>CM060411.1:3885213-3935213 GCA_030545235.1 Helianthus tuberosus | reverse complement strand
CGACCTTCACTGTCGAAACCCTAGGCAGCTGTCACCTCTCTCTCCCTAAGCTCCCGAATCGAACAGAAATGTGTTGCTGTTACTTCAAATTGATAAGGGCATCTGTTCTACGAATTAAAACAGGTCAAAAGCATACAAAAATGGTATTGATTGTGCGGAGAATGGCAGGCAAAAGACGATGTTGGAGTCCACCGTTTTCCGGCGAAGCTTGCTTAATCACAAGAGTGATTTCAGTGGTAAGCTTGAGGGTGTGTGGTTGTACGAAGAAACTTTAAAGAGTGGTTCAAGTTGTCCCTTTATACAGGTTCGTTGTTTGATCAGGCGGTGGTAGGGTTATGGTGGTGGCAGCTGAGGTAGGGTTGTGGTGGCGGTCTACGGTGATGGTGGTGGCGGCTGAGGTAGGGTTGTGGGGGTGGTGGCGATAGAGGTGAGAGAGAGAGAGATAGAGAGGGGGAGAGAGAGAGAGAGAAGAGAAGGTGGAGGTCGAATATATGCATAAATCTTGAATTTAATGAATTAATACCAAATAAATAAACCTTATATATAAAATTACCGAAATACCCCAACCCTTAGTTGAATGATTTAAATGAGTTAAGAGGCAGGGAGCAAAATGGAAAAACTATAGCAAACTATTGGAGAAAAATGGATATTTTTAAAGGTTTGGAGCAAAACCGTTAAAGTGACCAAACCACAGGGAGTAAAACGGAAGTTTACTCAGTTAACTTCCATTTTGCTCCTTGTGATTTGGTCATTTTAACGGTTTTGCACCAAAAGTTTAAAAATAGCCATTTTCCTCCTTGATTTTTCTAACTTATCGTCATTTTGCTCCCCGCCTCTAACTCCATCCAAAAAATCCATTAACTAGAAGGGTATTTTGGTAATTTTATAGAGAAAAGCAAGGGCATGTAAGTCTTTTCACCTAAATAAACTTATAACTACTATTTCTATCGGCCACCACCATCCACAACCATCCACCACCACCTGCAACTACCACCTGCCGACCACGACCTTTAACTAAACGTTTTAATCGAGTTAGAGCTAGGGAGTAAACTACCGAAATACGCTACTTTTAATTGAACCTTTTAACTGAGTTAGAGCCAGGAAGCAAACAGGATACAAACTCGAAAGATTGGGGAGGAAAATGGCTATTTTTAAACTATTGGAGTAAAACCGTTAAAATGACCAAACCACAAAGGATCATACGTAAAAGAAAGTACGAGGACTGAAAAACGGGATTTTCGTAAAACCGTACGGATGAAAATCATAATTAACTATTTCAAAATCGTCTATGAGGTTGAGCTGATTTAACTGTTATATCTAAAATAACATTTTTTTATTTAGATACCCAACTTTAACTGTTGTATCTAAGTAACATTTTTTTTATTTAGATACCCGACGTTTTGATTTAATTGCCATTTTATCCAAAATCACAAACCCAGTTAAATTGTATCGTAACTGAGGGATGATTTTAACAATTTACACATTTATTTTTCTGGTTTTTAACTTTTTAAATTTTCACCTTTAAATAAAATATAATTATAATTATAATATATTTTTCTGCAATTATTTAGGATTCTGAAATAAACTCAATCCTACACACACACATACACATAAACACACACACACACATATATATATGTATATATGGTAGAGTTCATGCGAGAACCACCTCTATTGCAAGAACCGCCAAAACCAATGTGAACACAACAAAATAAACAAACAACACCACCAAAAACCTAACCCCCCACCCCACCCCCAAAAACCTAACCCCCCCCCCCCCCCCCACCCAAGCTAAATGCTAAAAACTAAACCATAAAGCTAAACCCTCAAAAAACCTAAAAAATATAAAAAACACACAATTTTTTAACATGTTTTTTTATAAAAATCGCTCCTTTTAGTATCCAATTTTTTTTATTAACGAAAAGTAGCGATTTTTATAAAAAAAAATCTGTGTTTTTTAGATTTTTTAGGTATTTTTGGTTGTGTTCACACTGGTTCTCGCAATAAAGGGATGTTTCTAATGAATTCTTCTCCTATATATATATATGTATATATATATATATAGGAAAATGATCAAGAGAAAACGATTTGAAGTGGAGAACAGTTAGAACGATTTTCAGCCATAAGATCTTTGTGATTTGTGGCTAAGATGATGCGGTGACATTTTTGTAAATAATGGGAACCTTATAACTATCAGGAGGGGTAAAATTGGAAGATCCAAACAAGGGTGCACATGCTAATTACATGCCATTTTTCCCCATCATATTTAAACGCCAATAACTTTTTTATACGTGATTATTTTTCTAAAAAAATTACACCATAAAACTCACCGTTTTTTAAATTTCCAATGAGTATACTATTGATATACTTTTCGAAAAAATAACTGGGTTTTTATGGCGTTTTTCTGAACTGGGTGTTTTATGGCGTTTTAGATGTAGCGCCCATTTTTTTCACATTCAATAATAATAATAATGACATTCTAATTTTAACAAAAATCGGGCATGACCCGTTCGTACTATAAGCAATTCCCTGTTTTTAACAAACATCATTCAAAGTAAATCTACTACACATTTCAAAAGACATAAAAGTTGTAACCATACAAGATTTCATCCCAAGTGTTTGGTCCGAACTACCAAAATAAGATTTAAAGTCCTAACTTACTTACGAAACATCCTAGACATAACTTTAACATTTACATTATGAAAGTGTTTTGACCCATTTACAAAAGACGACTTTAACCGGAAGCGCATAAAGGGTGAAGTAGTGTGTTCGATCCGAGCTCGCCGTCGACAAACATGAGATTTACCTATCATTAACAACAACAAACATTCATTAGTTCAACATACATAAGCAACTTTCAAATCTCTCATTTACCTATCATTATTTGACCCGTTAACAAAATTCATCATTTTGTCAACATCCTTATTTTAATTCATCCTTTGCATTCTAGCATAGATTTCTTTACGCTCTTCTACATTTCTTTCGGAAGCATTCAACATATAAACTTTCTGACCCATCCGTAGTGGATCGATACATACCGTACATTTTGTCATACTTTCATCATTTTGACCCGTTTTCTACAAGTCTTTATTTAAACATTACAACATCATACTTTCCAACATTTCGACCCACTTGAAGCGGGTTAATACACATCCATTGCTATTACATTTCCTATCCATTTCCAATACTCAACTTAACACAATTCTACCATGAACAACAATAATAATTCTACACTAGGATTCAAATGCGAAATTTACATTCATATATCTACATGTAGAGAGAATGAAGTTCATATGAACTTACCGTGGTCTTGCATTGCTTGTGACTTCGAATGACTCGTGCCTTCTTCTTTCTTCGTGCCAATATGTCATAACTTTACACTTTTAACTTTACACTTTACACCATGGCGTGAAACGACTAAGCATACATTCATTTTCATTTCATAACATCATTTTATCAAGAATTCATGTCAAAGCACAACTAAATCATTCTAAGGCATTTCATCAAACATATGGCATGCATACTAACTACAAAGCATAAAGTACAAGTACTTAAAGCATATTTCTCCATAATTCATCCATTGATTAACATAATCATTCCCAACTTCACAATTTGCCACCCTAAGCATATACATATTGTTCTAAATCATCTATTCATCAAAATGTCATCAATATTAGACAAATTAGCATGTGGAGCTTCACAATTTCTAATCATTCATTGGCATATAAGTGGGTTTTACCCCAATTCATCATCATATTCAAAATTAAACATTTATTAACATCTACACATTCATAGCAACCAACATTCATGCTAAATTTTACATTACATTCACGAATTACACAAAACCCATTAAATCAAACATCACTAAATCACAAATTTTGACTTACTTGATGTTGGAAATACTTAGGTTATCAACATTCCTAGTTCATGCATTCGATGAACCTTCAATTCCCCTCTAAATTTGATGGGTTTTATGTTGTTAGGGTTTTGAGGGGAAGGTTTCCCACACTTACTGAACATTTTTTGTTAAGTGTTTTATTCACACATTTTTCATTTTAACCACCTCATTCTTTTATAACATGCCACTTTCCCCATTACTACATACTAACCTAGTTAACCTTCATGCATACATAAGATTTTAGATTTACTAAAATTTATAAAACTTTGATAATGGTAAAAATCTATATTTACCATTTTTTTCATCAAAATGTTGCGATTATAACATTATAATATAACATACAAAATTTGGGGTTTTACATTAGACTAGGTATTTTCATGGCGTTTTTTCTGTACTAGATGTTTTTATGGCATTTTAACTAGGTATTTTCATGGCGTTTTTCTGAATTGAGTGTTTTATGGCTTTACACTGAGTTTTTCATGGTGTTTCTCTGAACTAGGTGTTTTATGGCGTTTTTAGCTAGGTATTTTCATGGCGTTTTTCTGAATTGAGTGTTTTTATGGCGCTTTATTTGAACACCCAGTTCATGTGAGTGAGTTTTTTTGACAATATTGCCCTTAATGTAATTTAGCATCAATGCCACATGTCAACACCAAAAATCGTTCTCACCGTTCTTACACTTTTCACCGTTTTCCCTAAATCCTGACCCTACACACACACACACTTACATGAATACACACGATAGTGATGAAGTCGGTGGAACTGGCCACCGATTGGGGCGGCAATGCAGCGATAACCACCACGAGGGTAGTTAAGGCGAAACGCAGTGGCACACGTCGGAGCACGACTGTGCCTCAACTGACAAGCTAATCAACCTGAAATCGGTGGTCGGTGATGGGTTTCTTGTGTGGATCGAACGACATGATCTGTACTGGGTAGTGCAGAGAGAGACAAGATCTGTACCGTTGAGAGACGGAAAAGACGGGTGGTACAATGTTTGGTACAAGGGGTCAATGAAGGGAGATAAGGTACAAGTATAAAGATAGACGAGGTGGTTGTGGCAAGTGGTGGTGGTGATAGAGGTGGAGAAGCAAGAAGAGAGAGAGAGTGTGTGTATATATATTATAATTAATTTTACTTTTTTTATTTAAAGTTAACAAAGAGAATTTAAAAAAAAATTAAGTATATATATATATAGGATGGGGATCATTACAGAACACTAAATATTACCAGAACAAAAAGAACAACTATAAATCACAAAATTTTGGGATTTAAGGTTGATATTTTTTTAAAGTTTATGTTTCTTACATTCATATGTGTATTACATATACATAAAATACTCACTTGGGTTGGGAAAACTCAAGAAAACCCTATATAACATTTTTATCTTTTTCTAAAAAAACATGGAAAGTAACGTACATATATTTGGACATTTTTTATAAAAAAATGTAAAAAGCAGCGACTTTTTTTTATAAAAATGTTCAAAATTTGTATGTTACATATTTTTGGACATATATATATATATATATATATATATATATATATTATGTAACATTGAACTTTTAATATTTAAAAAAAACTACTCGACACTTTTTCATTTTTTTTTTACAAAAATGTTCAGATATATGTATGTTATGTTTCCATTTTTTAGAAAATAAAAACGTTACATAGAGTTTTTACAAAGGTTTTTGAGTTTTTTTAACTAAAGTGCGTTCTCGTTTTATCATTCCCCTATATATGTGTGTGTGTATATATATTCTAATTATAATTATTTTTATTGTTTTTTATTTAAAGTTAAAAAATAAAACTAAAAAAATAAAAAAAATGGTAAATTGCCAAAATCGTTGCTTAACTTAAAGATACATTTTAAGTGGGTTTGTAATTTGAATGGAAATGACAATAAAATCAATACGTTAGGTGGCTAGTTACAAAAAAAAAATTATTTTACAGGTAAATCAGCACAACGTTAGAGATGATTTTGGTATTTTATTCCTGTAAATAAGTGGATTTGGTAGGTTTCATGCATTAAAAATACATAACTTTGAATTATTTAACCCAATAACCTTTATATCCAAAGTTATTAATATTTTTTTTGAAAATAGGTTGTGTGTTATGATTATAAAAACTATAACTATTTTTATAATACGCTAGTTTTCTGAATAAATATTGTTCATAAAATTTCACTTTGGTTGATTTTGATTTATTTGAATAAATTAAGGTAAAACACTTTTCCTCTAAATAACCATTCAATTTATGATATCCAACCTTTATATATATATATATATATAGGGAGAAGATCATGCGAGAACCACCTCTTATTGTGAGAACCGCGAGAACCAATGTGAACACAACCAAAAATGCCTAAAAATAGCTAAAAATCACACAAATTTTTTTTAATATTTTTTATATAAAAATTGCTACTTTTCGAAGCCAAAAAAAAAAAATTTAAAAAAATTAAATTTTTTAAAAATTTTTTTTTTGCCACTAAAAGTAGCGATTTGAGCATAAAAAATATTAAAAAAAAATTTAGATTTTTTTTATTTTTTTAGGTTTTTTGGGGGTTTAGTTTTTAACATTTTAGCTTGGGGGGGGGGGGGGTTTAGGTTTTTGGGGGGTGGGGGAGGGGGGGTTTAGGTTTTTTGAGGGGGGGGGGGGGGTTAGGTTTTTTTTTTGGGAGGGGGGGGGTGGGGTTAGGTTTTTTTAGGTTTTTTTAGCTATTTTAGGTTGTGTTCACATTGGTTCTCGCAATAAGGGTGATTCTCGTATGAACTCCTCCCTATATATATATAATAGGGGACCGCTAAAATGAGAACCACCTCCAGTTGTAAGAACCGTGAGAACTTTTTGATCCGGGGCGAGTTGGACCAATTTTTTTTCATAAACGTAGATGCGTGTATTATAAACACATTTGTAAAAAAAATTCAAAAAAAAAAAAATGTCATGTGTGTAGTTTTGAGCACCACAAGTTTGTGTTTACGGGTTTACGGTACCCGTAAACACAAACTTGTGGTGCTCAAAACTACACACACGACATTTTTTTTTGAATTTTTTTTACAAATGTGTTTATAATACACGCATCTACGTTTATGAAAAAAAATTTTGGTCCAACTCGCACCGTACGGTGTAGTTCTCACGGTTCTTACAACTGGAGGTGGTTCTTATTTTAACGGTCCCCTATATATATATATATATATATAGAGAGAGAGAGAGAGAGAGAGAGAGAGAAAGAGACAGAGAGTAAGGTTCAAGAGTGAACCTAATGGTTTTAATGAACAAAATATCATTCATTATTTTATATTTTTTTAGATTAAAAAATAAATATAAAGGGTTTAATAGTAAGGGTGGAGTTCCTCTACAAAGTATGTTTTTCCTATTAAAGTGTAGGAAGTGATATTGACCATTGGATGAGTGTGTTTGATGGTTGAGATCATCTTGGTGGCATTTTGGTAATATATGTGTTTTAAAATAGGCTAATTTAGTTGATTGGGGGGTAGATGTGTCATTTAACTTGTTTTAAATAAGGAAATAACATACCATAACTTCTCACCTTTCTCGCGAGTTTCTCTCTTTCTCTGTACCTTCTATCCTCTGAAACTACTGTGTTCTACATTTGTTACTAACTGCTAAAACACAACGTCAAGACACTGGCGTGTTTTATGTGTTATTTAACTGGTGTGTTTTATGTGTGTTACTAACAGCTAAAACACAACGTCAAGAATTTTTCATGATTAAATTTCATGCTTATTGTAACAGACTCATATACGAAATAAAACACAACGTATAGTATTATTATTTTTTTTTTTAAAAGTAACTGATAAAACACAAAGTCAAGAATTTCTTCATGTTTAATCCAAAACCATGATTATTACAACAGAAGGAATTTATTCACGATTAATCTCATTCCACTCATAATGAAATAAAACACAATGCATAGTATTCATTTTTTTTTTCAAAAACTAACTGATAAAACATAGCGTCAAGAATTTCTTCATGTTTAATCCAAAACCAATGAACTGTGAATGTAAAATGGTGATCATCTAAGTATAAAAGATAACTGTCATATTTGAATTTAAAGATGGTATCACTTTCCATAAAAATCTTATTTTTGGTTTAGGAGATAAAATCTTACAAAATTAAAATAATTAAGCAATTACAATTGCTCCTATGTCGGCACACATATTAATGTCCTTGCAAAGCATTAATGATCATCGATTTCATAGACGCTTTACATACCACACTTTTACATACTGGTTTTCGATACAATAACTTCCAAATGTTTTGAAGATTCATTTAATACGAACTCAAATGCATGATTTCACCAACATTATGTTGACTTTTCAAACTTACATGTATTTCAAGCAACTAGTGGATCCTTGCACTTCATGAATCAAGAACGAGCAGGTCAAGAAAGCGATGTCATCCTTTTGGAGGATTTGGTTCACATTTCCCGCCCTTGTGCGAAAGATGAAACGCAAAACCTCGATCTGTTAAAACTTTATTTTTGTATAAGTCTTTTTATAAAACAATATAACTTGTGATGTCTTTTGAGAACAACTTACGACTTGTAAACTATTTCTTGTTGATGAATGGATGAACATCGTACGTATTTTATTCATATAGTTTGTTTACTTACATTGTATGCAATAAAAACTAATTAAGTGCACCACCTGCGCTTCCGCCTATGAGCGGGTGTGACAATATATATATACATATATATATATATACATATATATATATATATACATATATATATATATATATATATATATGGCCAAGATCATTTCAGAACCATAAATATTTACAGAACTCGCAGAACTCTTAATAAACAATCTTTTTATTTATATATTTTTATGTTTAGGATAATTTTATCATTTATTATGTGTATTTTTACGATTACATACATGTTAAGAGTAATTTTATCATTTTTTATATGTAATTTTATAATTACCCATATGTAAACTAGTTTTTTTACATATACGTAATTAGTTATGACACATATATATAATTTTGGCAATTAAACATTTGTAAACTACTTTTAACATGTATGTAATCAAAGAAATACATATAATAGATGATAAAAAGATCCTAAATATAAAAACTTATATATAAAATGATTGTTTATTAGGAGTTCTGAAAGTTCTGTAGTTATTTAGAGTTCAGAAATGAACTCAACCCTATATATATATATATATATATATATATATATATATATTTAATATTGTTTTTGAGTGGTAAGTAGCAATGATTAATTTTGGAATGAGTATGGGTACAATACCGATGCCTTACCAATAACGATCGAACATATAAGGTACGGTATTTGGTTTTAAATTTAACTTAATTTAAGTATTGGTACTATGTGGTACTATGCATGTTTGGGACTTTTTATGGTACCGTACTGATACCGACTAAACATATACGATACCGTATTTGATTTTGGTTTTAGTTAAATGTTAGCATCAATACTATCTTGTACGATACCATTTCTGTACGATAGGGTACAAGTCTATCTGTGGTGGTAAGGGTTGTTGATAACTTTGAGTTCTGACTGTGGTCCCTCCCTATTTCATTTTAATAAATTATTATATTTCTGATTTGTCATACATATTTATTCAATTTAAATACCCTCAATCCCACAATTTTGATTCGCCTCTTCCCTATAACCCACAACATTTCTACTTATGTGGCTCTCTCTCTTTCTCTCTCTCTCTCTCTCTTTATACCAGAACATTTCTACTTAAATAAACCAGACGACCCATAAAATTGTCGATCATACATCTGTCTTAAGTTACATGTAGGTTTGCTTTTAAATCCGATTTTGAGAAAAATGGTTTTAAAGGTTGAAAATTAAGGAAAGGTTAGTTAGTGCAAACGGTTGAAAAAATGGATGGTTTTTCTTCAATAGAATTTGGATCCTGTCATAATTTTTGTTTGTTTGTGTTAGAAATATCAAACCAAGTTTATCATAGTTGCAATCAATTATTTTAAGTTGTTATTAATTTCTAAATAACAAAGTTGTTGCTTGTAAAGATGAGCAAATTTCATACACATTACATTACTCCTTTCAGTATTTTATCAACTTGATTTTTTATACCCTAAAATTTATAATATACATTTTTTTACCATGAAGGGCTTCTGAGCTTCTGAATAGATACGTTGGTGGGGTGAATGGGAGTGAATCGGTGGTAAGAATTATATTCCATTATGCAAAGATATGTTCTCTATGCATATTATTCTTTGATGAGGTTTTCTTGCTTCAGAATTAATTTTGACATAAGGATACCAAGGCTGGATGGTGTGGCACAAAGCCACTAGGACTTTATTGCGTAACGTAAGCGCCATGTAGGTTTTAGGGAAACAATGGCGCTCCCTTTGAAGAAAAAAATCCGAGTGGCTCACTCAAGGTGGCCCCCACTACACAAGGCTTTGGCGCTGACCATTGAGATACGGAAGTGGAGAATGGAGCCCTTTTTTTGGCAAAGAGGGCTGGTGTTGGGGGCACCACCCAACTGAGGTGACTAAGGGTGTTACCCCACACTGCTGAGCCTAAATGGTCATGTTGGTGGGTCCAGCTCGAAATCCGTATCATATATAAGAACACGAACATGACCTTAGTGTCGTGGAATGACATAATGGCCCATTTAACCCGATTTTTTTATACCTTTTGGCATATTAATATTCTTATTAGAAATGGACAAATTGCTCACCAAAGAAGGCCTCCAATGTCTTCCCATTTGACATCTGGAATGCTCAAGAATCTTGCGCTTCTTAAATAGGGTTGAACGGCCAGTTTGGCAGCGCGTTGTATGTAGATTGAAAAAAAAAACAAAATCAACAAGAGATAAACAAACTTGATAGATAAACAAAACGTATCAGTTTCTGAATACCTTGAAATTAGCCTATCTAATGCTTCGGAATACCTTGAAATCAGCCTATCTGACCCTAATGCTAGCCAACTATTCAGAAGTCCATGAGAGCTTCCTTTAGTTCATGTTCTTCTTCAAACCTTATTGTAAAATGTATACTCCGCATAGCATGGTGCTTAGCTTTCTCCACCAAGACTTTTAGATTAGCACCAAGAAAATGTGGAGACGACCTTGAAATTTTGAGAGGATCAAAACTAGCGTCAAGTTTCATACCTCGTGTAGGCACCGAAAGAATGTGCTTTCTAGCCTTTTCATTCGGAACATGTAAAGGAATGTGAAATTGAAAACATGGCATCCCTGTGAATGCCCGGTTACGTCTACTAGAAGCACCAATCAACGAAAGGTATCAGTCTGGCTTTTCAAGGCGGTTTAGAAATTGATGCACATAAGCCGTTACGATCTGTAGTTACATCTCAATGAAAGCAACTGCGTTAGGTCATGGATGAAAGAAATGGATGATACAACTGCTAATGCTTTTGAAAACAACTCTAGTTTTTTTTCCTACGAGATAAGATAATACATGTGAGTTTAAGTAATTGATGCATAGTTATGATCCTGATTTAGGACATAAGATATTTAGGAGCTTAATTCAACTTTTTCATTAAATCATGTCTAATCTCGTGCTTCATTGGCTTGTGTAGATGGCATAGTTTAACCAAAGCCTACCGTCGATTTATGGAGATAAAGTGCTTAAACATACTATGGACAGTCATACGAAACGCCTAAATGGAGTAGAAGAACGCTAGTTAGTATTTCTAGATGAAGAGTCTATGGGGATATTAAAACATGAGACTATCTTGTTGAGGATGCAAGTGGATAAGTTATTAGACTTCAGGAGGATTTGGGTATCTTAAAATGCACTTATCTTATGCATTATATACAATATAGATATAGATAATTAACTATGAGACCATTGGTAAGTATTAGGCGACAATGTATGTATTACTTCATCATTGTGTTCATATTGGAATTTAATGATATCTATGTATTGAACACGACAATTGATATACCATTATGCTAATTTGTTAATCGGTCCTAACCCTAACTCGAGTCCAACTTGACCCTTAGGTCTTCAGTTCCTGCCAGATTCGGATTAGGTTGGCAGGTTTTACTCGATGCGTCAAGGTTTAGAAGTCAAGGAAATTTAAAATTTGTTATTTGTGATCACCAGGTGTTTACTTACAGATTGAGAAAAAGTGAAAATGATTGTATCTCAAGAATGCAAGCTCAACTTGTACTTGTTTAAACCCATACAAAGTTCCGATACGAAAAAAAACAAATTCCAAAATCCATACCAAAACTCAATGTGCTAATCAAACAAAAAAAATCATTAAAATTATATTGGAGGTAACTTTGATAAATGATAAGATGCTCTAGAGCGCTTTGACATTCTCTCGTAATGACGTTTTACCTGCAAGAAAACATACAAGAATATTCAAACCAAGGTCTAGCTAAGATACCTTATACGCAACAAATTGACAACAAGTCACAACTTTCATTGCTGAATATGCAAGTCATTATAGCATTAATTACTAATGTACTAGAATATTAAAACCAAGTTCTAGCTAAGATATTGTACATTCACTTTGTGTGTGTAGCTAGTGATTGGTTATAACTTATACCTTTCGGTCATTGTCTAAACGTTTAAAGTATATTTATTTTGACTTTTGTGTTAGTTGACCAAAGTCAAACGACATCCTCCTGTAGTTTGACTTGGTGTGTCTGATCCAAACAACAAGCATGAATCCAAACAAAAATGGTTGTTGGTTGGTTCTTTCAAATGACTTTGAGTGTTGCTTGGAACTACCATTCTCGTTTGGTTAGTGCAAACGAGATTAGATGTTGTTTGGTCAGGGGTCCAAACGACAATAGGTGTCATTTGGCCCGTGACCAATGTCCAATGTCGTTTCAATCAGTTGACTTTTGGAGAGAGAGTGTTGAGAGCTTATCATTTGTATATTGTAACAAAACTCTGCTGAAGTCAATACATGGATTAGTATATCTTGGTGTTATTAATTGTATATTGCTTGGTTTGTGCTATCACTTGGATTCCCCACTTATTATAGCATTCATAAACAAGAAATCATCATTGTCAAAGATCAAATCTGGCCTTCAGATATAACATATACAGATATACACACGACAAATCAACAGTAGGGCACAACTTACATTGTAGAATTTATAAGGCATAGAGAGTGAATTTCAGACATGACAAAAACCTACTATAAAATTCACAGGTGACGTCCTGGTCAACCTGGAAGTAATTCATGGGTCATTAACTTTTAAAAATTTATGTTTTATTTCTGGAAGTAAACTAGCTAGTTGGGTAATTTATGCCGAATCTAAAAGTTAAAAGAGAAAGTAAAATAAGATTATATAATTATATTCATATGTATAGTTTGTTATAAATTCGAAATCTTGCTACGATTTTTTATTGTATTTTAATATGTAAAAAGAATTCGATTAAATGAGTTCTATTCATGTCAACTCATGAAAATGCATGTCATGTTCATGTTTATATGTCTAACACGATTTTCAAATTCATATTCATGTTTGTGTCAAATTTTGGTAGCCACCAATCCAAACACGACCATGTTTTGGATGTTGTCATTATGCTATGAACAATGGCAGTTTATAAAGATAGTGATGATGCATATGAAGACAGGGCACCAAATTGAAGTAGTTGTATTATACCTTATGAGAGATGGAAGGCGAAATTTCTTCCAATGCTAGCGCAAAATGAGCAGCTTTGATAGTAGATGGCATCTCATCTAGATAGCTTTCGGATGATGAGCTAGATGTCCCCTCATGAATAGCAGCTTTAGATTTAGTGAAAGCTTCTATAAGAGCATCTATACAAGCAATCGTTGTAGCTATATCCATCTAAAATATGGTAAGTCAAACAAATAATATTGAAGTATTGGTTAGCATGAAAATGAGGTCATAAATTACACCAAATATGAGTGATATTCGCAAGTATAGGTTTTTTCTACCCATGTTCGAGTCGGTTCCAGGTTGAACCTATGTACATGTTTAACTAAATGGGTGAAGTCGGGGAAATGTAGTGGGTTCACAAGTTTTGGCCGGTTTGTTTTTATAATCTTTCTTAGACTTTTTTTGTCATAATCCACTTTAACATGTTGTGCCCAAATTTATAAGTAAAAGGAAATTAGGCATATGACAAGATTCATAGTATATACATAATGTTTTTATACACATTTAATTTTGTTGTAAATTTTAATTTTGTAGTAGTAAATTTGCATAAAAAATCTAGATCCTACATGCCGGGTTTGTGTGAACCCACGAATACCCATGCCATCTTCAAGTTCCTGTTGAAACTTCAGATTCGTGTAGGATTTGACTACCACCACACGTACACGGCTTGTTAGCAGCCACGCTGCCAAATAATGCTATATTGGTCTATATCAATAAACTTGTGTATTTCACCACAAAAGGTATTGACAAACTTGTACAATTAAATGCATTTTTTATCATTGTAACTTGTTAGCATTCATAGAAGAAAGAAAAACGAACCATTCTTTTAAGATCGGCTCCATTTAGATTTGCACAAGCCTCGCTCCGAGCAATAGCACCCAAGTCGACATCAGCATCTAAAGGCTTATTCCTAGAAAGAGCTTTTAAGATCATCTCACGCTCCTCTTGGTTCGGCAGAGGAACATACATATGTGTCCCTAACCTTCCGGGGCGTAAGATTGCTTTGTCCATCACCTTTGGCCTAGAATAATCAAAACCCCAACAAGATCAATAACATTTTTTTGAACAACAATTTTTTACACCTATACACCATCAAATCATGTACTTGCAAAGGTTTAAACCCACACCACTTTTGATTGGACAAGCACCTAGACTACTTGATCAATAACTATAAACCATTTATCACTAACCTGTTGGTAGCAGCAATTACGTAAACTCCCTCGCGTTGATCATTACCATCTAGCTCTGTCAGTAGCTGCAAAAAAAAAAAAAAAAAAAGAATATTCATTTTTAAGATAGAATATGCTTAGTGAAACATAATAGATATCTACAAGTGTTGACCCACAATTGAGAAAGATTAATAATATGATTTCTAAAATTTGCTTACCTGGGTTAGAAGTCTGTCAACAACCAAGCCCCCTTCCTTTCCACGCTTTGTTGTCATAGCATCTATCTAAAATATTATCCAAAAAAGTATAATGAGGTAATGACATTTGTCAAAATCAGTTCTAGAAAAAAAAATAAACATATAAAGAAAACCTCATCAAAGAATAGTATGCATGGAGAACATGTCCTTGCACGACTGAATATAGTCCGCAATGCCAATTCACTCTCCCCAGCGTATTTGTTCAGAAGCTCAGGACCCTTCGCAGTAAACAAAAATATATATATTATAAACTTTAGGGTATAACAAATCAGGTGGATCAAATATGGAAAGATGTAAAATAAGTGACATACCTTAATGTGTATGAAATTTACTCCTGCTTCGTTAGCAACAGCTTGGGCAATCAATGTTTTTCCACATCCAGGAGGTCCATAAAGCAAAAATCCTGTCTTCCAATCTATTCCAAATTTCTAAAAGAATAGGAAATTAACTATAGAAATACCTTTTATTGAAATTGAATTTAACAAGAGTGTGCCTATTGGCACACTAAAGTGCCTATTGGCACACCAAACCCTAGAAAAATTAGGGTTTATCTACGCTGCGTATTGACCAATACGCAGCGTATAGGGTTAACCCTATATGCTGCGTATAGATCAATACGCAGCGTAGATAGACCATAGATCTCAGTGCCTGATAACCAATCATTGCACAGAAAACAATGTTCGTATACGCTGCGTATTGACCTATACGCAGCGTATAGAAACCTGGCAAAACTTTGTCAACTCAAACATACCAAAATGACCCCAAATTTGCAGCTGTTTTATATACGTTGCGTAGCGGGTGACAATTACGTAACCATACTTCTTTCCCGTTTCTTGTACCCAATTCTTCAAATCAGTTAGAGACATGAAACGCTAAAAAAAGTTACGTTAATATTTGGTCATTTATGAAACTCATACTTCAGGGACTAAATGGTCATTATTGAAACTATTTTAACTGAATGTTTTAGCCAGGTTAACTTTCATATAAAGATTTCTTCTTTAAACACTAACTCAGTTAGCATACTTAACTGAACAGTACAGGGACCATTTTTGTCAATTTTCAAAACTTCAGGGACCATTTTTGCAAATCCTGGAAACATCAGGGACCATTTTTGTAAATTTATGAAACTTGAGGGACCGTTTATGTCAATTTTTGAATCTTCAGGGACCATTTGTGTAAAAATTGAAACTTCAGGGACCACTTGATATGCCGGGTAATTTGGTTCATCAACAGGTGGAGTGAGAGTCTTGTTCAAGTCTGACAACTGTGTTTTTTGATCAACAGGGACTCTAGACACAACCTCCTCCTCCTCATTGGCATCATTTGCTCCCCTTGTGTCGTTAGAATAGCGATTACCGAAATAATTATCGGTCCAAAATGATGACATTTTAACAAGATTGAGCAAAAAACAGAATAAATGATTTTGGTTTGGAATGTAAACTGTTTACTGAAGAATAAAAGAAATGCGAATGAAGCGAGCCAAGAAAGTACTGATAAATGAATGGAAGATGAAAAGACAGCACGCACTGCTAAATAGACTTTCAATTATACTGAAAAAGGCAGCGTATAGCCCTCTACTCCCCGTATTACTTTATTCCCATGCCTGACAACATCGCATCAGAGTCAAATCAGTCTGACATACGCTGCGTATTGACCTATACGCAGCGTATATGAAGTGTTCAAATACGCTACGTATAGGTCAATACGCAGCGTATAAGCTAACTAGCGTATATAAGGATTAAGTTTCATATTCTAACAGCTCTGGACAGAGGATAAACTGGTTAAGACGTTGCGGTTATAAACGATAGGTCACGAGTTCGAATCATGCAAGGGCCGGTTCTTTAAAGAAGACCCCCTTTTTTACATATTTTTGATATATTTACACTTTGGTCCCTAACGTTTCAATTTTTACAAAATGGTCCCTAATGTTTCAAAAATTGACTCAGATGGTCCCTGGTGTTTCGTAAGTTTACAGAAATGGTCCCTGACGTTTCGAAAATTTACATAAACGGTCCCTGAAGTTTTTAAAGTTGACAAAAATGGTCCTTGTAGTTTCGAAAACTGTTTTATATACGTTGCGTATTGACCAATACGCAGCGTATATAAACCTTGCAAAAATTTGACACTTCAAACCTACCAAAATGACCCCAAATTTGCAGCTCTTTTATATACGCTGCGTATTGACCAATACGCAGCGTATATACACCTTGTTTTCTGTGCAATGATTGGTTATCAGGCACTGAGATCTATGGTCTATCTACGATGCGTATTGGTCAATACGCAGCGTATTGGGTTAACCCTATACGCTGCGTATTGACCAATACGCAGCGTATTTAAACCCTAAGTGTGTAGATAGGCAAACTCAGTGTGCAGATAGTGAGGGCATTTAACAATATATGCATTAAATTTACCTTTTCCAATTCAGGACATATAATAGGCAAGACTATGTTGTTAAAGAACTTCCTCCTCAACGAATCAAGACCTCCAACGTCTTCCCATGTGATTTTTGGTATGCTCGAGAATCCATCTCTTGTTATAGCGGGTTGAATCAGCTTGGCAGCTGCCTGTATGTATATAATTTATATTTTGAAAAAAATCAACAACAATTAAACAAATTTGATAAGTAAATAGGAACTGTCTCTTAACACCTTATTAGAAAAAAAATAACAGTGCGTTAGCATAGGGTTAGACTTAGAAGTGTAACATTGTGGTCTATATAAATCACACCTAATGTAATCCTAATCACAACTTCTAATACAATACTTTTCAAACAAAATCGCTCCTGCGCTCAGTTTGCAGGGGGGGGGCGTATTTGACAAAATATAATAACGCGTTAGTATATGGTCAGAAGTGTAACATTGTGGTCTATATAAGCCACACCTAATGTAACTCTAATCACAACTTCTAACACAGTACAATTCTCTGATTTAACTCACCTCAAAATCAGACATTGTGTAGGTACAGTTGGCAATCTCTTCATGAGTCCAACAATATCCCTTCCTCCACCAGCCTTCATTCTTTGTAGAATGTTCCAACTTTCTTTCAAAAATTCTGTGCATAGCAATGCCACCAGCATTTTTCACCAAAGCTTCTAAATCAGCTCCAACAAAACCTGGAGTGGACCTTGCAACTTTGATCAGATCAAAAGCACCCTCAAGTTTTATATTTTGTGTAAGTGCAGAAAGAATCTCTATTCTAGCAATTTCATGTGGAACACCTAATTTGAACTCACGATCAAAACATCCCGTCCTTCTTAATGCTGGGTCAATAGCATCAGGTCTATTAGTAGCACCAATCACCAAAACATATCCTCGTTTGTGATCACCCATGCAGGTCATTAATTGTGTCACGATACGTCTTTCCATCTCCCTTCCAAGGTTTTCTCTTTTTGAAGCAATTGCATCAATCTCATCAATGAAAACTATAGATGGTGCAGTTTTGTATGCTTTCGAAAACAGCTCTCTTATATTCTCTTCTGATCCACCTGATAAAGTTATTGATGCAAAGAGAAGGGCAATAAAAGTGTGAGATCGTGTTCGTTGTAAACAAAATACTAAAAAATTTAGGTCAACTGCATCATGCTTATAAATCTTAAGTTAAAACATACTCCATACTTATAAAACAAAAAAACAAAAAAACAAAAAAAAATCTTAATCGATAAAAACATCAAAACCTACATATAAATCCTAAGTTGTTAATACCTTAACATAAAAACATACTTCATATTTAGAAAACACTTTAACATACGTAAAAGGTCTGACCCAATGCGGTATATTTTGTTCAAATACCGATTGCCACATCAAATGCGACAATGCATTTACATCACCACATGATACCTTAACATAAAACATTACTTCATACTTAAAAAAACACTTAAACAAACGTAAAAGCTTTGATCCAATGCGGTAAAAAGTGTTCAAATACTGATTCCCACATCAAATGTGACAATGCGTTTACATCACCACATCATACCTCAACATAAAATATACTTCATACTTAAAAAACACTTAAACATACGTAAAAGGTCTGACCCAACGCGGTATAATTTGTTCAAATACCGATTGCCACATCAAATGTGACAACGCATTTACATCACCACATCATACCATAACATAAAAACATACTTCATACTTAAAAAACACTTAAACATATGTAAAAGGTCTGACCCAATGCGGTATAATTTGTTCAAATACCGATTGCCACATCAAATGTGACAATGCATTTACATCACCACATCATACCTTAACATAGGAAACACACTTCATACTTAAAAAAACACTTAACCATATGTAAAAGGTCTGACCCAATGCGGTATAATTTGTTCAAATATTGATTGCCACATCAAATGTGACAATGTGTTTACATCACCATATCATACCTTAACATAAAAACATACTTCATACTTAAAAAACACTTAAACATACGTAAAAGATCTGATCCAATGCGGTATAATTTGTTTAAATACGGATTGCCACATCAAATGTGACAACGCGTCTACATCACCACATCATATCATAACATAAGAAACATACTTCATACTTAAAAAGCACTTAAACATACGTAAAAGCTCTGACCCAATGCAGTATAATTTGTTCAAATACTGATTGCGACATCAAATGTGACAATGCGTTTACATCACCACATCATACCTTAACATAAAAAATACTTCATACTTAAAAAAAAACACTTAAACATATGTAAAGGGTCTGACCCAATGCGATATAATTTGTTCAAATACCTATCGCCACATCAAATGTGACAATGCGTTTACATCATCACCATGTCATACCTTAACATAAAAACGTACTTCCAACTTAGAAACCCTTAAACATACGACCAAATGCGGTATAATTTGTTCAAATACCAATCGCCACATTAAATGCGACGATGTGTTTATATGACCACATCATGTGTGCCTGATCCACACATTTTTAAACCAAGCCTAATCGTAGAGTAATACAATCCATATAGTATGAATAGTATGAATATATAAGAAAATTAATGTATACTACCTGATACACCAGAGACTAATTCAGTGGCTGAAATCTCATAAAATGGAAGTCCAGACTCATTAGCAATGGCATGAGCTAGTTTAGTCTTGTCACAGCCAGGCGGCCCGTATAACAAGATACCAGCCATCCGAATTTTTGGGTAGTTACAAGATACCTGTGGATTATATAAAGGAAGTATCACCTTGTGCTTCAACTCAATCAATACATCATCTATACCCTGAAGGTCCTTAAACCACGGCCCATCCTCTTCTCCATTATGCAAACAGTTCGATTTATGTGACGACGTAACTTTCGCCACTGTTGGCTTAACAGTTTTACCTCCCATCACCAAATCAACTTTTTTATCTGTAACCAACACTACCTCTACATGTTTAGATCCTTTCTTCTTATCGATTTTCGGCTGGCTGCAAACCTCTTCCTTAGACTCTGATTTGGATGAAGACGAAGAAGATGAAGACGATTCCAAAGAGTCTGATTCAGATGAAGACGATTCCGAAGAGTCTGATTCAGATGAAGACGTACGTGCGTTTTTGGTAGCTGGTGATGATAGATGGCCTTCTTGATAGCTACTTAACTTCCGCTTACCTTTGTTGTTGTTGGAATCTAAGGTTTGCTTGACCATCCTGGTGAACTGTTGGGGTGTGTGGCGACAGTATTTTGGATGTTTTGAGCGAAGACAGTTGACGATTTGTGTAGGTCCCTCGGAGGTTGAGGTTAAACCTATTCCTTGTTATGTCTAACACACTAGCAAGTGCGGAATCCAAGCTAGCATGCAAACCGAGATAGAACAAGCACAAACACAATACACAATCTTCACCGATTAACACCACTTGTATTAATACGCATGAAAGGTTCGGTTCCAAGCTCAATGTTTACAGATGTATTCTATAAACTCTCTAACTCTCGTGTGTGTGTTCTGAGCAGAATGCTCTCTGTGTTCTCTCTATGTCTCTTGCACTCTCTCTCTGATGAAGTGAACACACTACATGGGTATTTATACCCAACACAGCACGTCTGGTCGAAGGATCAGATAGACTGATCGAAGGATCATCCATCGACCAGAAACTCATCGAAGGATCCACATGAACCTCGAAGGATGAGATCTTTCGAGGTCCATCCATCGAAGGCTTATCTTTCGAGCTCATCGAAGGATCTAAACAATCCTTCGATGACACATCTTTCGACCCAGACATATTACACTCATTGTTCAAACTGTTTGGCCAAGTCAAACCAGGAGGATGGTTGACTTGGTCAAACTTACAAGACTAACAAAGACATCGTTTGGTATCAAGACAAAATACAGACAAAGTACAGACACAAGTGCACCAACAAACTCCCCCTTGGCTGTAGCTTTGTCTCGATCTAAATTCTTGATCTTTGTCTCGATCTTCGTCTCGATCTTCGTGACTTCAAATCTTTGACGTCCTTTCAAGTCTTTAATGACGGAGGATCTTTAAAGTCTTCACATCTTGAAAGCAGAAAGTGTACCAACAAACTCCCCGTTTCATGTAGGAAGTGTGTTGACAAACTCCCCCTTAACATAAGCTCCCCCTTGAGTTATGCTCGTGAAATACTTGTTCTTTATGAATTGAGATCCTTGTGATGTTGATGATGGTCAGCGGCTACTCGATCATCTTCATCACTTGAGTGCCTTCACGTCGTGTCTTCATTCCGAAGCTCGTCATCGACCATGTTCTCCTTGCCTTTAGAATCTGCACATGCAAGAAATCTAAACGCGTAATGAGAACAACTGCCTGGAATATTATAAGCAAGCGACACACATGTGACCATGGTTCAAACAAACACCGTCCGACAGTTTGAAAGTTTAATAAATTTGTCAATTTTAGCCTTTAACTTTCAAAAACTTGCAAATTTTGACCGTTTATGAAGATTTAGTCGTTTTCGGTTTTCAATCAGGTTTCAGGTAACGAAGACTTGAGCTCCAACATCGTACGATCGAAAATAAAATAGAAATAAAATCTTTTTGGTTTTTAGAAAGTTTATATTAAAACATACCTAAAATCTTTTTGGTATTTTGAATATGTCAAATTTAAAGACTGGAAGCAGTAAATAAATATATACAAAGATGCAGAAGCTGAAAGCATTAAATAAATATTTACAGACATTCTTTTTGCGAGTTTCGAGGGTAAGAGAATCATATCAGTGTACGGTCATGTCAAAACGCTCTTGTTGTTCAATTAGTTAACATTAAGATAAGCATCCTATAATCAATTATCGGTATTGTTGTCCACTTATGCTCAACTTATCAGATGTAATCATGGCGAGGGGATACGTTAAGGTATGATTTATACTTACCGACCGGTGTTCATCCACATCACGACACATTCCCGTATCAAGGTATGCACGAGGGTTCATCTTACCGGTGAGTATACCGATTATCATCTGTTTGACCGTATATGATGTGAGATTCTCACTTATTTTTGATTGAAAACAAGCCCTATGTGATATAATCACTTATTGATGAGGAACTTGATTTTCGATGCATGAGGGCACAAGAGCAAGTCCGTGAACAGGTCAGTACTTTCGTACAGCAGAGAGACGAACTTGACTCCCAGATAAATGTGATATATTATCACTTATTTTGTGGACATGTGATTGTTGATCACTTATTGAGGTCGAATGCAGTATGTACACGTATGTATAGTATCATGGAAGATCTTGACTTGCGTCCCCGTAATTTTTCGGTAAAAGATACAACCATGATACCCAGATGATAAGCAGCATAAAGACCGAATATCTCAGAACCTCGGCAATCTCTCAAACGAAATTTCGGTACTAAGACCATATGCCAATGAATGGTTCCCACCTGGTCTTCAGTCGATTTAAGGTTTATATCACCCTGCACACTTTAAAATGATTGTGAGCCTACCGATACATCTTATATAGAGCTGCTTATCGTTTTTCATTTAAGGTTTAAAGAGGTTTAGACAGACCACTGATGTACTATCATTTTCTCTTTTGCTCGCCAGGAAACTCATTTTTGTTTTTCTATTGTTTTTGTGTTTTTGAAATTTTTCAATGTTTTTGGATTTTTCAAATTTTTGGATTTACTCCCCCTAAAATCAATAAACTAAGATAAATTTAAAACACAAAGGTATTTACAAAAATGATTTTCCGATGTTGGTTTTACTCTTGCTTGACCTTAATGCCGTTTACCAATAATAAATAGTCAAATCTTGATTTGTCAAATGCTTTGGTAAAAAGGTCGGCACGTTGGTCATCGGTGTGGACGTAAGTAACATCGATTAGCCTTTTCTCAAAGCAATCACGTATGAAGTGATACTTAATTTCGATGTGCTTAGTCTTTGAATGCTGCACAGGATTTCTAGTGATCTGTAAGGCAGCAGAATTATCAACGTAAATAGGAGTAGTTAGGAATTCAAAACCGTAGTCGCGCATTTGTTGTTGGATCCATAGGACTTGGGAGCAACAACTTGAGGCAACAATGTATTCAGCTTCGCATGTTGATGTAGCGACGCACGTCTGCTTCTTGCACTGCCATGTGACTAGGCGATTTCCCAAAAACTGACATCCAGCCGTTGTGGATTTGCCGTCGATTTTGCATCCGCCAAAATCAGAATCACTGAATGCGATCAAGTCAAAGTTATTATCCCTAGGGTACCATAGACCGGTGTCAGGGTAACCCTTCAAATAACGAAAAATCCTTTTTACAGCTGCAAGATGTGAGGACTTCGGGTTCACTTGATATTTGGCAAGCAGGCACGTTGGGTACATTATATCTGTTCTTGATGCTGTGAGGTACATAAGAGATCCGATCATCGCACGGTAGTATGAGGGGCTAACAGCTTCACCCTTCAAGTCTGGAGTAATTCCGTGATTTTGCGGCAATGGGGTACCGATGGGCGTTGCATCAGACATCTGGAACCGGCTCAAGATGTCACCAACATATTTAGTCTGATGGATGAATATCCCAGACTCGGTTTGTTGTACTTGTAGGCCCAAAAAGAAAGTCATTTCCCCCATAGCACTCATCTCGAATTTATCCTGCATAATGCGCTCGAAATTCCTACACAAAACATCATTAGTAGAACCAAATATACTATCATCAACGTATACCTGTACCAGTAGAAGATCTCCATCTTGTTCTTTGATGAAAAGAGTACAATCGATAAGACCTCTGCGAAATCCATTCTCCAGCAGATAATTAGATAAGGTTGCGTACCAAGCTCGCGGTGCTTGATGTAGACCATATAGAGCTTTGTTGAGCAACCAAACCCGATCGGGATGGATAGGATCTTCAAAACCTGGAGGCTGTTCGACGTACACCTCTTCTTCCACCACACCATGCAAAAATGCACTTTTGACGTCCATCTCGTATACCTTGAAACCTTTGAATGAGGCATAAGCCAGAAAGATCCGAATTGCTTCTAGACGTGCAACAGGTGCATACACTTCGTTGTAGTCGATCCCTTCTATCTGACGAAAACCTTGAACGACTAGCCTTGCTTTGTTTCGAATAACGACTCCACGGTCATCCTTTTTGCATTTAAACACCCAACGGGTACCAATCTTCTTGTAACCAGCAGGTTTCTCTACGAGTTTCCAGACACCAAGCTTCTGGAATTGTTGCAGTTCTTCCTGCATTGCTTCAACCCAAGAGCTATCTTTCAAAGCTTCTTTCCAAGTTCTTGGCTCTTCTTGTGAGACATAACACGCGAAGGACCAATCATTTTGTTGACCAGATTCTCTAATCGCCGTATACAAGCCTGCATTGTTATTGTTTCGCAACATGTTTCTTGTTTGAACGCCACTTTGTACATTTCCGATGATGTTTTGTTGAGGGTGGGTATTGTGAATCCTTGTTTCTGGATTATCTTGAACTGGAATGTTTGTACCCAGATTGTTGAGATTGAGATCAACAACCAATTCAATGCCCGGAATTGACGAAGAGGATGATGTAGTAGCTTCAGCTGTTCTAGGGACATCCACTGGAGGTGTACCTTCTGAAGTACCATGTACTGCTGTTGTTGGAGCTTCTTGATCTGCATCTAGAAATTCATCATCCTCTGAAGATTCGTTCAATTCGGTAGCATCGTGAAAATCCTCATTGTCGAGAGCATTATTGTTCACTGAAGAAGGTTCTTGATTAACAATAATTGGACGAACCAACAGTGAATCTGTTGCATTGTCACTCTCAAAAAACATCCTTGCTGCAGCATTTTCTTCAACTGCTTCAACATTGATCGAATTGAAAAAGTCATCGTACTCAAACATCCAAGGCTGACCAGGATTTCTAACTGGTAAAGTGTGCCTTTGTACTCTGACTTCAGACCATTCCTCGACCCTTTTAGTCTCTAGATTCCAGACTCTTAAGTTCGGGGTGGAATACCCAAGAAAGTATCCTTCAATGGCTCTTGCCCCAAACTTTCCATTAGGATCGATTATTGTGCACGGAGCTCCAAACGGTTCAAGATATGACAAGTCTGGTTTCCGTTTGTTAATAAGCTCAAAGCAGGTCTTGTTGTGCCTTTTGACTGTAAGGACTCGGTTCAACGTGTAACATGCAGAGGACACAGCTTCAGTCCAGAATGGAATGGGCAACTGCGATTCTACCAACATAGTCCTAGCAGTCTCGATCAATGTGCGGTTCTTATGTTCAGCGACGCCATTCTGTTGAGGAGTATAAGCTGCACTAAATTCGTGAAGAATACCTTTTGAAGTGCAAAATTCCGCCATGGCATGATTTTTGAATTCAGTACCATTGTCGCTACGTATCCGCCTAACCTTCAAGTTATAAAGATTCTCAATCTGAATGATCAAGTTTTTGATAATACCGAAGGTTTCACTCTTGTGTGCCATGAACGCCACCCAAGAAAATCTTGAATAATCATCAGTTACCACGAGGCAATATTGATCATTCCTAATACTTTTGTGCTTGACAGGACCGAACAAATCCATGTGCAAACGTTCAAGAGGAACAGCCACCGTGTTGATTTTCTTTGTAGGGTGTCGCTTCTTCGTTTGTTTTCCTTTCTGGCACGAGACACAGACGTCTTGAAGATGAAAGTTTTTAAGAGGAACACCATTCACCAACTCATTTGACACCAAATGATTCATTTTGCGTAAGTGAATGTGACCCATTCGTCTGTGCCAAGAGATTGTGTCTTTTTCTGTGGCTTTGGAAACGAAACAAATTGCTTGTGCAGACGTTGTGAAAGCTTGGGTCATATCAAGGACGTACAAATCATTTATCCTTGGAGCCGATAAGAGAATCCATTCTTTCGGAATTTTGAAGCCGGGTTTCAGCACATAACATCCATTTCCATCAAAGTGTACTGAGAACTGCTTATCACAAATTTGAGAAACACTAAGAAGATTGTGATCAAGTTGTTGTACGAAATTGATCTTATCAAAACTAACAACCCCGTTGGAAATCATTCCTTCACCCGTAATATATCCGCCTTTATCTCCAGCAAAAGCAACATAACCTCCTCTAATAGATTTGACATCGTAGAGAAGCTTCATGTCGCCTGTCATGTGCCTGGATGCCCCACTATCAACAATCCAAAGACTACTGATAGTTCCTCCTGGAACACCCTGCACATGAACTCACATAATTAGTTGGAGATGGGGACCCAAGCCATTGTGGTCTTGGGTCTTCCATTTTCATCAATAACAATAACTTCTATTCTTTGATGATTTGAAAATTGTGATGGTCCCCCTGATTCAATAACAGTTTTTGGTTTCCAGGTCTGTTTTGTTATACCAGTTTGATTGTTTGAAAATTTTGAAAACTTTGAACTTTCTGGTTTAACTGGAACAGATTGTTTTTGAACCACATCAGTTTTAAGTGCCTTTTCAATTACCTTGACCTGTTGGCGTTTCTGTTTCTTTTCCCTTTCTTTTACAAGTCGGGGATCTTGTTTTACAGAAACAGATCGCCTTTGGTTATTGTGTTCACGGGGATCATCTTCTTTGGCTTTCAATTTATGAAGATACGGACAATTTCGAATAATATGTCCAATGGTACCACATTCAAAACATGATCTTCGTTCAACAAACCCCGAAGTATCATGTGATCGTCTTGCCGATGATGAACTTTGTGATCCCGAGGTACTAGGTTTTGAACTATTTGGTTCATTTCTTTTCATCACTGTTGCTTTCTTGACAAAATCTAAGTTAGATTGATTTTCAAACTTTTCAATTTTGTCTGTTCCCTTGGATTTCACAAAGTTCACATCCTTTTTCTTCTTCTGATTCGGCTTCCTTTGACCTTGAGTCGGTGTTTTACCTCTTGGTTTGGTATGGTTTTGCTGCCTTTTCTCTGTTGGTAATTTCTGATTGCCAAATTGTTTTCTAACTTCAGCCTTTGGGATAGGAGGACACTGTGTTACTGTAACATGTGATCCTGTCTTTCATAAAAACTTACTTGTTGAATTTTCAAAGACTTTACTGATTAATGATTGATTAACATTCTTAATAGGAAAATCTTTGTCTGAATAAATTTTATTATCACCAACAAGAGTGTACAGCAAATCCACACTCTCCGATTCTTTTGCAGACGTGGACTCGGTTGCAGCAGTCTTAGCGGGCTTTGCTGGAGGATCACATAGAATATGATTCTCAAGAGGTATGTCCTCTTCTTTGATTAACGCATCAGACTTTGCTGAATCAGTATCATCAGAAGAATCAACATCCTCAATCACAACTGGAGGATCCTGATTTTGTTCAGCAGTTACAAATGTATCTGCTGACGCATCTGAATCTGATGATACTTCCTTCTTGTATCCGAGTCCTGTTGCAAATTCCTCAACATCTAAAGGAACAGATGGTTCAAAGAAAACTCTATCTTCCTCATCCGGCATGGCATCATAATTATGTCTCACAGGTGGTGGACATTTCTTGTAACCTATGCATGTGACATCCCGTTTCTCTTTCTGTACGTCAATGATGTGATCCAACACATAGCTAGAGCTCAAATAACTGTCTAGCTTAAGTTGGATCGCCTCACTTTCAGTTTTGACACAAGCCATTTCCTTTTGCATTACTTCCAGACGAGTTATATACAAATTAATGTCTGTTTGTTTTCTGGAAACCATTTTAGTTAACTCGGTTTTATCTTTCTTTAACTTTTCAATTACCGACTTAAACTCCTTTTCATGGTTTTCATAAAACATGTTGGCTTCAGTGCACTTCGAAAGATCAACGGTCAATTTCTGATTGTGAATGAATGTCACATCATATTTCTCTTGCAGAGCCTCGTGTTTGCTTTGCAATTCACACCACTTATCAGTCAAAGAAACATGTTTGTCTTGCAAGTCAAACAAACTAGCTTGTAAAGCATCATGTTTGCCTTGCAACTCAGACATGTTTGCCTCTAAATCAGCACATTTAACACGCAAACTATCACAGTTATCACAACTAACAGAAGTGGGTTCGTCGACACATACCTGACTTGATGAACTGTCGACATTAGCCATAAAGGCTGAATGGAGAGAAGACGAAGAATAAGCAGCTTGATCCACCAAAATAGATCTTCTTTGAATTCCTGCTGTAGCTTCTTCCAATAGTTCATCAATATCTGCATTAACTGACGCAGTTGATGTGTCATCTTCCTGATCATTCCCTGAACTCGAGGACTCTTCATCTGAACTTCCACTATAACCGGAGCTGTCTTCATCTTCAGAAGATTCACTACCATTGGTGGAAGATTCTCCACCACTGGCGTGTTTAAGATCTTTGACAACTTCAGCAAAACAAGCTGTTCCATCTGGAGCATCATTTCCCAACTGGATTGACCAATCACAGCCTTCATCTACTTGAACCACAAGTGCCTGGTTGGCATTAGATGGTCCTGCTTGACTCTGGTTGTTGACAGGGACCAATGTGCGCTCATTGTTCCTTACTTGGTTCTGATTTGCCCTGTTGCCTTGACCTCTGAAAGGATTTTGGTTTCCATGTTGAGATGGCCTCGTACATTCACGTTTGAAATGACCACGTTCACCACAATTGAAGCACTTAACAGCCTGCTTGTCAAACCCATACTTGGTGTCTTTCTTGCTTTCCAAGCTGGTTCTGCCTGTTCTTTCCATGAAATCCTTTGCTCGCCTAACAGCACTTGCAAAGGCCCACTTGATGTCCATCATCTCCATCTCCTCTTTATCGATCTGCTGATAGTCTTCTTGTGTCAGATTAATGTTACCAATCTGACCTTCCACTAATCCACAGTATGCGCTCACCAAAGTGTTTAGTAGCTCCATGTGTTCCTTTGCTACTTCCACACTGACTTTAGAAAAGCTTGAGGTGTCGAGCCGTACTGTATTTGGCTTTGATTGTTGACCAGCAGATGATGTGCTTCCATAACACGCTTGCTGTTGAGGAGGAAGTGGATTCCCATACATGTCTGTTGGTACGGTAGATTGAGGAGGAAGTGGATTCCCATACATGTCAGTTGGTCCGGTAGATCGAACAGGTAATGGATTTCCGAACATATCAGTTGGTCTGAGAGGTCGTTGGCTTTGCTGTTGCTGTTGAGGAACTGGTTCAAGCGGATTTCCATACATGTCTGTTTTTGGAGGGACCGGAACTTGGATAGTATTGCCATACATGTCAGTGCTAGACACAAACGCTGTTTGAATTGGAGCATGTGAAGAAGGTTTTGTAGAAGTGCTAGAAGTTCCATAATACATTTCAGGATTTTGTGGCACCGGAACTCTTTTTGCCTTGAGAGTTTCTTCCTGATTCTTGTTTTCCAGGAGTTGAACAAAGTCATTGAAGCTTGTTGTAGCTAAAGTGCCATTGTACCTCATGATTTCCAAGAAAGTATTCCATTGAGGTGGCAACGCATCTGCAAACTTTTTCACAATCTCTGCTGGAGTTGTGACAACCTCAAAATTTGACAATTCAGTCAGCAGATGATTAAATCGACTTGTCAAATCTCCTAAAGATTCATTCTCCATACAAGTAAAACCATCAAACTCTTTCTTTAGCAGTTCTTTTCTCAATTGACGTGTCGCTTCATTTCCTACGCCCCTTGTCTTCAATGCATCCCACAACCTTTTCGTTGTCTTGTAACTGACAAATTGATGATAAATATCTTTACTCAACGCCTGAGTAAGAATGGCATATGCTTTCTTTTCCAAATCATAGACCTTCTTCTGATCTTCCGTAAGATCTGCAAATGTAGCAGCAGATGATGCGGCAACCTCTATTGTTTGATCGAAATCTGTGATGAACCGCAACCACAATTCTGTATTTTGACCAAGGACGTATGTATGAAATCTGTCAATCCATCCTGGATATTCAAATAAGTGCATCAACTTTGGAGGCCTATTCAAACTTCCGGTTTCGCTCTCGCTTAAGAGAATGCTTTGAACACTTGGAGTTTGATTTGATACGAATGCCCATTGACCGGTAGATATAGCATTAGCTTGCGAAGATGAATCCGGAGTCGGAGTTCCAAAATACATTTCTGTATTTACCGGTCTACCCCATCTTGGATTCATTTTTGATCAAGAAGAATAAAACCTAAAAATCACAAACTTGTTAAATATAAACAGACTAAGGATCGAAAGATCAAGACATGTTCGAAGGATCAACAGTGTTCGAAAGATCACTGTTGAGTTTCGAACAATGATTTCGAAAGATTCTCCAAACGAAGGATCCTTATCTTTCGAAAAAGAACTGTAAACCGAAAGATGTATGCTTCGAAAAGATTCCTTGGATCGAAAGATAAGTCATAGACTTCGAAGGATGATTATCTATCGAGCCTCCTTTGATCGAAAGACGATCTTTCGACTTCGAAGGATATCCTTCGATCTGATCTGACACAGTTGACAAAGGGTGACAGGTTGGTGAAAAAGGTGATGGGTTGGTGAAATCTTTCGGCAGAAAGTATGGTCAGACCATGATTTTCTGCCAAAACAGATTTTGAAACAATAAAATATTGCCAAAACAGAAAGTTCTAATCCAGAAAACCGGTTACCGGAGTAAGCCGGAATTTTGGCCGGAGATTACCAAACCACTTAAAAATAAGTTTTTAAGTTACCCAAACCTTCTTTTAACACACCCGGTAAATTTAGAACCGTTTTAACGTCAAGAAGAACAAGAAAAACAGTAAAAACGACTGCCAAACCACGTGAGTTTTTGTCCAAAACACTTCAAAATCTTGTATAAACCCGTTTTTTAACAAGGAAAAGAGCCACGGCTCTGATACCACTTGTAGGTCCCTCGGAGGTTGAGGTTAAACCTATTCCTTGTTATGTCTAACACACTAGCAAGTGCGGAATCCAAGCTAGCATGCAAACCGAGATAGAACAAGCACAAACACAATACACAATCTTCACCGATTAACACCACTTGTATTAATACGCATGAAAGGTTCGGTTCCAAGCTCAATGTTTACAGATGTATTCTATAAACTCTCTAACTCTCGTGTGTGTGTTCTGAGCAGAATGCTCTCTGTGTTCTCTCTATGTCTCTTGCACTCTCTCTCTGATGAAGTGAACACATTACATGGGTATTTATACCCAACACAGCACGTCTGGTTGAAGGATCAGATAGACTGATCGAAGGATCATCCATCGACCAGAAACTCATCGAAGGATCCACATGAACCTCGAAGGATGAGATCTTTCGAGGTCCATCCATCGAAGGCTTATCTTTCGAGCTCATCGAAGGATCTAAACAATCCTTCGATGACACATCTTTCGACCCAGACATATTACACCCATTGTTCAAACTGTTTGGCCAAGTCAAACCAGGAGGATGGTTGACTTGGTCAAACTTACAAGACTAACAAAGACATCGTTTGGTATCAAGACAAAATACAGACAAAGTACAGACACAAGTGCACCAACAATTTGGATGGTGGGCCGAAATGAGCTGCCGTATGTTTCCTGTATACGGCGGAGAAGGAGTTTTTGGAACATCGACGGCTGGTTGTCCATGGGTGGTGATACGGCTGCAGGTAAAGAAAGTGGGTGGTTTTCGAAAGTCAACACTAAAATATAGGTTTGTTATATAGGTTTGTATATTAGGTTTTGGTCAGTGAGGTTTATACGCTGATGTGGCAAGCTATCTCGTCTCCGACCACTGCAATTCAACATTTTCAATGTAAAACTAACTACATATATATTTATATATCACAAATTTATTAGCAACTCTATATTTTTATTATATTATATTAAGTAATTATAAATGTACATCAATAAATATTTATAATTTTGTAATTTTAATTTTTCTAGGACTATTTGTATTAAAAAGATCATTACAAATACTATTCTACTATTTCATCTCTCTTTTACTTCCAGATACAATTATAATAAAAGGGAAAATCATTTGTAGATTGGTAGTGTCTCTCCTCACAGAAACTTATGGTATTATAGCGTGCTTAGACGCTACACTTTAAACCAAAGGACTAATTGAATTGCGACACATGTCATGAAAGTTGGAGGAGGTGTCTAAAATGTAGAGGAGGTAATGTCTGAAAGTTGGAGTTAGCGTCTAAAATCACCCTTGGAAAACTTGACATACAATAACTTATTCTTCAATAACTCCAAAATCAACCTCAAACGTTGCTCGTGCAGTACCATGGGTTTTCATGTGTAGCGGCTGAAACTTTTCACACACCAAGGCTGCCTATTTGCACACTTAGGGTTTATATACGCTGCGTATAGAGCTATACGCATCGTATATAACCCATCAGAATTTTGTTTGGTTATTTTGATGTATTTATGGTATAAATTCTCACCCGGTTCCAACGTTAAATCGCTTAAAATATATAACAGTTAATGTTATACTATTAATATTATATACCGTTAATTTTTTTTGAAAAACGTATATACGGTTCGAATATATTATATTGTCATCGTTTAAATTAAATTATTATACCACGGGTATTGCGGTTCAAATGCTATAACCTTTTAAATATCAAAGGTGTGACCATATACGCTGCGTATAGCTCTATACGCAGCGTATAGGTGTAACCTTGTACGCTGCGTATAGCTCTATACGCTGCGTAGGTACAGGTAGGGTTTGGTGTGCAAATAGCTATGTTGGTGTGCAAATAGGTAGACCCTTTGGAAAACCTTGTCTGGTAAGCTTCAAAGATGAGTCTTCTTCACAAATGTCCAAGGAGAAGCACAAATATATTAAAAGGTGTCATAAAGAAATTTTGTTGGTTTTCTTAAGGGAGGTTGGCCCGGGCGTTCGAGTAACGGTGGAGGGGTGGCGGTAGCCGATCGGGTACACTGCCACCACCACTTCGGATATCCAAATCGGTAAGCAAAATCCTGTAGAATGGAGGTGATGATTATGTATGTATGTTTGCCGAGAAAACACTGCAAGGGGGTGGGTACTTTAGGTAACACCGGTGTCGTTCGTATTTTGTTGGGTTCATGGAGGGAAGCTAATGTGTCAACAAATGATTAGTAGGGTGGAGGGTGTTGACGAGGAACACCTTGTCCACCCTAATTTAGCAATAATAGTTTGGTGAGGTTTGTATAGGCTTCGACTGTATGGTAGGTTTTTTTTATTTTCTTATCTAGATCATTGCAGGCTTGTGAGATGATGTGGCAAGCCTTTGTCGGGCCTGTCTATACAAACGGTGGGACCATCTAGTGTACCCTGAGAGTTACTTTAGACTATGGTTTTCGAATGAGCAAACAACTTTTCAACCATTATGCATATATATGCTTAGACTAAAGATCAAATACAAATACGTTTAACGTACAAAACGTACGAACTGAAAGTTTTGCTGAAAAAACACGGTGGCATTTTCGTAATTATCAAAATTACTCTACAAATGATCTTGTAGGGTAATTTTGTAAAACTATCTTGTAGGGTAATTTTGATCTTTGTAGTGTAATTTTGTGACACCTTGGGTTCTCCCGCATGTTTCTGTTATGTTTGTAACTTTGTGGAATTAATAAACGAAGCCTTGTTTGATAATTAAGTGAATTATTATGTGCTAGTTATGTGAAAATGTGTGAATTACATATAGGTATATATATGATTATTATTAATGTGCACATTTAGAATGTGAGTCGAAACCATCGATTCCGACTTCAGACCGCCTGGTCTCGACTCGGGATCTGCTGACTTGAAATGAATGGGCTACACACCCATGTGACTTGGCCCAATCCCTCTTTGGCCCACTCGAAACCTTCTCTAGAACCTTTTAGGGTGCACCACTTTTGAAAGGGTATAAAACCCATAATTCAGCCGACATTCCTTCATTTGGACAAGGCATTCATCATTCCAAATCCCCAAAACATTCCTTCATTCTCTCATCTCACTCTCTCTCTCTCTCTAGCTTTCTCTCACTAGAAAACCCTAAAAACCACACAACATTCTCTTTTCTTGTTGATTTGAACGGCGGCTAACACTTCCCGGGGACAATCATCGACAACAGCCTCAAGGTTATCAACATCAATCATTCCAGGAAGCTCTTCCTCTGATTCTCCTACACACCCTAGCATTCGGACACTATCCGGTTAGTATGTTAGATGTTTGATGATAATGTATGATAAAGATGTCCACTTGTTAATGATTTATATGTTAACAAAGTTTTCTTTGATAATAAAATGCAAACTGGTGAATGTTTGAGCATTAAATGATATGAATAGCATAATGTGTTATGTCTGGCTATTGCGTAATATGCTTTGATTAATGTTGTTTGGAGTATGATATGAGGAATGATGAGGGCTTTGATTGTTCTTGATAGATGAAACTGTGTAGGATGATTTTATGATAAAATGATTGTATGTAGGATCCTGCTGGATTTAAATAAATGAAACAGTGACATATGTTTAAGGTTGCTTTGATAAAATGATGAAAACCCTGATGATGAACTGGATGAATGATGTGTAAATATTTGAATTTGTTGTGTTTAATCCATTTTGGTAATTGTACGATATATGAAAACATGTTAAGGAAACCTGATTGGCTCGTATAAAGTTGGATAAGATTCTAGAAGGATCCCAGTAGTCGTTTCGAGTCGAAATCATACGGTTTCGAGTCGAGACCACTTAGTGACAACTCGAAACAAGACAACCACACAACAGGAGACTCGAGACCAGGCAGGTTGTGACTCGAGATCTCCTGATCTCGACTCAATACCTGACCCGAGACCTCAAGGGTTGCGACTCAAATATGCACTACTCGAGACCTTTTGTTGCGACTCGAAACCTCTTGGTTGCGACTCGAGATCTCATGTTCTCGAGTTGAGACCACTCGGCTTCGGCTGGACCACTTTGCTTAGTTATTGGGCCGCACAAACTGATGTTATGGACTGTGTGCTACTGTTGCTGTTTAAATTGTTGTTGTTTAATTGTTCATGTGTTAGGATAGGCCCAATAGCATATATGCTAGTATGACATGCATGCTATGTGTTAGATGCGCGTAGGATATACGTGAATTATCTGTACCCAAACCTGACCTATACTGGTAACCATAATAGGACGTGGTTGACCAGCACACTTGACTAAGTAAACTGTCTACCGAGCAAACCAAGGTGAGTTCACAACCTTTACTAAAAGCATGTGTTCCCGGTGGTTGGGAAACGAAACTGAAAAACAACGCTATCTCCTTGTGAGGGATACAAACTACTTTTCTCCCCTTGTGAGGGACGATCAGTTAATTACTGTTTGTATTAGATGCAAGCGGACTAAACGAAACTCTATCACGGAAGTCCCCACTTACTATACCGATTAGTCGCCTGGCCTGGCGAACGGGTTATTAGTTGATAGCATTATTAGGTCTCACCAACCTCACACCATGCCTGGATAGGATCGGGCGTGAACTAATAGACTCTAGCAAACCGTCAATGATGATAGAACATTGACAAACGGGGCAAATTCACGTAATGTGCGGTCGCATAGTGTTCGGTTGCCACACTCCGATATTTCCACGCATTACCGGTGGGCCCAGTGGGGAGTATCGTGACGTAGTTGATATCATCATAGTCAAATAATCACAGTTTAATGCACAACGGAAGTCTAACGTAATAATACCAACCGAATTGAAAGTATAATAAAATATTACACAACGGTTGTAAGTGGATCCACAGGCGGATCTAAAACAGTAAGAAAGTATTGTTCAACAGACTTTAAGTATCAAAAGCTTGCAATACTCTTTATTTAATACTCAGGAGGTTCCAGCCCATTACGCGTAGTACCTACACTTAATCTTTTTGAAAAATACGTCAATTTACACTGGTAAATACAATTAACTGACTATTTTGAAAAGTATTTATAAAATTGGTTTGGATGAACAAGGCATAAAATCTTTTATAACTTGGGACAATTTGTAACACCATGTAAAAACGTGTCTAATTATGTAAAGACACGTGTCCTAAACTCTAAATATGTGAAAGATTGAGTTTGAAGGACTAAAGTTGCCAAACGATGAAAATATGAAACCACAGGGACTAAAAGTGTCAACATGCCAAACTTGTGACTCTGAATGACCATACACGAAGAATATATTCTTAAACGACTGATTAATTGGATATAAGAAGCCGTTTATGAAAATAATCAAAAGATTATAAACTACAGGGGTTAAACATGTCAACATGTTAATTCTTACCTCTGAGTGACCTTTTAACGAACCCGAGGCTTCGAAATATTCAAATATGCTCTCAAGAATAAGTGATATAAATTTCATGTGGTTTCGAGTTCGTTAAGCAAGTTTTCAAGACTTTAGGTTAAAAGTGTCAATAGTAAGAAACTTGTGTTTATGGTGATTCTTTAACGAAACCGGGCCTAACGGAGTTTGGTTATACTCCCATGAACCTCTACAAACTAACTACAAGAGCCTTATATGCCAAAAATGAAAGTTATATTGAGTTTTAGAGCATAAGGACTAAAACTGCCAACTTTGGAAACTTATTTGCCGTGGCGACCCATGAAGGACTAAGGCTTTGCCTGTCGCGGGTAGCCATACCCTTACCAGTTCGAAATTTTGCCTTGGCTGCCACACAAACCGCCAAAACGAGTCAGAACCATTACCAGGTGCTGTATGTCGGTCTTGTAATACCACTAGGACAACTGGGGTGATCCTAGAAGCCTCCTTAACACCAGCCTTGATCTTATTTCATGCCAATTGTGTATATAAAGGCTCCTAAGTCTAAGTGATCAAGTGCTCATTTGGTTGCAACAACTCTAATACTCATTTCTGGAGATAGCCAGCAATAGGAGAGGATCAAGAAGTGTAGAAAAGATAGTTAGGACCTTATGTAAGTGTCTTAGTCCTTGTTTAGCTCAGTTTATTAGCTTAAAAACCGAAAAGTCAAAGATATCGTAAATAGACTTTGACTTTCGGTTTACTCACAAATGGTCCAGCCTCTGACCGAAATGAAAGTGGTTATGGAACCATATTAAGGTAGGTGATTAACCCTTAAAAGGGCACCTCCTAATTATTTCGTTTGACTAGTTAATTGTCGGGTCAAACTAGTTAGTCAAAAAGTCAAACTGGACAGAAACTTTAAAAATAATTTAAACTAATAAAATAGAGGTTCTAAATTATATTTTACCATTCTAATGACCTGGTAATTAGTATTAGAACATGTTTAATCAGGTCTAACCCGACAATTATCAGTGTAAGGTCAGTTTATAACCGAAAGTCGCAAAAGATTGACTTTTTCTTTGACTTTCAGTTCTGAGCCGATTAAGCTTAATTCTCCCATGTTTTAAGCTTCCATTAGGACCACATTATATAGTAGTATAACCCTCTGGAGTTATATTGCTTGGTCGTTAGTGGTTTGAATTATATGCTCTTGTTTGTTAATATGCTTATAAATGCCGTAAATGCCCTTTTGACATATAAATGAGATTTTTAGAAATGTGAGAGGACAAAAACCTTTGCTACTGATATATAAGCTTGCCCCGAAAATTTGACATCAGTTCTTGGTCTCAAATAGAAGTTATACATGATATCGTAATTAGAAGTTTTTTATTAATTAATTTGCGATATCTTGCATAAGACATGTTTAAACTTGGATTTTGAACCAAAACTCATTACCTACTGTTAAGATATTATTTTTAAGGATTTTTAGGATTTTTGTTCAGATTATAATCTGTTTAAATCATAGAGTTCGTGTGTAACTCGGTAAATGACGATAATACCCTTTTCACGCATAAAATGAGATTAACAAATGATTTGAATGCCAAACCTTTTCCTACTGATTTCATACATTAAATAAATTATTTTGAGCATTTAAAACTGATCAAAATCTCATATTTACATAAACATCTTGATTATCGTCAATTAGCAAGTTTTACACTAATTAGGTGCATATTATGGTTTAAAATCATATTTAACACCTAAGACTTGTTACCTACTGATTTTTAAACAAATTTCAATATTATTACAGTAGGTATAAGTTATGAACTCAGATTTCCAAAAATGTCCTTAAAAGCATATGTGAAATGACCAAAATGCCCTTTTGGGGCATAGTTTGTCCATGAATGGTAAACCTCACATATATGTAGTATCTTACTGATGTAATGAGATAAAATAAATATTTTTACTGATTACCAAAGACCAGAACTTCGGTTTGTTATAAAATCTATTTTATAATTAATAAAATGACCAAAATACCCTTACGGGACTTAAATTGGTTTTAATCACTTTTTGGGCATATATGTTAACATCCTACTGATGTATTAACATATTTTAAGCATAATAACATAAGGGACTTGTATATGATTCATTTGGTTACCCGTCACGCTTTTACACGTTCGGATCGGTTTACGTAACTAGTTTACGTAAGTTTGCTGAAACGGGTTTAACCTTATCATTTTTACTTCAAATTCCAGAATATATTTAGTTTACCCATATTATACAAGTATCCAAACTTTTCGGGTCTAAATTACATTCTATTCCGTTCACCGCTTAATCTAGCGTATCGTACCGTTTCTAAAACTTTAAGTTAGCCGGTTTAGGTCCATGACCTAAATAAGACACGTTAGCATTCTGAATTGGTTATATATTACCATCACTCCAGACTAGAGCCACTCGGTAAAAGCTACCTGCATTTAGATAGATTGGATACGACTGAGTTATTTTGCTGTGAATCAAGTATTAGCTCAGGTAAATACTTTTAACTTATTTTCCCTTATACGGGCTTGGGATATGGTATTATAATAATACCACTTGGTCGGGTATGAATTCATTTAATTGGATTGTGATTAATAAATTTACATAACCCGTTTTAATCTGTCTTGTTTGATAACATAAACATTGGGGGTTAACGACCGTGTCCTGGATATCCTCGGCTCATTAAAGTTAAATATGGCCACGACCTATGCACGCGACAGATGCAAATGCTAAAATATAAATAACCCACATGTTGGGGATAACTCCTTCGTGGGTTTTGTAAGTGGTGAGTCGGTTAATCATGACCGGCTTCCAAACCGGCCCCATATGTATGACAAACATGTGAAACAGTATACAAGATTCTATTAAAGATTGTCCCAAGTTATAAATGGTTTGTGCCTTGTGCGCTTAAATCAAAAGAGTCAGTTAATTGTATTTACCAGTGAAAGTGACGTATTTTCCAAAGACTAAGTGGCAGGTACTACTCGTAATAGGCTGGGAGATTGCTCGGTGTTGAAATAGAGGATCTTGTAAATCCTTAAAGATGCCTTAAAGTATGCTAAACTTCATTTTATACACTGTAAAGATCCACCTGTGGATTTGATATTACAGGCTCGTCTATAATAAATACTTTGATATTTTCAGACATTTGAGTTTGTAATAATATTTTATATTCCAAGACTTCCGCTGTGTTATGCTATGTATGTTTGACCATGATGATAACAACTACGTCACGATACTCCCCACCGGTAATATGTGGAAATATCGAGATGTGACACGATTATTTAAAAATAATCTTGTATATAGATTTATATGTTTGTCGTCCGTTCAGGACCGGAATAGAAGAGCCGGTACAAGATTAATAGATACACCACAAGTATAGGCCCACTAGGAGTTTCCTCAAGAGTGAGATACCGTTTATACATACGCAACTGTCGGGTGTATGCCTACACCCTGTGCTTAAGCCGTGGCCATTTCAAATGAGCCGAGGATATCCAGGACACGGTCATATTAACCCCCAAAGGCACTGCATCAAACAAAACAGATTAAAACGGGTTATGTAAATTTATTAGTCACAATCCTATTAAATGATTTCATACCCGACCAAGCGGTATTATTATAATACCGTATCCCAAGCCCGTATAATGGAAAATAAGTTAAAAGTATTTACCTGAGCTAAATGAAATTTATTCTCAGTCGTATTTTCTAATCAGCAAGTACAGAGAGCTTTTACTGGGCTCCTAATCTGGAATGAAGGTTTTAATAACCTATTAGATTCCTAACGGGTCTTATTTAAGTTATAACTTAGACCGGTTAGTTTTTAAGAAAGGTTTACGATTCAAAACGCAAGATTAAGCGAAGATCATATTAGAATGTGATTTAGACCCAACAAGTTTGAAGACTTGTATAAAATGGGTAAACTAAATACATTCTGGATTTTGAAGTAAAAATGACAAGGTTTCACCCCTTTCGGCTAATTTATGCAAACTAGTTACATAAACCGTACCGAACGCGTATATGCGTAACGGGTAACCGGATGAGTCATGTACAAGTTCCATAAGTTATTATGCCTAAAATGTGTTGTGATATCAGTAAGATATCTTCCATTATGCCCAAAACGAATTTAACACCAATTTAAGGGCCTTTATGACACAATTAATAATTCGATTCATTTTCAATTAGGCCTTGCTCTAGCTTCTTTAGGGGTTATTACTTCTTTGGTAGCTCAACACATGTACTCTTTACCCGCTTATGCATTTATAGCACAAGACTTTACTACTCAAGCTGCGTTGTATACTCATCACCAATACATCGCAGGATTCATCATGACAGGAGCTTTTGCTCATGGAGCTATATTTTTTATTAGGGATTACAATCCGGAACAGAATGAGGATAATGTATTGGCAAGAATGTTAGAACATAAAGAAGCTATCATATCTCATTTAAGTTGGGCCAGTCTCTTTTTGGGTTTCCATACCTTGGGACTTTATGTTCATAATGATGTCATGCTTGCCTTTGGTACTCCGGAGAAGCAAATCTTAATCGAACCTATATTTGCTCAATGGATACAATCTGCTCATGGTAAAACTTTGTGACAACTCGAATTTCCGACATTCGTTATTCGCATTTAATGCACGTTGACTTTGACTATATGGATGTGTTATGATAAAACCTAGTGTGTTTGCATGGTTATGTGTGATTGTATAACATGTGTACTGTCTGTAGAACTTAAACTGTTAAGAACCCGACGAAACACAAGGCTGTTTCGCCATAACCCATTCCGACGAAACATACTATTTCGCCATGAACATTCCGACGAAACAGAAATATGTTTCGTCGGCCCAGTAATTCACGAAGCCCAGTTTGGGCCCAGAACGTTATTCTGAGTTTATCTACGTAAAACATCATCATTTTTCATTTTCTATCAACACAACCGAAACCCTAGAGCTCTCTTACTGTGACGGCAAGCTAGAACCCACTAGAAACTCTTGTGCGATCAAACCATCATCTCGGTTAGTAATCCTATGTGTCTTGATTGATCTTTCATCCATGTATGTGTTCCTGTGCCATGTGATTCTGCTATGTTGATGTATAATTGTAACTGATACATGTTAAATGTTAGGGTTCTTGATATGATGATTGAAGTTTGATGTTGTAATATAATCCGCTGTTTAAATTGATAAATGTATATACGAATCTCATATGAAACCGAATCAGAATCTGATAAACTGTTGAGATCAGGTTTATGCATGATATACGTGGTTGTTGATGATATGAGTATTATATACGTAAATTAGGGTTTCTGCTAGATGTGAAGTCCTGTGATGATTATGTATATTGTGAATGATGAATTCTGTGCTGGATGATGATTACATGATATTAAGAAACGGCAGAACATGATGATTAGGGTTTACATACGTAACTGACTTGATGATGAACTGTTATCCTCGGCGAAACTGAATACGACGAAACTGAGTGTGTTTCGTCGAGGTGACCACGACGAAACACAATATGTGATTCGCCAAGGACTGTCGACGAAATAGAAGCTTGTTTCGTCAGATGTTGTGTTTCGTCAGATGTTGTGTTTCGCCGATGTTGTGTTTCGCCAGTTTGTGTTTCGCCATTATGTGTGTTTCGTCGAACAGTTAGTCTGCACAGTAACTTGGATTAATCCTGCTAAGTGTTAACTGGAATATTTAACTGCTGTTAAGTGTAACCATCTGGTATATGATTGTGATTACGTGTTACATGTTTATACGTGCACAACTTGAACGCAAACTGATTTCACATACGTGCATACTTTAGGACGTGAGTGATTACTTGCGAGCATATACTTAGCATACCGAGCAAACCAAGGTGAGTTCACACTCTTACCAAGGCATGGGATTCCCCAGTTGGGTTGGGAATGGGATTGAATGATTACCGGCACTTACATTAACACTAGACTATTTACCACGGTCCTCGGTTGGGAAGGATGCCTGTGCCAAATTCTACGCAAAGCCTACGTACTGTCCTCGGATTGGGAAGGACACCAGCACTAAACCTACGTAAAACCTACGTACTACCGTCCTCGGATTGGGAAGGACGCCAGTGCTAAACCTACGTACTACCGTCCTCGGATTGGGAAGGACGCCAGCGCTAAATCTACGTACTCGCTACGTACTGTCCTCGGTTGGGAAGGGCACTTACATAAAACCTGCGTAAACCTATACTTACTACTATCCTCGGATTGGGAAGGATACTTATGAGTACGAATAGTCTAGGGGATATATACCATGGGAAGCCCCCACCAATAGAACTACTGTCGGCCCAGTAGAGCCACATGTTACATACGAACTTACTATTATGCATTTACTTTCTGTGAACTCGCTCAACTAGTTGTTGATCCTCTGCTACATGCCTTGCAGGACCTTAGGTACTTATGGAGGTTGCACGGGAGGCGTAGTCGTTGTGGGCAAGGATCTTGAATACTTGTTTAGACTTTATGACATTTCATACTTTATTATGTTGGGTTTAATTATACGCTTCCGCTATTCAGTGATAACATACTTATGTTTTGGAACACCTTTCATATGGATTGGTTTGATTAAATTGCAATTACTTTTACTTTATACATTGTTCTATATGATTGGTGGCTTGATCCTGGTCAGTCACGCCTCCAAGCGGTGATACTCCGTGTGTGGATTTTGGGGGTGTGACAGATTGGTATCAGAGCCATTGGTTATAGAGAACTCGGTTTTAATAAAGGGAAAACGATTTTGTTAAAACCAGACTATAACCAGAACAGTGCTCTCAACGATCCACAACGACGCTTCGCTCCACGTGCAAGGCTCAACACCATAGGTATTACTATTCATGTTACATCACCTACATGCTAGAACTACATAGAACTTTGCTCGTGGTATGCCTAGAGTACAGAACTCACTATATGCTATTACTTGAGAATACTTGTGTGCTCACTCTCTTCGCACTATTCGCGAACCTCTCTCACTCATGTTCTTCTTGATGACAAGATCATGAGTGGACGCGCTAACCTAACTCAAGCCCAGTTGGCGGCTTCAATCACTGAACAAGTTACTGCAGCACTCGCAGCTGCCCAGGCAGGAGGTGTGACCTGCCATCACCACTTACTCCAGGATTTTTAGATCCTACTCTTGTAACTCAACACTTGTGCTTAATTTTGATTACTCTTACGCACACGACAAGTCAACACGCTCAGCCACCTGTGGGCACATACACGACTTTTACGGACTGTTGTCCTACTACTTTCAGCGACACTGAAGGAGCTGTTGGACTCCTCCATTAGTTCGAGGAACTCGAATCGGTCTTCGAGTGTGCGAATGACCTGAGGCTCGTAAGGTGAAATATGCCACTGATATTCTCGAAGGCACTGCGCAAACTTGGTGGAACGCGCAAGTTACGATGCTGGGGCTGGCGGCTGCTAATGCCACCCCATGGAATGATTTTAAGGAACCTATCAAACGTGAATACAGTAGTTAGGATGCCATCCACAAGTTGGAAGTGGAGTCCTTTAACATGAAGATGACGGGGTCAGAGATAGAAGCGTGCACGATAACGATCCAACCAAATTGACAATTTTGTGTCCAACTATGGTGGATCCTCCCATAAAGAGCTTTGAGCTGTACCTCAAAGGCTTAGTACCAGGAATTCAAAACCATGTGAAGACGACTAAACTTGCTACTATTCAAGATGTTACTCATCTTGCTCATCGTCTCACAGACCAGGCAGTGGGACAGAACAAGCTGCCTCAACGTATCAGCGATACTACTACCACTACTACTTCAACTACTTCTGCTACCCTCAGTAACAACGAATGAAAGTGGGATGGAACCTCTAGCAAGGGTTCGACTACGATTCCGTCCCAGGCACAGCAGCGAAAGATCAATGACAACCAAAGTCCTGGACAGCAACCTTTTAGTAGTCAAGGGCAGGGTGAATACAGGGGAAACCACCCTAAGTGCAAACGATGTAAATTGCACCACAGCGGGCAGTGCAACCGAAATCATTGCCAATGATGTAACAAGATTGGTCATGGAACCAAAGATGGTAGAAACTCACGTCCTGCAAACCAGAACCAGAATCAGAACCACAATCAAAGAAACAGGAACAATAATGGAGGCAACAATGGGGGTAATAACGACGGCAATGGTGCCAGGGGTCGAGTGTTCGTGATTGGTACGGATTGGCTACCTCAACTTCGAGCAGAGACTCTTTGCAAAGAAAAGATCATCCGCATTCCTCGTGCTGGATTAAGAACCTTTGGTAACTCATAGTAACAAGCTTCTAGAGCAGCACCTATAGCTCGCGCACCGTATCGCTTAGCTCCATCAGAATTGGAAGGACTATCGACGCAGCTACAAGAGCTCTTGAATAAGGGCTTTATTCGCCCTAGCTCTTCGCCCTGGGGAGCTCCAGTATTATTTGTGAAGAAGAAGGATGGTACCTTCCGTATGTGCATCGACTACCGCGAACTGAACAAGGTGACGATTAAGAATCGTTATCCTCTTCCGCACATAGATGATTTATTCGACCAGCTGCAAGGGTCGAGCTACTACTCCAAAATAGACTTAAGGTCAGGATATCACCAGCTACGAGTCAGGGATGAGGACGTCTCCAAAACAGCATTTAGAACTCGCTACGGCCACTACGAGTTTCTGGTCATGCCTTTCGGGCTAACGAACGCGCCTGCGATTTTCATGGATCTTATGAACAGGGTGTGCAAACCCTATCTCGACACGTTCGTCATTGTTTTCATCGACGACATCCTGATTTATTCGAAAAGTCAGGAGGAACACGAGCAGCACTTACGACTTATTTTGGAACTTCTTCAAACGGAACAGCTATACGCTAAGTTTTCTAAATGTGACTTTTGGCTTCGTGAAGTCCACTTCTTAGGCCTCGTACACCAACAGAAATACGCCAATTCTTGGGTTTGGCGGGTTATTACAGACGATTCATCAAAGACTTCTCGAAGATTGCTCAGCCGCTTACACTGTTGACACAGAAGGGTGTTGTTTACCGTTGGGGTAATGCACAGGAAACAGCGTTCCAACACTTAAAGGATAGACTCTGTGGCGCACCTATCCTCTCACTGCCTGAAGGCACGGACGATTTTGTAGTCTACTGCGACGCATCTATCCAAGGTCTTGGAGGTGTATTGATGCAGAGGGATAAAGTTATTGCTTACGCTTCGCGCCAACTTAAGATTCACGAACGGAATTACACAACACACGACTTAGAGTTGGGAGCGGTTGTTTTTGCACTTAAGATATGGCGACACTACCTGTACGGCACTAAATGTGCTATCTACACTGACCACAGAAGCCTCGAACATATATTCAAACAGAAGGAACTGAATATGCGACAGCGACGATGGGTCGAACTGCTAAACGATTATGAATGCTCAATCAGGTACCACCCAGGCAAGGCCAATGTTGTGGCTGACGCCCTCAGTCGAAAGGACACCGCGCCTAAGCGCGTGCGAGCTTTACAACTCACCATACAGTCTAGTCTTCCTTCCCAGATACGAGATGCTTAGGTAGAAGCATTGAAACCAGAAAATGTCAGGGCTGAAGCCCTACGCGGCTCAAGACAACGGTTGGAACAAAAGGCGGACGGCGCCTACTATGTAACGGGACGCATCTGGGTCCCACTCTATGGTAACTTACGCGAGCTTGTAATGGATGAAGCTCATAAGTCTCGCTACTCGGTACATCCAGGTGCGGATAAAATGTACCACGACATCCAAACTACATATTGGTGGCCTAGCATGAAGGCCCACATAGCCACATACGTTAGAAAATGCTTGACTTGTGCGAGAGTCAAGGCAGAATATCAGAAACCGTCAGGACCACTCCAACAACCTGAGATACCACAATGGAAATGGGAGCAAATTTCCATGGATTTTGTTACTGGCTTACCTAGATCTCAGCGCGGGAATGACACTATCTGGGTGATCGTGGATCGACTCACAAAGTCTGCTCACTTCTTGGCAATCAAAGAAACAGACAAGTTCTCTACCTTGGCAGACATTTATTTAAAAGAAGTAGTCTCGAGGCACGGAGTGCCCACCTCCATCATTTCTGATCGTGACGCACGTTTTACTTCAGAGCTGTGGCAAGCAATGCATAAATCTTTTGGCTCTCGTTTAGACATGAGCACGGCGTATCATCCTCAGACCGATGGGCAATCTGAGCGCACTATTCAAACTTTAGAAGACATGCTTCGGGCGTGCGTAATTGATTTTGGCAATGGTTGGGAGAAACATTTGCCACTCGTGGAATTTTCATACAATAACAGCTACCACACCAGCATTAAAGCTGCACCATTCGAGGCACTGTACGGGCGTAAGTGTCGGTCACCTCTCTGTTGGGCAGAGGTGGGAGAAAGTCAAATCACAGGTCCAGAAATGGTAGTTGATACTACTGAAAAGATTGCTCAAATACGACAACGCATGGCGGCAGCTCGGGACCGTCAGAAGGTATACGCTGATAAAGACAGGAAACTACTCGAATTCCAGGTTGGGGATCGAGCGCTACTTAAAGTTTCACCCTGGAAGGGTGTGGTTCGTTTTGGCAAACGCGGCAAACTCAATCCACGATACGTCGGACCTTTCGAAGTTATTGAGAAAATAGGCAAAGTGGCCTACAGATTGAACTTACCACCTGAACTCAGTGCAGTTCACAATGTCTTTCACGTGTCGAATCTGAAGAAATGTACGTCAGATGAGACCCACGTAGTTCCCTTGAAGGAACTCACTATCGACGAACGGTTGAACTTCGTCGAGGAACCTGTTGAAATCACGGACCGGGATGTTAAGGTCCTCAAGAACACGAGAATCCCTCTTGTACGAGTTCGTTGGAACTCCCGCCGCGGCCCAGAGTTCACCTGGGAGCGCGAAGATCAAATGGAACTCAAATATCCCCAGTTATTCGGAACCAATGCAACTACTACTGAGGCTGAAGCCACCAATGCAGAATTTCGGGACGAAATTTCTTTCAAGTTGGGGATAATGTGACAACTCGAATTTCCGACATTCGTTATTCGCATTTAATGCACGTTGACTTTGACTATATGGATGTGTTATGATAAAACCTAGTGTGTTTGCATGGTTATGTGTGATTGTATAACATGTGTACTGTCTGTAGAACTTAAACTGTTAAGAACCCGACGAAACACAAGGCTTTTTCGCCATAACCCATTCCGACGAAACAGACTATTTCGCCATGAACATTCCGATGAAACAGAAATCTGTTTCGTCGGCCCAGTAATTCACGAAGCCCAGTTTGGGCCCAGAACGTTATTCTGAGTTTATCTACGTAAAACATCATCATTTTTCATTTTCTATCAACACAACCGAAACCCTAGAGCTCTCTTACTGTGACGGCAAGCTAGAACCCACTAGAAACTCTTGTGCGATCAAACCATCATCTCGGTTAGTAATCCTATGTGTCTTGATTGATCTTTCATCCATGTATGTGTTCCTGTGCCATGTGATTCTGCTATGTTGATGTATAATTGTAACTGATACATGTTAAATGTTAGGGTTCTTGATATGATGATTGAAGTTTGATGTTGTAATATAATCCGCTGTTTAAATTGATAAATGTATATACGAATCTCATATGAAACTGAATCAGAATCTGATAAACTGTTGAGATCAGGTTTATGCATGATATACGTGGTTGTTGATGATATGAGTATTATATACGTAAATTAGGGTTTCTGCTAGATGTGAAGTCCTGTGATGATTATGTATATTGTGAATGATGAATTCTGTGCTGGATGATGATTACATGATATTAAGAAACGGCAGAACATGATGATTAGGGTTTACATACGTAACTGACTTAATGATGAACTGTTATCCTCGGCGAAACTGAATACGACGAAACTGAGTGTGTTTCGTCGAGGTGACCACGACGAAACACAATATGTGATTCGCCAAGGACTGTCGACGAAATAGAAGCTTGTTTCGTCAGATGTTGTGTTTCGTCAGATGTTGTGTTTCGCCGATGTTGTGTTTCGCCAGTTTGTGTTTCGCCATTATGTGTGTTTCGTCGAACAGTTAGTCTGCACAGTAACTTGGATTAATCCTGCTAAGTGTTAACTGGAATATTTAACTGCTGTTAAGTGTAACCATCTGGTATATGATTGTGATTACGTGTTACATGTTTATACGTGCACAACTTGAACGCAAACTGATTTCACATACGTGCATACTTTAGGACGTGAGTGATTACTTGCGAGCATATACTTAGCATACCGAGCAAACCAAGGTGAGTTCACACTCTTACCAAGGCATGGGATTCCCCAGTTGGGTTGGGAATGGGATTGAATGATTACCGGCACTTACATTAACACTAGACTATTTACCACGGTCCTCGGTTGGGAAGGATGCCTGTGCCAAATTCTACGCAAAGCCTACGTACTGTCCTCGGATTGGGAAGGACACCAGCACTAAACCTACGTAAAACCTACGTACTACCGTCCTCGGATTGGGAAGGACGCCAGTGCTAAACCTACGTACTACCGTCCTCGGATTGGGAAGGACGCCAGCGCTAAATCTACGTACTCGCTACGTACTGTCCTCGGTTGGGAAGGGCACTTACATAAAACCTGCGTAAACCTATACTTACTACTATCCTCGGATTGGGAAGGATACTTATGAGTACGAATAGTCTAGGGGATATATACCATGGGAAGCCCCCACCAATAGAACTACTGTCGGCCCAGTAGAGCCACATGTTACATACGAACTTACTATTATGCATTTACTTTCTGTGAACTCGCTCAACTAGTTGTTGATCCTCTGCTACATGCCTTGCAGGACCTTAGGTACTTATGGAGGTTGCACGGGAGGCGTAGTCGTTGTGGGCAAGGATCTTGAATACTTGTTTAGACTTTATGACATTTCATACTTTATTATGTTGGGTTTAATTATACGCTTCCGCTATTCAGTGATAACATACTTATGTTTTGGAACACCTTTCATATGGATTGGTTTGATTAAATTGCAATTACTTTTACTTTATACATTGTTCTATATGATTGGTGGCTTGATCCTGGCCAGTCACGCCTCCAAGCGGTGATACTCCGTGTGTGGATTTTGGGGGTGTGACAAACTTCATATGGGTTCGATATACTTTTATCTTCAACGAGTGGCCCGGAATTCAATGCGGGTCGAAGCATATGGTTGCCGGGTTGGTTAAATGCTGTTAATGAGAATTGTAATTCACTATTCTTAACAATAGGTCCTGGAGACTTTTTGGTTCATCATGCTATTGCTCTAGGTTTACATACAACTACGTTGATCTTAGTAAAAGGTGCGTTAGATGCACGTGGTTCCAAGTTAATGCCAGATAAAAAGGATTTTGGTTATAGTTTTCCGTGCGATGGCCCAGGACGAGGCGGTACTTGTGATA
>CM060411.1:3847713-3877713 GCA_030545235.1 Helianthus tuberosus | reverse complement strand
TGGTGGATTTCTCTCTTATTTCAAAAAAGTCTGGAATCGTGGGTTACTAATTGGTGGAATACTAGGCAATCCGAAACTTTTTTGAATGATATTGAAGAAAAGAGTATTCTAGAAAAATTCATAGAATTAGAGGAACTCCTCTTCTTAAAGGAAATGATCAAGGAATACTCGGAGACACATCTACAAAACCTTCGTATAGGAATTCACAAAGAAACAATCCAATTAATCAAGATACAAAACGAGGGTCGTATTCATACGATTTTGCACTTCTCGACAAATATAATCTGTTTCATTATTCTAAGTGGTTATTCTATTTTGGGTAATAAAGAACTTGTTATTCTTAACCCTTGGGCCCAGGAATTCCTATATAACTTAAGTGACACAATAAAAGCTTTTTCTCTTCTTTTATTAACTGATTTATGTATCGGATTTCATTCGCCCCATGGTTGGGAATTGATGATTGGCTTTATCTACAAGGATTTTGGATTTGTTCATAATGATCAAATTATATCTGGCCTTGTTTCCACTTTTCCAGTCATTCTAGATACAATTTTAAAATATTGGATTTTCCGTTATTTAAATCGTGTATCTCCGTCACTTGTAGTGATTTATCATTCAATGAATGACTGAAAAATGATCTACCTAATCCAATTATAATGTTTCTTACTTTGCAGTTGTACCATTGAAAATCCCTTTCTATTTCTACCCATCCCGGAGATTCATCCTATATTCCTATAGATTAATCGAGTCAAATTATTCCAGTAAATAACAGAATCGTGGATCCAGTAAATAACAGAATCGTGGATAGGAAACTCCATTAGTGACCTACCCCAATTTATTGTAGAAATTTTCGGGATCAATGATTGGACTATGCAAACTAGAAATACTTTTTCTTGGATAAAGGAACAGATTACTCGATCTATTTCCGCATCGCTCATGATATATATAATAACTCGTACATCCATTTCAAATGCATATCCCATTTTTGCACACCAGGGTTATGAAAATCCACGAGAAGCGACTGGGCGTATTGTATGCGCCAATTGCCATTTAGCTAATAAACCAGTGGATATTGAGGTTCCGCAAGCGGTACTTCCCGATACTGTATTTGAAGCAGTTGTTTGAATTCCTTATGATACGCAACTGAAACAAGTTCTTGCTAATGGTAAAAAGGGAGGTTTGAATGTGGGGGCTGTTCTTATTTTACCAGAGGGTTTTGAATTAGCCCCTCCCGATCGTATTTCCCCCGAGATAAAAGAAAAGATGGGTAATTTGTCTTTTCAGAGCTATCGCCCCAATCAAAAAAATATTCTTGTCATAGGCCCTGTTCCTGGTCAGAAATATAGTGAAATCACCTTTCCTATTCTTTCCCCGGACCCCGCTACTAAGAAAGACATTCACTTCTTAAAATATCCTATATACGTAGGTGGAAACAGGGGAAGGGGCCAGATTTATCCTGACGGGAGCAAAAGTAACAATACAGTTTATAATGCTACAGCATCAGGTATAGTAAGCAAAATCCTACGAAAAGAAAAGGGGGGATACGAAATAACCATAGCGGATGCGTCGGATGGACGTCAAGTGGTTGATATTATCCCTCCGGGGCCAGAACTTCTTGTTTCAGAAGGCGAATCTATCAAATTGGATCAACCGTTGACAAGTAATCCTAATGTAGGCGGATTTGGTCAGGGAGATGCAGAAATAGTACTTCAAGATCCATTACGTGTACAAGGCCTTTTGTTCTTCTTCGCAGCTGTTATTTTGGCACAAATATTTTTGGTTCTTAAAAAGAAACAGTTCGAGAAAGTTCAATTGTCCGAAATGAATTTCTAAACTCGCGAATTTATCGACATCAAGTTTGTAAAAAGAACCAAATTCTTTTTAGTAATTATGGTATAAAAAATGAAATTATAAAAGCCTTTTTTGTTTATACTCGTTTTCTACGAGATGCCGGTGATTTCTTGTACCATATTTCTAGCCATAGTATGTAGATTGTGAAGAAGACTATTTGACTTGACCCCTTCTTTCTTTGTCTTTTTTTTTATCAAAATTGGGGTGATGTTATTATATTACTATTGTGAGATTGAAATGTCATAAAATGCATTTGATTCTAATACAATTCACTTTGGCTAGATCCTATCCAAAAGTAAATGCGAAATAGAACGGATCAATATAAATGAAGGGAGCACGTATTTCTGGGAGGGGTTATTTGTCTTCCTAGTCTTCGACACAAGAAAAGGATTTTTCACACCCTTTTCTTGTGTCGAAATAATTATGATTCTTTATACTGTTCGTCAAACATTCCTAGTGTTAGTTTTGATTTTTTACAGACGTATCAGAACGTTTTTTAGAGTTATTACATATTTTATTTCTTATTTTATTATCTTATAAGAATTAATAATTACGTATACTATAAATAGAAAAAATATAAAAGTGGTGGACAAACAAAAGAGGAGGGGAAAATTTGTTGAGTAAATAGATTCAATGAACTTATAAAAAAATATTCTAGTTATTAAGAACTCAACGGGACCTTCTCCTTCAAATCAGACAAACAAAGAAGGGAATCCGTTGAGTTCTTACGCTTTCATGTATACAAATCAATTCATCCGATTACTACAGGGATGAACCCAATCCGGAATATGAACCATAAAAGAAAACGCCTACTAAACTGATCACAAGAATACCAGCTACAGTACCTATTATCCAAAGAGGAATTCTTCCAGTAGTATCGGCCATTTACGCCACTTCCCTCCACATTTCATCAAGTGGTCATGCTAGAGACATAAACAGTCATGGATAATTATGAGATGAGATCCTTCCGAATGGGCTAAGAGAGATAATACCTAGAATGATTAGTCTATTATTTTAGTTCTCTCTCGTTTTCTTAATTGAAGAAATAATTGGAAAATAAAACGGCAAGTACAAAAATGAGTAATAACCCCCAGTAGAGGCTGGTACGATTCAATTCAACATTTTGTTCGTTTGGGTTTGATTGTGTCGTAGCTCTATAATTCGGATTAGGTTTATCGTTGTATGAACTGCATTGCTGATATTGACCCCAAAAAAGAAACGGTAGGTACAGCTAGGCCGTGAACAGCCAACCATCGCACTGTAAAAATTGGATAGGTTCGATCTATGGTCATTGAGGCCTCCTAAAAAGATCTACTAAATTCATCGAGTTGTTCCAAAGAATCAAAATGGCCGGTGATTAATGGAATTCCTTGTCGGTTCTCTGTGAAATACTCGTTTGGCCGAGGGCTTCCAAACACATCGTAAGCTAAACCAGTGCTGACGAATAACCAACCCGCAATGAATAGGGAAGGTATAGTAATGCTATGAATGACCCAGTAGCGAATACTGGTAATAATATCAGCAAAAGAACGTTCTCTTGTGCTTCCAGAGATGCTGAGCTCCACATATTCTTGTACAGTCAAAAGGGGATCGATTCCGTAAAAGATTGGATCAGTAAATGTAAATTCACTGAAAAAAAAATCTTTGTGAGATCGTCAATATTGTACCGAGGGCGTCTTTAGAGTATACCGAATCAGTATAGCTATCCTTCTTCTGACACAGCAATGCACTTTCGATCAGTATTGGAAAGAGGCGCTAAATCATTTCTTTCTTCCTTCCCCGTAAGGGTATTTTGGTCATTTTAAAGTTTATAAAAGAGGTTAAATAGTAATATGAGGTTCTGGTCTAAAATAATCAGTAAAAATAATTATTTTATTAAGTTACATCAGTAAGATATCATACATATGGGAAATTTATCTTTTATGGCTGAACTATGCACCGCAGGGGCATTTTAGTCATTTCACATATGCTTTTAAGGTCAAATTGGAAATCTGAGTTCAAGACTTATACTTTCTGTTAAAGTATAAAAATTTATTTTTAAAATCAGTAGGTAATAAGTCTTAAGCGTTAAATATGGTTTTAAACCATACTATGCGCATAATTAGCGTAAAAGTCTGTATTTGACGATATATGAGATGTTTATAAAATTCTAGAGTTTTGGTCAGTCTCTAATGCTAAAAATACTTTATTTAATATATAAAATCAGTAGGAAAAGGTTTGGTATCAAAATGATATATAAAACTCATTTTATTAACGAAAAGGGTATTATCGTCAATTACCGAATTTATGCTAGAACTCTATTTATGATCAGTATAAAATTTGGCAAAACCTTACAAAAACCCCTAAATATTATATCATAACAGTGGGTAGCAAGTTTGGTGCCAAAAATTGGGTTCAAATATGATTTATACTGAAAACGCCATTTAATTAACAAAAAGTTTTTGTTGTACGATATCGTGCATAACTTTTATTTCAGACCAGAAACAGATGTCAAATTTTTAGGACATACTTATAATTCAGTAATAAAGATTTTTGTCCTCTCACATTTTCAAAAATCTCGTTTTAATGATAAAAGAGCATAATGGTCAATTTTAAACAAATAACGGAACATGCATGTAATCTATGATTTCTAAGGAACCATGTAGTATAACTTCAGAGGGTTACACTAACATATAATATGGTCCCAAAGGAACCCTAAGGCATAACTAAACTAAGCTAAATCAGGTCAGAACTGAAAGTCAAAGTAAAAGTCTACTTTTGTGACTTTCGGTTGCGAACCGAGCCTAAACTCAGAATTGTCGGGTTGAACATGCCTAAACATGTTCTTATATTATTTACCAAGTTATTTAAGTGTTAAAACATGCTCCATAACTTCTGCACTATCAGTTATGAATTATTTTGCAAAAACTGACTCGTTTGACTTTTCTATTAAGTAGTTTGACTCGACAATTGACTGAGATAATTTGATAATTAGAAGGTGCCCTTTTAAGGGTTTAACACCTACATAATTACCAACACAAAGCCACTTTCAATTCGAATAATGGCTGGACCGTTAGTGATTCATCACAAAGTCAAAGCAGAATTACACTAACTTTGACTTTCGGTCGTTAAACTAATAAAACCTTAACTACAGAAGCTAAGAACACTTACAATGGTCCTTAGCACAAATATTTGAACTAATAGAGTCTCCTTAATGACCAGGTTGCTCCAGAGAACTCAGTTGAGAGTTTGTATGTGAATTTCTTTGAATTGTGCAAGTTTCAAGTGAAGACATGAGGCCCTTTTATAGAAGAATTGGACAATCTAGGATCAATCCAAGTGTCCTCGGGTGGTTTATGATGCTAACATGTGTCTAGTGGTTTTGTAAAATTGTTAAAAATGTTGCTCTTTTCGTTTATAGGTTGCAGAAGATTCAGTTGCAGGTTTCAGGTAGTGCATGCTGGCAGCTGCCAGGGAGGGGGAGGATTGGCGCGCCACGCGAGGCAGCCACTTTTCCAAAGTCTTTTGTTTGTTTGCAAGATCAGTCCCTGCACTTCTGAAGCTCGATAATCTGACATTTTCAACATGGAGGGGTCCACATATTCAGGCCTGCATGATCTTGGGAGTATGGCCACACATAAAGAGGTTTTGGACATTATGAAAATGGTTCTAGAATGAGGAATTCCCACTTTTACACTTTTAACCCTTATTCTTGATAATTGCAATTTACATTACATAATTGCACCGGATCTTTAATAAATCATTATCTGATGTACATGAGGGTAAAATAATATGTTACAAAGCTTTGGGAATTTTAAAAGGCCTCTCAGAGGTAAGAATTAACACGTTGACACTTTTAACCCCTGTGTTTTGTAACTTTTGATTTTTAAGCGCGAACGGCTTCTAGTGTCCGTTAATTTATTCAATAACGAATATGAATATCTTGTAAGGTCATTCAGAGGCATCAGTTTGGCATGTTGACACTTTTAGTCCTTTTATTCACATCTTTACACTGTTTGACAGTTTTAGTCCCTCAAGTTATCTTTTATCACGATCAGGGTTTATGACACGTGTCACCACTGTATTGGACATGATTTTACGAGGTGTTACATCCTCACCCCCTTAAAAGAAATCTCAACCTCGAGATTTACTAAAATAAATGAGGGTATTTCTGTTTCATCGTGGATTCAACCTCCCACGTATACTCTGGGCTTCTACGAGCATCCCATTTCATTTTGACGATCGGTACATGCTTCCTTCGAAGCTTCTTATCCTGTCGATCCTCGATCGACAAAGGTTTTTCAACGAACTTCAAACTCTCATCAATCTGCATGTCCTTATGTGACATTGCTAGTGATTCATTGGCTAGACATTTCTTTAGATTGCAGATGTGGAACACATTATGTATTCCACTAAGCTCTTCAGGTAGATTAAGCTTGTAGGCTACAATTCTGACACATTTGACGATCTCGAATGGTCCTATGTACCTTGGGCTCAGCTTGCCCTTCTTGCCAAAACGCATCACCCATTTCCCAGGTGACACTTTGAGTAGCACTTTATCACCTACCTCGAATTTCAGAGGTTTGCGCCTTTTATCTGCGTAGCTTTTCTGCCTATCCCTGGCAGCTTTCAGACGATCACGGATCTGAACAATCTTGTCCGTCGTTTCCAGGACTATATCAGGTCCTGATAGTTGGGTTTCTCCAACTTCTGCCCAACAAACTGGCGTTCTACACTTCCTTCCATACAAAGCTTCAAAAGGCACGGCTTGGATACTCGAATGATAACTATTATTGTATGAAAATTCAATCAAAGGAAGATGGTCATCCTAACTTCCACCTAAATCAATAACACAAGCCCTGAGCATATCCTCAAGCGTTTGAATCGTACGCTCGCTTTGGCCATCCGTCTGAGGATGATAAGCAGTGCTGAAATTTAGACGAGTGCCTAGGGATTGCTGAAAGCTTTTCCAAAAATGAGATGTGTATCTAGTATCCCTATCGGGGATAATAGATATCGGCACTCCGTGGAGAGATACTATCTTATCCACGTACAGCTGAGCTAGCTTATCGGATAGGCAAAAAGTGGACTGACTTGGTCAGCCTGTCGACTATAACCCAAATAGTATCATTCACGTGCTTTGTCCTTGGTAACTTAGTGATAAAATCCATAGTTACCATTTCCCACTTCCAAGTAGGAAGTTCAGGTTGTTGCAGTAAACCTGGTGGCTTTTGATGCTCGGCTTTAACCTGTGCACACGTCAGACATTTACCCACATAAGTAGCTATAGATTTCTTCAAACCTATCCACCAATAGTTTGCCTTTACATCCTGGTACATCTTATCACTGCCTGGATGGACTGAATATTTAGAACTATGCGCTTCTTGGAGAATCACATCTCTAATTCCTCCATGGATTGGAACCCAGATTCTACCATTTAATCTAAGGATTCCATCCTTGCCATAAGACAATTGATCAGCAGTGACACCTAACTTTTCATTCGGATAGTTAGTTTCTAACACGGCTTCCTTCTGAGCAGCTAACAGCTTTTTATACAAGCTGTTCTTCAGTTCAATGCTTTTAGCATTGATCATAATGGGCTTAACACTTTCTTTCATGCTTAAAGCGTCAGCTACAACATTCGCTTTGCCTGGATAGTAGCGAATTTCGCAATCATAATCATTCAATGTCTCCATCCAACGACGATGTCTCATGTTCAGGTCCTTTTGGTTAAACAAGTGTTGAAGGCTCTTATGATCCGAATAGATTATACATTTGGTCCCATATAGATAATGCCTCCAAAGTTTTAGTGCAAATACAACGGCACCCAATTCCAAATCATGGGTGGTGTCGTTCTTTTCGTGCACCTTTAATTGGCGTGAAGCATAGGCGATAACCTTGCCTCTCTGCATGAGTACACAACCCATACCGGTGTGTGATGCATCGCAGTAAACAACAAATTCTTCAATCCCTTCTGGCAATGTCAACATAGGAGCATTGCTTAATTTCTGCTTGAGGATCTCAAAAGATTCTTGTTGCTTGGGACCCCAGTCAAACTTGACATTCTTGCGAGTTAACGAGGTTTAAGGTGCAGCAATTCTAGAAAAGTTTTCAATTAAACGCCTGTAGTATCCTACTAGACCCAAGAAGCTACGGATCTCTGTAGGTGTTTTTGGTGCTTGCCAATTCATGATCGCCTCAATCTTAGCGGGATCCACCTGGATGCCACGCTCACTTACTACATGTCCAAGGAATTGGACTTCACGAAGCCAGAACTCACATTTGGAAAACTTTTCTTATAAAGCTTCTCTTGCTGTAGAAGTTTAAGAATACACCGGAGATGCTTTTCATGGTCGGCTTGACTCTTCGAATAAATAAGTATGTCATCAATAAAGACGATGACAAACTTGTCTAGATACGGCTTGCAAACACGATTCATGAGATCCATGAATGCTGCAGGTGCATTAGTGAGCCCGAAAGGCATCAGTAAGAACTCGTAGTGGCCATATCGAGTCCTGAATGCTGTCTTGTGTACATCTTCAGTTCTAACCTTCAACTGATGGTAACCTGACCTCAAGTCGATCTTTGAAAAGTAACTCGCCCCTTGAAGCTAATCAAATAGATCGTCGATTCTGGGTAATGGATATCGGTTTTTGATTGTAACTTTGTTCAGCTCGCGATAATCAATGCATAGACGCATTGATCCATCCTTCTTCTTCACAAATAGAATAGGTGCTCCCCATGGGGACGAGCTAGGTCGAATAAAACCCTTCTCTAACAAATCATCCAACTGTGTTCTTAATTCTTTCATTTCAGTTGGTGCCAGCCGATAAGGTGCATCGGTTTCTCAATAAACCTCAGGTTTTCATCAATTTGTACATCGTGGTGCGGCATTGCTAGCGACACATATAACAGCCCTCGAAAAACTCCCTAAATACACCCCGTATACGAGAACCGAACCCGTATAACCTTACTTTTAACAAAAAAAACAAATAAAATAAATATTCTTAACTCGCTCGTGGGCCGTGACCAGCTTGGTGGTGTGCTTCGTGGGGCGCGAGGCCCTTGGCTTGACGGATACACAATTTTGATGCGTGTCCCGACACATGTCAGACCTACTCGATGACCAGCCAAGCCTACGCATAGATAAGATTCCCTCGCGGGCCCCGACAGAGAGAGTGAAGGCGGGGTGCGAGAACCTCTCGGAAATCCTATAAATTGAGCCTTTCAGCAGCATTTCAATTCATTCAGCCTTCTCTTTTTCTCTCAACTTCTTAGGCAGAAATAATAGCCAAATACTATAACAACCCTCCTAAAATATTTCTGACACCCCTAATATGTTTATAATATCCCTATACTCCTTAAAATATACCCCGTAAACGATAAATAGCCCTTAATACCTTTATATAATTAAAATAAAAATAAAAACATGTTTTATTAGTTTCTGGCGGGCCGCGAAGACCATGGCAGTCTTCTACGCGTGCCGCGACAGCTAAGAGATCAGGCGAGCCCCCAGGCTGCCACGTGTCACCACTCATGTCGAACCTATACCTATGAATCAGCAAAGCTAAGGTCTACACCCCTACATCGCGGGGCACGAAGACCCCTTAGGGATCCTTCGCGGGCCGCGAAAAAATGGTCGATCAGACCTATAAATAGAGGCCATCGACTGTTCATTTCAGTCGCTCACATTTCAATCTTTCTCTCTCAATTTATGTAGTGTAAAAGCTATATCGGGCATAATACTCCCCTAAATAACGAAGTTCTGCCTCGTTGTAAGTATTTTAACCCCCGGTTACGTATTAGATACGCTGCCTGATTGATCTAAGGTTCCGTAACGGCTGTCGAGGTTCTGCCCGACGTAGTCGTTAGAATTCTGTCTCGGGGAGGGTATTACTAATGTAAATATTGGGTTATTATACTAACACGTGTGCATTGTGTAATTAATAGATAATCACCAGGAAATCCTAAAGGAAAACCCTAAGACAGCAATGTGAGTAATCTCCTTTTTGTAAACCTTTTTGCAAACTGTTTTTACAAAACTTCAATTGTTTTAACTTATATTTAACAGTGATTAAGTATTTGCATTCTACAATTATCGTCGGTATGCTGGGGTTTTGTATACAAAATTTGTTACTACACTGTGAGTAGTAATATGACCACAAGTCGGGTTGACAGTACCGTGGATGGTAGTTAAAGTAGATGGAAAAAATGTAATTGCGAGATCGCCTGCAATATTGTAAAACGGTTTTACCTGTCTTGATTAAACTGGGATTCACTCACCAGTACTTCCACTTCCCACTGACAAAATGTTTTTAAACACGTTTCAGGTAACAAAATGTGAAAGCCAAGTAGAAGTCAGCTGGACAGCACTGAAGGCTTGGAAAAGTGGCTATAAAAGTTACCTAAATAAAGAGATGTTATATTTAAATAAAATAGGGTCTATCCCTATGAAAATGTGTGTATTAGAAACTTGGGATTTTCTCATGTGTTTAATATTATAAAAGTGTGGTATTTTACTCTGATAAAATATTTCCTAACTACGGTCCTGATGTAAATTCCGCTGCCAAACTAATAAACACCGATACCACTGAAACTGGCCGCGGCCGCCTGTTCTCGGGTAATTAGGAGACGGGGGTTTCGACAAATACCCCTCTAAAACACGAAGCTCTGCCCCGTTGGAAGTATTTTAAACCCCGATCACTGATTCGTTACCCTGTCCGATTGATCTAGAACCCCGTAACGCATGTCAAGGCTCTGCCTGACTAAGACCGTTGGGGATCTGTCTCAGGTCGTATTGATAAAGTGATTTGGTTTATTTTACTAACATGTTTGCATTGTATATTGTTATAGAAAGCTCAAGAAATTTATCCAGAAATATTACCAGGAAGCCGTAGAAATACCTAAATCTACAATGTGAGTCATTTCTCTTTTTCTCACAGTTTGTGAGCCATTATTTCAAATCTTTTACAAAACCGTATCAGTTTTACTTACAGTGATTGAGTCTTTGTATTCTACAATTGCTGCCAGTATTATGGGATTTGTATACAATACTTAATAACCTTCACAATTGGGCACGGGTATCTAATGTGTTATATGACCATAGTCACAGATCCGTCGAGTGACAAGTACTGAACAAGTAATTGGGTAGATATAAACATTGTAATCGCTCTCGATACTGTAAAGTTATAAAATCTTGTTTTGATTAAACTGGGATGCACTCGCCAGTATTTCTTGCTGATAAAACCTTTTTTAAAACGTGTTTCAGGTAACTTAATGTGAAGCTAATAGAAGCCAGCAGGGGAGCAATGAAGGCTTAAAGAAGTGGCTATAAAAGTTACCAAAATAAAAAGGAGATTTTGTTTTCAATAATTAGGGTTTATCCCTATAAATGTATTATGAATGAAGCTTGGGTTTTATCCCATTTATTTATTATAAAAGTTTGGTGTTTTGAAACTCTGAAACGATTTCCTAACTACGGTCCTGAGGTTTAAATTCCGCTGCCAAATTAATAAACACCAATACCATCTGACTAGCTCGCGGCTCCCGCTCCCGGGGTGGGGTCGGGGGCTGTGACAACGCATCAGCTAGACATTTCTTTAAATTTGATATGTAGAACACATCATGGATTCCACTGAGTTCCTCGGGTAGCTTAAGTCTATAAGCTATGGAACCGACACATTCAATTATCTTGAATGGTCCAATATATCTCGAGCTCAACTTGCCCTTCTACCCAAATCTCATGATACCTTTCCAAGGTGATACTTTCAACAAAACTTTGTCCCCAATTTGGAACTTAAGAGGTTTTTGCCTCTTATCAGCATAGCTCTGCTGCCTATCACGGGCAGCTTTGAGCCTGTCACAAATTTGTATAATCTTGTCCGTGGTCTCAAGGACTATCTCAGGTCCTGATAGTTGGTTTTCTCCAACATCAGCCCAACAAACAGGTGTTCTGCATTTTCTTCCATACAAGGCTTCAAATGGAACGACCTTGATACTAGTATGATAACTATTATTGTAAGAGAATTCAATTAGGGGTAAGTGGTCATCCCAACTTCCCCTAGATCAATGACACATACTCTCAGCATGTCCTCTAATATTTGAATTGTACGCTCACACTGACCATCAGTTTGTGGATGGTAAGCCATAGTAAAATTTAATCGCGTGCCTAAAGATTGTTGGAAACTTTTCCAAAAATGGGATGTATACCTAGTATCTCTATCAGATACTATGGATACTGGCACTCCATGTAATGACACAATATTGTACACATATAATTTAGCCAATTTGTCGGAACGAAAAGTTTCCTTGATTGGCAGAAAATGGGCTAACTTTGTCAGACTGTCGACTATCAACCAAATCGTGTCATTACCACATTTAGTCTTAGGTAACTTGTTAATCAATTCCATAGTTACTATTTCCCATTTCCAAGTGGGAATTTCAAGCTGATGTAGCAGTCCTGACAGTTTCTGATGTTCAGCTTTAACTTGCGAACACGTCAGACATATAGCTACATAGGTGGCTATTGACTTCTTCATACCCATCCACCAATAATTTCTTTTCAGAGATCCTGATACATTTTATCTCCTCCAGGACATAACGAAAATATGGAATTATGTATTTCTTGGAGAATCAGATCTCTGAGTCCTCCGAAAATAGGAACCCATATGTGATTATTTAATCTCAAGATTCCATCATTTCCAGGTGTTAACTGCTCAAGAGTCCCACCTAATCATTCATTAGAAGCATTTTCTTCTAGTAAAGCTTGTTTTTGAGCCTCTAATAGCTTATCAATCAACCTATTCCGTAGCTCAATGCTTTTGGCATTAACCATAATTGGTTTAATTCTTTCCTTGCGACTTAAGGCATCGGCAATGACATTTTCCTTACTGGGCTGGTAACGAATCTTGCATTCATAATCATTTAAAGTTTCCATCTAGCGGCGTTGTCGCATGTTAAGATCTTTTTGATTAAATATCTGTTGGAGGCTTTTATGATCGGTGTATATTACACACTTTGTACCATAAAGGTAATACAATGGCACTCAATTCCAAATCATGGGTAGTGTAATTATTTTCATCCACCTTAAGTTGTCATGATGCATAGGCAATCACCTTGCCTCTTTGCATCAATACGCACCCTAATCCTGTGTGCGAAGCATCACAATAGACTACAAAGTCTTCAATTCCATCGGGTAAGGATAATATAGGGGAATTACTTAACTTATGTTTAAGAATCTCAAAAGATTCGTTTTGTTTCGACCCCAGTCAAATTTCACATTCCTGCGAGTCAACGCAATTAAGGGAGTGGCTATTCTCGAGAAGTTCTTAATGAGCCTTCAATAATAACCAGCCAATCCTATGAAACTATGGATTTTTGAAGGGGTTTTGGGTGATTCCCAATTCATGATAGCTTCAATCTTAGCAGGATCCACTTGGATACCACGCTCGCTAATCATGTGTCCCAAAAGTTGGACTTTTCGGAGCCAAAATTCACATTTGGAGAACTTAGCATAGAGTTTCTCCTATTCTAACAGAACGAGTATACATCGAAGATGTTTCTCATTATCTTCTTTGCTACGTGAGTAGATAAGTATGTCGTCTATGAAGACGATGGCAAACTTATCTAAGTACAACTAGCAGACTCTATTCATGAGATCCATGAATGCTGCTGGTGCATTCGTGAGCCCAAAAGGCATCATGAGAAACTCATAGTGGTCGTATCTAGTTCGAAACGCAGTCTTCGAAACATCATCACTCTGGAATTTTAATTGATGATAACCACATCTCAAATCAATCTTTGAGAAGTAACAAGCTCCTTGTAACTGATCAAACAGATCATCAATCCTTGGAAAAGGGTAGCGATTCTTAATTGTATTCTTATTTAGTTCGCGGTAGTCAATGCACATTTACATTGAACCGTCTTTCTTTTTGACAAAAAGAATGGGAGCTCCTCAGGACGAGGAAGTCGACTGGATGAAGCCTTTCTATAGAAGCTCTTCAAGTTGTGCCTTCAGCTCCTTCATTTTGGTGGGTGCCAAATGGTACGAAGCTCTGGCTATAGGAGTCGATCCAGGCAAAATGTCGATTCTAAACTCGACTTGCCTCTCAGGGGGCAGACCGGGTAAGTCTTCAAGGAAAACATCAGGGTACTCTGATATGATTGGAATATCTTCGATCTTCGGCTTTCGTTCGTCAATAGTCACCTGTTCCATGTAAATGACACATCCTCTTTTCAAGCACTTGGATGCCTTAAGCAAAGACGCTTTCTCGGGCAATCTATAGTGTTGATATCCATGAATAGTGAGTATATCACAATATGGGGATTTAATTTCAATGAGTTTCTTATCACAGGCAATACGGGCTTAGTTATGAGCTAACCAATCCATGCCTAAAACTATATCGAATCACGCAAGATTCATAGGTAAAAGGTTAATAGGAATAGATTGGTTCTTGATGGAAATAACGCATCCATCAAGAATCGTGGAAGCTATTTCTATGCTACCATCGGCCATCTCGAGCTCATAAGTATTGTAGGTCCCTATCCCGTGTGGATCGTAACAAAACTGACAATCTACCAAGGGTGCGGAATCCCCTTGATAAACCTAGCAAACAGAAACAAGAACACGAAACGATTTACCAACCGATCTTCTATGATTATCCAACGAAAACGTTTACAATCACTCAAGATCTTCACGAACTCACATCCAATAATCTGTGTATTCGAACTCTCTCTCAATTGCCTAGAAAAGTCTCCAAAAGTCTAACCCTAAAACTCTAACTTAAGGTTGTTTATATACACACAACCATACAATTCGAACTGGGCCAAGCCCATACGAATTCTAGTTACAATTCGGGCTAAACTAGATAGACTTTAACTTGAAACAAACTTGGACTAGATTGGGCTTCAACAAACTCGAATTCTATTTAGTCTTCATAAGTCTTCGCGGCCCAAACTCGTTTAATATCCAAAGACCAATCCAACGCTGTTGTCACATAAAATGCACCAACAAACTCCCCCTTGACAATAGCTTGCAAAGGAAACTTTAGTCTTCAGAATATCAAAGTCTTTGGTCTTTGGATAGCGTCAGCTTCAACATGAATTCTGTCAGCAACAGACTCCCCCTAAGCTGATGTATCCAATCACCAAATCTTCCAAGTTTTGATTCAGCATTCCAAAGAAGTCTTCACAGCATCCATTCTGCATTGTAGAAGGAGGATTCTACCAAGCAGTAACAAACTCCTCATCTCTTCAAAGCAAACTTCTCATCAACAAACTGCTTCAATCTGTATACTATAAAACAAACATCTCGAGAAACCATAAGAATTTTTCAACATAGTTAAAGAATTATTATTATTCAAGAGATAGTTACACTGTATCAGATTAAGCATTTTCAAATTAAGCACCAACACGCAACAATGTTTAATCAAACACCTTATAACCTGCATCATTTCAAAATTTTGAACCCACTTACTAACATCGTCTCCCCCTATCGGTAACAATTTCTCCAAGAATAACAGTTTTCCGTACATTAAGAATTTTAAACAGAAAAAGACACTATTTTTGTATTTTTGTATTTTTCTGAAAGCAAATAAATACGAAAAGCAATAAACACTCTATTTTTGTGAGAATCACTTGTAAGAAGATCATATCAGCACAATCAAACTGTTTCACACTATTAGATAATCCTGTATTAATTTTTCGTGAAAAGCAGTCCAAGACGATTACCAGTATGTGTGTCCTCTTAAACAAAATGCATGAACATTTCAAGTACCATTACCGTATGATACGTTAAGGTAATTTTATTACTGATATATTAGTGTGTCCCACTTCAGGATATACCCCCGCGATCAAGGTATGCACAAAGATTCATCGTAGTAGGTGAGTATACTGATGTCATTCTTTAAGATATCCTGACAATGTCTAGGTCTGCATATACTCTGTTTTATCATGTTTTGATTGCTTAAACAATGAACACCCAAATAAATACTAATCAAATCCTGGAAATATAAACAACACACTCTATCATGCAAGTATCTTCCCTACCACATATTTCACAAGTCCAATCCAGATTTCTGAAATCTTAACTGGGAATAGGTTGAGAAGAGAACAGAATAGATCTTTAGGAGAGATGGTATAATATACAGATCAAATGAGTTTTTCTCAGTTTGATATAGGTTTATTGGGTTTCTTTTGGGCACTTGAGGGCCTCTTTCGGGTGTATTAGATCTATAGTGCGACAACGTACAGCTAGGTCAGCATGTATCTGGATGCAGCAGAAGCTGTCGTTGCCTAGCACCTCCAGGTCAGCATATATCTGGATGCAGCAGAGGAGGTACACGATTTTTTCAGAGAAGATTTCAGAATCAGATCAAAATTGTGTGTATCGGGACAACATACAGACATTCAAATAGAAATGAGCTAATTCCAAGTGACTTTCTTTCCTGGGGTCATGTACAATTTTAGTTCTGAACAGAAAAACAGCCAAGATATCCCCAGATGAAATAACAGTATAAAGACCCAAAACTTCAGATTTTGGCAATCTATCAACGCAAGATTTAAGGTTATTAAACCATACACCACTGATGTGTTCCCCACTCATACACAGTTCATTTAGGTTTATATCACATTGGTAAGTTGATTATTTCATGCTTTTTGCCTACTGGTACATCATATGATGAAGCTGCTATCACACTTAAGCAATTTAATTCAGTTTGAGTGTGACAGTCTAACTTGCTGATGTACTATCATTTCTTCTTTTTCACACAGTGATAACTCATTTTTGATTTTCTATTTTTTTTTTATGTTTTTGATTTTTCAATGTTTTTGTATTTTTGATTTTTAAGAAAGCAGTAAACTATTTACAAAATTCTTATGAAAAACCAGTTATTCAGGATTCCTCATCCCGTTGAGTTCGACTAAGTGTTCAATGCGAGCTCGATCAAAAGCTTTAGTGTAAAGATCAGCAAGGTTATCTTCTGTGTCGATTCAGCACTTTGAACTTCAATTTAAATCAATCAATATAAATATATCAACAATCTCACATCCCCCTTCATGTGCCTAGAGCAACCATTATCAACATAAGTTGATAATCCTCCTTAGCAGCTCCTGCACACACCAACTAAGAAATTAGTTAGATTGGGGGACCCAAGCCTTAATGATCTTGGGTCGTCCAAATTCACCAACTACTGGAACATCCATCCAATATCCATTACTCCTAACTGGAGTCTTGGATCGCAGACCTGTTGATGTAAATGGGTTTTGATTTCCATAAGGTCTATGGTCCTGAGGGTTCCTATATGTATTTGGACTATTTGACCTTTGAAAATTTTGATTTGGGTATCTTGAATTTTGGTTCCTAGAAGCATTATTGTTGGAATTTCTAAAGCTATTGTTATAAAAATTTCGACCACCATTATTTTGGTATCGATTTTGATATTGACCTTGACTTCTGAAATTACTTGAATTTCCATTAAAATTGTTCATTCTAGGTGAACTGCTTCTCGGTCTCTCAAATCTGCCTGGTGGAGATCTAGGCTGAAATCTTGGTTGATTTCTTTGAAAACGAGGAACTTGTGGAGTTCCTTTTTCAGCCTTATCTTCACCAACAGCAACATTTTCTGGTTGCTTAGGAGCAGATTTCTTTGGAGAATTTGAGCCTTTCTCCTCACTATCACCTTCCTTCACTGGTAATTTCCCTCTCTGTTTTTCACTAAGTTTTGCTTCACTCTTTTTGTTAGGACAGCAGCTAGCTACATGTCCTTTGATGTGACACTTGAAGCACGATTTCCTTTTTGAAGACTTCTTAGCTGGAGTCTCTGAGGTAGATCCCTTATCAGATGGTGATGATCCCTTAGATGAACCTTGTTCAGTTTGCTTTATTTCATATTTTTCTATGCTCTTATTTTTAGCAAACTCTACATTTGATTCATTTTCAATAACAGCGGTTTCGTTTTTCATATCACTACCTTGAACAAAATTAATCTTTTTAACAAAAGCTTGATTTTTATTCTTAGGCTGCGAATTTTTCTTTTTCAAAGTTTCCCTGTTATTGTTTTCCTTAGCCTCATCATTCTCAGATCCATCACCTTGACTTGATGTGGATCCGAAACTACTTGGTGCAGATGCCATAAAGTTTGCTAGCTCATCTTCACTAGGCAGGAATGAATAGTCATGACTAAGAGGAGGTGGAACTTCATTAAATCCCTGGAAGCCCACACTGGTCTTGTCATTACTCTTCTTTAACCCACCCATCATGTGTTTCATTACAAAAGACGAATCTCTGAATTGACTCAATTTCTTTTCAAGTTCAACAATTTTGAGTTGTGCATCTGACAACTCTTTGCATTTATCAGAAATCTCTTTTGTTTTCTCAGCCATCATGTCATGAGCTAAGTCTATGACTTGAAGTTTTTCATTTAGTTTGCAAGTTAAAGCTTCAATTTCAGCTTCACAACCTTTTATTTTCTTCAAGTATGACGATTCATTTCTTTTAACAAAAAAGTTTGCTTCTTTTATGTTAGACATCTCACTTACCAGACTTTGGTTTTGTGTTGTCAACCTGGCAACCTCACCCTGTAGTTCACGACATCTCAAACACACTGAATTAGATTGTACCTCTTTCTCATGAACTTCTGAGGTTTCATCAGCAACAACCTGTTCAGCTTCACTCTCTTTCTCTACTTCAACATCCACTTTTGCTTCAGCATTCTCCACTTGAGCTTCAGCATTCTCCACTTGAGCTTCAGCATTTTTCACTTCAGATTCAGCATCACTCACACTAGTTTCAGCCTCATGAACTGGCACTATCTTTGCCATGAATGCCTGAGTGGCACTCTCATTTCCCTGATATCGCTTTTGTAATGCATCCCACATATCCTTTGAATTAGTGTACTTGTTGAAGGTATGCTTGATGCCATCAGGTAAAGACATTTTAATGGCAGCCAAGGCTCTCTTTTCAGCCTCATACATTTTCTTTTGTTCGGCATCCATATCAACATAAGCAGTTATACGTTGTCTTCCCTCAAACTCATGAGTTGGGTTCACATACCCATCGTCTATACATATCCACATACGAGTGTCCTGGTACTCAACAAAGGATTGAAACCTATCCTTCCATGTCAAGTAATTCTCCACCTTCATCATCTTAGGTGGTTTGTTCGTTGTGCCTACCTCGTGTTCCATCCTTAAAAGCTCGTTCAATTTAGACATCTTCGACATTTTAACTTAAGCAGACTGGTTAAACCGTACAATTTTAGTCCGAAACCTGTTTTTACTAAATTATACTATTAAATTCTTATCGTGATTACGATTCCAATGATATACAATTTTAGTCCGAAACCTGTTTTTTTTTTTTTTTTTTTTTTGTCCTAAAAATCCAAGGAGTCCAACGGTGCAAACGGTTTGTCCAGATGAGTTACGGATAATTCTCTAAACACGAAACAGTGAAATTTTTCTTACGATTGCCTAGAAAAATTCCACCTCTTTGAAACTTTCAACTACTCAGTCCAGTCGAAACCACACAGTCCAGTCGTAACCACTGTTGCGAGTCGAGATCTCTGTTGCGAGTCAAATCAGCACCAACCGAGACCACTAGTTACGAGTCGAAACCACTGTTGCGAGTCAAATCAGCACAAGCCGAGACCAGTGTTGCGAGTCGAGACCCTGTTGCGAGTCAAATCAGCACAAGCCGAGACCACGGTTGCGAGTCGACACCACGGTTGCGAGTCAACCAGCACAAGTCGAAACCTCTGGTTGCGAGTGAACAGTACCAGTCCAGATCACTTGTTACGAGTCGAGACCTGCACCCTTGAGTCGAGACCAGCTATTTTTCAATCAAAATCCCGAAAAATCAGCACTTTTTACACCAACGAATCCTCTGATTGATAACTTTCCAACTGAAATTCCTAAAAACAAGCAAACAAATCAGATCAATAACCAAAACGAATCAAACACTCACAATTGTCGACTGTTCTTCGATGTTCTTCACACAGAATCCGAAAATCTTCAAACACGAACACAATCCTTGAATCTGTAATATCAGTTTTGAACCGTACACAAGAGCAAATGCTCTGATACCAATTGTAGGTCCCTATCCCGTATGGATCGTAACAAAACTGACAATCTACCAAGGGTGCGGAATCCCCTTGATAAATCTAGCAAACAGAAACAAGAACACGAAACGATTTACCAACCGATCTTCTATGATTATCCAACGAAAACGTTTACAATCACTAAAGATCTCCACGAACCAGCAGCCGATTTCTGTTTGTTCTAAAACTCTCACAATTCGAATGCTCTCAATTGCCTAAAAGTCTCCAAAAGTCTAACCCTAAAACTCTAACTTAAGGTTGTTTATATACACACAACCATACAATTCGAACTGGGCCAAGCCCATACGAATTCTAGTTACAATTCGGGCTAAACTAGATAGACTTTAACTTGAAACAAACTTGGACTAGATTGGGCTTCAACAAACTCGAATTCTATTTAGTCTTCATAAGTCTTCGCGGCCCAAACTCGTTTAATATCCAAAGACCAATCCAACGCTGTTGTCACATAAAATGCACCAACAAGTAACAACTAAGACTCTTAAGGGCAAGTTTAGCACCTTACTAAATTTATGGTCAACGAAGCTCTTATCAACTCTAGAATCAAACAAAACTCTAGAAAATATATCATTTACGAGAAACGTACCCGTAATGACTTTCGGGTGTTTAACTGCTTCCCTTGCCGTCATCCGTAACAGACATCATTCTTCAAATCTTTGCACTCATGTGATTTGTGGCCTATTCTCTTGCAGATGCCACACTGTTTCGGTTGTTGGTCCATCCGACACTGTCCTCAGTGTCGTTTTCCACATGTTTTACATACTGATCTATCATCAGTAGACCTTTGTTGGTTCTTATTGAAACCAAACTTTCCTTTCTTAGAGTCTTGGAAGCGGTTATCTTCACGCTTCCTTTTCCCATCAGTCTCAGTCTTGACTGACCTCAATCTCTCTTCGTCTTAAGTCAGTAAGAGAGATAGATCCATAGCGGATCTGAAAGTAGTGGGTTTGGAGGCTTTCACCATCCCTTTTATTTCTGGTGCTAAACCAAAAATAAAGCGCGCAATGCGCTTTGATTCCAGGGTAATCAAATACGGACATATTTTCGACAATCCATATTCTTCATGGTAAAAGTCAGGAAATCAGACTCTACCTTCTCGACCTCATGAGGAGGGCAGTAGGTTTCTTTAATCAGGTCCACAAACTTGGACCAACTCATGTTGTACAGGGACACTTTCCCCGCAGATTGAATCATGGCTTTCCACCACGTCAGAGTATCGCCCTTAAAGGACTGAGATACATATTTGATAATATCTTTATCAGCACAGCTGCTGATATCAACCACGGTTTCCATTTCATCTAGTAACTTCATGGCATCAATAGCTCCCTTCTCCCCAGTGAAGTCTCGAGGTTTGCAAGAGACAAAGTACTTATAGGTACACCTTTCTTTAACATTTCGGGTCTCCTTTTTGGCAACACACTTTGGTTCTCTCCTCTCATTCGAGGAATAATGAGAACTTTGAGATTTATAAGTGGAAGATGGAGGGATAGATGGGGATTTCAAATGGGTTGAGCCTGCTCCTTTAAAGTTTGCCATAAAGTCGGCCATAGCTTTGCTGACTTCCACAGCAATCAAGAACTGAAGTTTATTTCCTTCGCCCTCGCGGGTAACATGCTCAATATTGTCACGCCCGCCATCGGCACCACCGGAATTTTGGTTTGCCATATATTGAAAATTGGACTACATGCCAACAATAAGTTATTGCTCAGTGCAATTTATTTAAACATTACATTGAATTTTAAATAGGAATAATCATCTAATGATTTTATAACAATTTAGTCATGGTCTCATTCGACCACAAGGGTCATAAGGCTTGGATATATATCATCCACCTTTTCGGTCAGTGTACTTCCACATTGTCACACTGCCCAATTATAATTTAACACTACATTTAATGTTAAATGAGAATAATCATTGATGATTTTTTATAATATTAGTAGTTATGGTCTCATTCGACCATAAGGGCTATAAGGCTTGGATATATCTCCTCTACCTTTTTGGTCAGTGTGTACCATATGGTCACCACTGCCATTAATAATTTCCATATTCGAGAATAAAGTATTTCTCAAGGCAAATTATTTTAAGATTACATTGAATGTTAAAACGTAAATGATCATCGAATTTGATGATTTGATAATGTTATTAGCCATGGTCTCATTCGACTATATGGGCTATAAGGCTTGGATATATATCCTCCACCTTTTCGGTAAGTGTATTGTCACACTGCCAGTAGTATTAACATTACATTGAATATTAAAATAAAAATAATCATTGAATTCATGTCTTAATGGTTTGATAATATTATGAGCAATGGTCTCATTCGACCATAAAGACTATAAGGCTTGGAGATATCTCCTCCACCTTTTTGGTCAGTGTGCTTCCTCATTGCCACACCGCCTAATTATATTTGCCAATCATTTAGGCTTTGCCATATGGCTTTCAAACCATTAAGAAGATTTTGTTGATTTCGGGCAGATCAATAAAATTTGAATCAAATGTCGAGACGAAAGTTCGAATAATGTGAAGTGAATATATAAGATAATCCAAAAATCTTCATAAAATTAAAGAAATTATAATACTAGTCCGTTTATGGACTTTTTGAAAAGAAATTACATTACTATGTCCAAATATGGACTTTTGAAATAAAAATTACAATAAAAGATGAAATTTAGCTCTCCAGTCATCCTTCTTCCCTTTGATAATCTTGGAAAGTTTCTTTAATATCATACTTATTCTTCGTTCGTTCTTTTTAGCCTGTCGTTGGATCTGTTCCGCTCGTTCCAACGCTTGATTGATAGCTTCAATTTGTTGAGGTGGTGGTGGTTGTGGTTGTGGAACAACCGGATACTAGTATCCATAATTAGGATATCCAGTATTGGGATATACAAAAGGAAAAGTGATGGGTAAAGAGCATTATGAACAACCGCCTGTAAATAGGGATCGTATGACAGAGCCGAATAGTTATAATCCATAGGGTCTGCCGTGTAAGAAGTATCATATCCAGTCATATTCGGATACGTAGGAATAGAGTTATCAAAACCCATACGTGGTTGTTGAGGTGGCTCAATAATAGGTTCAGGATTAGAGGGTCCACCCATTTGTGGGTCCTCTGGTATTGTTGGGTAGGTTGGGGGTAAAGGCGGAAGTGATCCCGACCATTTCCCAGCACGCACCGACATACGTGCACCGCTGCGAGGCTTCCTTGGTTGTGGTGGTGGTTGCTTTTGCTCCATTGGCTCATCCTCTGGTGGAGGTAGCGGTGTTTGTGGAGGTGGATAAGATGGTGTTTTGTGTTCAGGGGTATTGTAGACAGTAAATTGGTTAAAATATTGATCCCATTCATCGGGACCCTGGTAAGGTGAACCTGCATAAGATGCAGTATCAATAGATAACTCGATAGGGTGCAAGTTTGTTCCAGAAGGTGGCATTTCTGGCTCAGAGCCATCATCCTGTTGGTTTTGGCTCGGAGGAGGTGAATTTATGTATTGGTTTGGGTCAAAGGAATCATGGTGTGAGTGAGAGCGAGAAGGATGTGAATGTGAAGGATGGTGTGAGACCCGAGTGTCTCGCTGGTTGTGATGAGTGTGACTCATTCGAATATTGGGGATGATCTGAGTTATACGAGTGTGATGGTAGTTGTCGTGACGGTCCTCCCCGTATGGGACCTTTTCTCATTCCTCGTTGTCTTGGCGGCATAATTACCTGTTAAATATCAAAATCAATAACTAAAATAGATATGAGTGGTCTTAGGTTAATGCCTAGACTCGGAAAAGTCTAAGGAATATGCTAATGTGATATTTGACTTTAGACACAAAAGGCTAGTGTCTAATTCGCTCAAACGTTGGCTCTGATACCAACCTGTCACACCCTGATTTCCTGGTGGGCCCGGACTTGGGGTTTATGCGTGACGATTGATATAGATATTCACATTTAGCACAGCGGAAGTCTTGGGATTATAAAATAATTATTACAAAGTACAAATGTCCGAAAGTTCAAAAATAATATACAAACCGAAAGTGTACTAAAGATCCACAGGCGGATCGAAATAACAAAATGATTACATAAAGAGTACTAGGCTTTTTGCGTGGAGACGCAAATTCCAATATGCAATTACCGAGTAGCTCCAGCCTATTCCGTACTTGCTAACCTGTGCTTAGTATTTTAAAAATACGTCAGTTTTCACTGGTTAATAACCGACGCGTTTTTAAAATCTTTTCAAAACCATTTTTATAACATTTGGTATATCATTTTGATAAATAACTTGGGACAAACTATATCTCTTGTTACCAGTATTACATGTTTGTCAATACATATGGGGCCCGGAACTAAACTCCGATACATGATTAACCGACACACCACTTAAATACCTATATGGGTAAGAAAAATATTTTATCAGAGCATTAACGTCTGTCAGGTGTATGCCTACACCTCGCGCTTAAGTCGTGGCCACTTGCAATTAAATGAGCCATGGATATCCAGGACACGGTCGCATTAACCCCCAATGTTTAAGTTATTAAGCATGACAGATTAAAACGGGTTATTTGAATTTTGGACACATTGGTCATTGATCCCATACCCGACCAAGCGGCAAATAATTTACCGTATCCCAAGCCCGTATAGGGAAAATAGATTAAGAGTATTTACCTGAGCTTATCTTTACAATCCAAAGATATATTAAGCACAACTGTTAATCAATACAACTAACACAAGAGCAATTTACTGGAAGCTCCTAGTCAGGAATGGACGGAACTATGATCCGTTAGAATGTTAACGAGTCTTATTCAAGTCATATGACTTGGACCGGTTAACTTATAATAAATGGATACGGTTCGCTAGATTAAGCGGTGACCAGAGAGAATGTGGTTTGCACCCTCACGAGTACTATGACTCATATAATATGGGTCAAACAATCATACATTCTGATTAGAACTGATTTGGAAAGGTTTTGACCCGATTCGGCTAACTTATTTAAACAAAGTTATAAAAGTCAACTGTACGCGCATAAGCGGCATCGGGTGATCGGATGGGTCTATGTTAAGCAATATGCCAAAATATGTTTAATATAGTGTTATATTAGTTCAAACTCAGTTGATATGTTTATTATGTTTCAAATTCATTCTATGCACAAAAAGGGCATTTTGATCATAATTTAGGCATATTGTGTAGACTTGCATAAAAACCCGAAAAATTATATGATCAAATGGTATAACCTCAAAGGGTTATTCCGTACAATAATATGATCATAATAGAACTTCAAATCGGTAGCTAACATAACTTAAACGGGTCAGAATCGAAAGTCAAAGCAAAAGTCAAAGTGTTTGACTTTCGGTTGTGAACTGAGCTCTAAGCAGGAAATGACGGGTTGGACATGATCTAACATGTCCTAATATGTTATACAAACTGATATAATGTCAAAAATTGATGTCTCGGTACGTAGAAGTTCATTTAACATAATTTACGAAAATCTATGTTTTGACTTTTTATAATAAAACTGTGACCCGTCATTTGACCAACTTAACGTGATCTTCAGGAGGTGCCCTCATAAGGGATTAGCGCCTACATTATTACGATCACGTAGCTATGTTCGGTTCGAACTTTGGCTTGACCAAAATGGTCATAATCGAAAGTCAAAGCAAAAGTCAATTTGCTTGACTTTCGACTAATAACTAGCCTATAAACTGAAAAGAGACTAAGAAGAACACTTACAAGTGTTGAAGGGAGTGTTATAACTCCAGAGATGAGGCCTCTATAGATCAGAAGCTGCTCCAAGATATTTAGAGAGAAAGAATTGAAGGTGCAAGTTGTGAAGGTGCAATTTCACCTCTATCTATAGAATGATGCCAAGTGTTCTCATGGTTCTCGGATGTTGGACAAGTGTCCATTGAGGTGTAAGAAGCAGGGAGATCGTAGCATTTTGTGAGCTAAGTGGCAGAAGCAAGCTGCTGCCATTGCCAGCTGCATTCTGCCAGCGCACCCCTTACGGACCGTAAGGGGTGGTGGCTTACGGTGCGTAAGGACCTTCAGCGCCCACAGTAATTAAATATCTTACTGTCCGTAAGGCATAAGCATTGCGGTCCGTAAGGAGTCATCAGAGACTAAAATAAAAAATAATTATAAATGCCTTACGGTCCGTAACGCATATGCCTTGCGGTCCGTAAGGAACCTTCAGAAGCCAAAGTTTGGCATTTTGTCACAAATGACCCCTCCACATCCAAACTTCCACATTTATACATATATAGTCCCTCTTGTCCAAATAATTTGGTATATTTGAGAGTTGATTGGACATGTGTTACCATATCATTCGCTTAAGAATTTCCGAGGTGTTACATACATCCTAAATGATAAAGACAATTTGTCAAAGTTTGATGGAAAATCAGACGAAAGCATATTTCTTCATTACTCTCTAACCTCTAAAGCTTTTAGAGTTTATGTTCATAAACCACGAGTAGTTAGGGAAAGCATCAGTGTTACCTTTTGTTACAAAAATTCTACATCTCCAAAATTGACCTGTATCGATTTCAACTTCCGCATAAAACAAGCCGGCAAATATATTGTCTTATTGAAATCGTTAATTGATTTGTTCATCGATTGATGAATATGAGACCAACAGTAAGATTGACAGTTTTTTATTTGATTTGTTTCATTTTGGTTAATAGCCAAAACAAAACTTGAGGTAAAATTTTTGCTTAGAAATACATGAACTTGAGATATAGATACATGAAATGGATGTATAAATACATGAAATAGAAGTATAAATAAATAAAACGGATGTATAAATATGAAACAAATGAATTGAATGTACAAAAGATAGAAATGTATAAAAATATGAATGGTTCGGTTTGGTTAATTTTGGTTAAACGATCGTAAAAAAATCACTAACCGGGTTTGGTTAATTCTCGGTTACTCGTTTTTCAGTTAATTCAGTCATTGGTTGATTTCGGTTCGGTTTCGTATGTTTTCAGTTCGGTTTCAGTTAACACTTTAGTTATTGTTCACCCTTAGATACTGTTAATCAAGTAACATACCATATTTTAATTAAAAAAGTATAGCAATACTATACTCAATTTAAAGTGAATAAAATACTCATGGTGTTTAAAAAAATATTAGCAGTATAAAAAGTTTTGATGGTTTAAAAATTATGGGAGTAGTTAGAATTTTTAATAAAGAATAAAATGTAACTACTAACTTATCATCTATAATTTTTAAAAAAACGAGGGATTAAAATGTAATCATGCATTTAAGAAAAAAAAGTTATCTTAAAATTCACTTATCTTATGCATTATATACAGTATAGATATAGATAATTAACTATGTTTGAGAGCATTCGTAAGTATTAGGCGGTGTATGTATTACTTCATTATTATGTTCAAGATTTAGAAGTCAATGAAATTTTAAAATTTGTAATTTGTGTGCACCAGGTGTTTACAGATGGAGAAAAAGTGAAAATGAATGTATCTCAAGAGTGCTTGTTTAAAATTCAACGAGCTAAGCTTGTACTCGTTTAAACCCATACAAAGTTCCCATACAAAAAAAAAAAACAAATTCTAAAATCGATACCAAAACTCAATGCGCTAATCAAACAAAAAAATTCATTAATATTATATTGGTGGTAACTTTGACAAATGATAAGATGCTCTAGAGCGCTTTGACATTATCTCGTAATGACGTTTTACCTGCAAGAAAACATACAAGAATATTCAAACCAAGGTCCAGCTAAGATAACTTATACATTACAAATCGACAAGAAGGCACAACTTTCATTGCAGGATATACAAGTCATTATAGCATTAATTACTAATGTACTAGTATATTTATACCAAGTTCTAGCTAAGATATTGTTGTTGCACTTTGTGTGTGCTGCTAGTGATTGGTTATAACATATACCTTTCGGTCATTGTCTAAACGTTTAAAGTATGTTTATGTTTGACTTTTGTGTTAGTTGACCAAAGTCAAACGATATCCTCCGTTTGTTTGACTTGGTGTGTGTGATACAAACGACTAGCATGAATCCAAACAACAATGGTTGTTTGGTTCTTTCAAACGACTTTGAGTGTCGCTTGGAACTACCATTCTCGTTTGGTTAGTGCAAACAAGATTAGATGTTGTTTGGTCATGCGTCCAAACGACAATAGGTATCGTTTGGCCATGACCAATGTCGTTTGAATCACTGAGTTGTCTTTTGGATATTGCTTGGTTTGTACTATCACTTGGATTCCGCACTTGCTATGGCATTCATAGACAAGAAATCATCATTGTTCAAAGATCAACTCTGGGCCTTTAGATATACACGACATATCAACAGTAGGGCACAACTTACATTGTAGAATATATATATATAAGGGATAGAGAGTGAATTTCAGACATGACAAAAACCTAATATAAAATTCACAGGTGTCGTCCTGGTCAACCTAGAAGTAATTCATGGGTCATTAACTTTTTAAAATTTATGTTTCATTTCAGGAAGTAAACTAGCTAGTTGGGTAATTTATGCCGAATCTAAAAGTTAAAAGAGAAAGTAAAATAAGATTATATAAGTATATACATATGTATAGTTTGTTATAAATTCGAAATCTTGCTACGATTTTTTATTGTATTTTATATTTTAATATGTAAAAAGAATTCGATTAAATAAGTTATATTCATGTCAACTCATGAAAATGCATGTCATGTTCATGTCTATGTGTCTAACACGATTTTCAAATTCATATTCAGGTTTGTGTCAAATTTTGGTAACCGCCAATCCGAACACGACCATGTTTTGGATGTTGTCTTTATGCCATGAACAATGGCGGTTTATAAAGATAGTGATGATGTATATGAAGACGACACCAAATTGAAGTAGTTTTATTATACCTTATCAAAGATGGAAGGCGAAATTTCTTCCAATGCTAGCGCAAAATGAGCAGCATTGATAGTAGATGGCATCTTATCTAGATAGCTTTGTGATGATGAGCTAGATGTCCCCTCATGAATAGCAGCTTTAAATTTAGTGAAAGCTTCTACAAAAGCAGCCGTTGTAGCTATATCCATCTAAAATATGGTAAGTCAAACAAATAATATTGAAGTATTGGTTAGCGTGAAATGAGGTCATGAATTACACCAAATATGGGTGATATTCGCGAGTTTAGGTTTTTCCTACCCATGTTCCAGTCAGTTCCAGGTTGAACCTATGTACACGTCACTACTAGAAAATAGGGGGTTTTCCTACCAAAATTTCCGACAAAACCAATTTGGTCGGAAAATTCCGACCATTTTCCGACAAAATACCAACTAAAAAAATAATCTGGTTTTACCGACTATTTTCCTACAATTTACCGACCAAAAAAAAAGAGAAAAAAATTGGTCGGTAAATGGTCGGAAAATTTCCGACTAAGTTCCGACTAAAAAACTAATCTGGTTTTACCGACTATTTTCCTACAATTTACCGACAAAAAAAAAATTTGGTCGGAAAATGGTCGGAAACTTTCCGACTAAGTTCCTACAAAAAAAAAGAATAAAAGAAGAAAAAAAAAGTTGTCGGAAAAGTTAAAAAAAAAAAACTTTGTCGGAAACTAGTCGGAAAACATAAAACCAAATTCTAATTACTGTATATTTTAAAAATAATATTTATTAGTCTTAGTTGGTCGGAAAGTTGTCGGAAATTTCCGACCATTTTCCGACAAAAACCATTATTCTTTTGTTATATAATCATGTGGGGGTATATGTGTGTACGTAAATGTATTTGCTTGTGGCTATATGTATGTAAGTATATATATATATATGTGTATGAGTATGTGTTTGTCCAAGTGTACACACACGCATAGATACATACACACATACATATATATACACATACTTAGCCTATTTTAATTAATAGGTCCCGATAGGGTACATACACGTATAAACATGTACAAAGCGTATAAGTTGGTAAAGTAAAAGTATTTCATGTATAATTAATGTGTACAAAAGATGGAACGGAAAAACGATGTTTAAATGTTGAAAAAATGAAAAAAACGAAAATTGGTGTAGGAAAATGGTCGGAAATTTCCGACCATTTTCCGACTAAAACCTTTATTGGTCG
>CM060411.1:3590213-3845213 GCA_030545235.1 Helianthus tuberosus | reverse complement strand
TGGAGAAACCCTAGTCAAATACACCCACAAACATATGGAGACCATCTTCTCCAAACCAAGTCTCACAACAACAACAACCTGCTCCTCTTCTCCCTCTCGTTCAAGATCGGCCAAGCGACACCCCCACCTAGATCTATGAACAACCTGCCACCTCCTTTCAGCGATGGCTCACGGAGACGAGACGAAAACCGTAGAGAGAGAGAGAGAAGACAGCAGCGCCGCCATCTGCGGCGGCGGTCGTTCAACCTCGAGTCTGGTTCGTCGGGTTCAGGTACAGGGTGGGTCAACACGGGTCAAGCTTGGGGCGTTTCAGTTGGTTCGGGTATCAGTGGAGGCGATGGCGGTAGTGTCGACGGCAACCAGAGCCGACGTACGGCGGCAGCCGGCGTCGACAGAGGCGGTGGTTTCGGTTTTGGTTCTGGTTCTGCATCTTCACAATCTAATCAAGATCTAGATTCTTCATAGATCTGTTGCTGAAATCGTTATCTTCAAGGTGCGTACGTGTTTCATCTTTAGATCCGGTCTAATTTCCGCTTCCGTTAGGGCTTTTTTTAGGTCTGCATTGTGGCGATTCGAGTTTTATCGGTTCGTGTGTTGAAATTGCTCATTTGTAGATGTATAATTGGTGTTTATCTATGTTGAATTGTTGACGGATCTCAGTTTTTTAGTGTATGGACTATTGGTCTTGAAATTTTGAAATTGGTAGATATATTACAACAACCGATTAACAGGTAACATAGTGTATGGACTATTGGTTTTGAAATTTTGAATTGTTTTTATTAATTTTGGAATGAAATGGATTAGATCGGTAAGTAACCAATAAAATTTAATTAGATCAATATCAAAAGAGGAAACTAACTAATATGCGAAATTGGTGATATCATATTGAGTAATGTTTAACCCATGATCTGTCATACCAGTTCCGTGATATCATATTTGTAGAATGATATGTTCTTGATTACAAGTGAAGTCTCGTTCACCATAAATAACTAATATGTGAAATTGATGGTCGAAACCATAGTTATCAAAAGCGCTCGTCTGGTGCGCCTAGGCGCAATTTTCAGGCGAGGCGCAACCATGTTGCCTTAAGTGCGCCCACCGCCCCATGTTGCCTTAAGTGCGCCCACCGCCCTTGAAGTCTCGACTCGAGACTTTTCTTGTAATAAGCTTTTTGGAGTGTGTTTGGTAGGTGTGAACTAGTTCGGTACCGGTTTTTACCTTTAAATACCGGTACCGAAGGGTATTCGGTACCGGTACCCATTTTTGGAGATTTTCGATAGCGGTTTTTCACTACCGGTACAGGACAGAGCTCATCCCTAGGTGTAATGTTAGTAGCACCACAAAATGTCAAAATACATAATGCTTTGCTTGTTGTCTACATACATCCGTCTAACATTACAGTGAAATGTTGGACTAGTAATCTGTGATGTAAGATCTATTTATTAGAAGCGACACTCAATTTTTGTGAAAGCTATCACTTTATCGCATGTTAAATCTAACTTGCAGGTAAACCATCTTCTCATTTATCTAGTAATTTCAAAAAAATAATTTTAGTTTATTTTACTGAAAAATGAGCAAAGTTGTTTTGGTAGATTTTAATTTAATGAAGTATGTTGTATGTATTCTTCAAAGATTATCAAGATCATTATGATCTTTTGCAGTGTATGAATATATATGTATATAATATACATAAAAGAGTTTGAATGAAGTCTAGAGAATATGTTAAGATTTTTTTATTACTTTTCAACAATAAGAAGTATTCTACCTTCAAACAACTATTTTTTTTTATTTTCGGGCACTTTCTTTCTTCTGTCATGCATACTTTTGTTAACTTCATTCAGTACTTAATGAAGTTGGTGATCTTAGAAGAAAAGTCCTATGTGCATTTAGTTCTAGGATATCTATTTTTTAACTTTGCAGATGCTGTGAAAACTAAAGAATAGTGAACATATTTTTTTATTTAGCTTCCAATATGTTAGTTAACTTGATAGACCCAAGAGACTTTATTTTTAACTTTGATTTATAAGATACCCATTTAGAGGATCTATAGATTTTGTGGTGAGTCCTTTTTGTTTCAGGTGGTTAGACTTTTATTTTTCTTTGTGTCAAAAGCTTATGTTCTGTTGTTATCGACCACCAACTGTTTGACGTTTTGTCTCAATGAGTTTAATTTCAGCGTTTTGTCCCAATGAATTGAATTTCTTTGCTATAGTTGTAGTGAACCGATGGTTTGTGGTGCTACCTTTTTTATGGTTTGGATATTCTTTTGGCATTATGATAATTATATTTCTCATATTATTTCACAATTAGAGTTTTCTAAAGGGATGTGGTTTGTGGTTTCGTATCAAAGTGGGAACACATCCAAATTTAAACATTATGGACCCAGTTTGATAAATCAAACCCATATTTCAGAAATGGTCAAACAAAGGTTTTAATTCTGGAAACTTTGATCGAACCCAAATTGATAAATGAAAGTACAATATAAGATAAATAGGTATCACAATGGATCAACCAAGTGTATGTGGTTTTCACTTCTTGCTATTGCTAATTGTTGGTACTATTTTTTGTTCTAACGGTGTGTGTTTATTGTTTAATGAATGAACTTGATTTATATTCCAAAACTGTGAATTCCCTTAGAATTCAAAGGAAAGAAAATATTTGTGTTCATAGATTCATTCACGTTGTTACTATATAATAAATCAATGTAACCCGTCCACCGGACGGGTATTAAACTAGTTATATAATTGGATTAACGTATTATGTCAAATGGGTTGCATCGCATGGGTTTCCTACTAGTGTGTCTATATATATAGCTTTTTTACTAATATTATGTATGCTGTTTAGGTGTGGAACTTGCAATCCCAAGTGGAAAAGTTAAATAAATGACTCGAAGAGGCGCGACAACCCCACACGGAAGTGTTGCAAAACCGAGTTGATGAAGCAGTTTGGTAATCCTAGCAATCCTCCACCATAGTTTTGTTTTGTTTTGTTTGTTGTCTTTTGCGGTTAAACTTGTAATTTAAAAACCGTGGGATATTTTGTTGTGGAACCTACAATTTGACAACCGTTTTGTATTTTGTGGATGAACTTTCAGTTCTATAATCTTGTCGTATTTAGGATTTTTATTGGTTTTTTTTCTGCATTTTTAGTAGAAAAATCTGGATTTTTTAGTTTTTTATATTTTTTTTTATTAAAAAGTATTTTAGTCGGAAAGCTGTCGGAACATCTTGGTCGGAACTTTGTCGGAAACTTTTAGTCGGAAAATAGTAGGAAACCGGCAGTCGGAAAGCTATCGGAAAATTGTAGTCGGAAATTGGTCGGAAAACTTTTGGTCGGAAAATGGTCGGAAACCGGCAGTCGGAAAGCTGTCGGAAAATTGTAGTCAGAAATTGGTCGGAAAATTGTAGTCGGAACTTTGTCGGAAAATTGTAGTCGGAACTTTGTCGGAAACCGGCAGTCGGAAATTGGTCGGAAATTGGTCGGAAATTTAGTCGGAAACTGGTCGGAAAAATTTTCCTACAAGGCTTTTTCCTACAAACGTATTTTTGTCGGAAACTGGTCGGAAACGCCGTTTTCCGACCATTTTCCGACTAAAACCTTGGTCGGAAATGGTCAGTTTTTTAGTAGTGCGTTTAACTAAATGGGTTAAGCCAGGGAAATGTAGCGGGTTCACAAGTTTTGGCCGGTTTATTTTTAAAATCTTACTTAGATTTTTTTGTCATAATAAACTTCAACATGTTGTGTCCAAATTTATAAGTAAAAGGGAATTAGGCATATGATAAGATTTATAGTAAACATAATGTTTTTATACACATTTATTTTTGTTGTAAATTTAAATTTTGTATTATTAAATTTGCATAAAAATTCAAGGTCCTATATGTTGGGCTTGTGTGAACCCACGAATGCCCATGCCATGTTCGAGTTCATGTTGAAACTTTAGATCCGTGTAGGATTTGACAACCACGAACACGGCTTGTTTAGCATCCATGCTGCCAAATAATGCTATTTTGGTCTTTATCAATAAACTATTATGTATTTGCATCACAAAAGGTATAGACAAACTTGTACTTAAATGCATTTTTTTATCATTGTAACTTGTTAGCATTCATAGAAGAAAAGAAAAACGAACCATTCTTTTAAGATCGGCTCCATTTAGATTTGCACAAGCCTTGCTCCGAGCAATAGCACCCAAGTTGACAGAAGCATCTAAAGGTTTATTCCTAGAAAGAGCTTTTAAGATCATCTCACGCTCCTCTTGGTTCGGCGGAGGAACATACATATGTGTCCCTAACCTTCCGGGGCGTAAGATTGCTTTGTCCATCACCTTTGGCCTAGAATAATCAAAACCCCAACAAGATCAATAACATTTTTTTGAACAACAATTTTTTTACACCTATACACCATCTACATTGCACTTGCAAAGGTTTAAACTCAAACCATTTTGTGTGGACAAACACCATACCATTAGACTACTAGATCAAAAACTATAAACCATTTATCATTAACCTGTTGGTAGCAGCAATTACGTAAACTCCCTTGCGTTGATCACCGCCATCTAGCTCTGTCAGTAGCTGGAAAAATAAAAAGAACTTTCATTTTTAAGATAGAATATCTTTAGTGAAAGATAATAGATATTTACAAATATTAACCCACGATGAGAAATATTAATGATATGATTTCTAAAATTTGCTTACCTGGGTTAGAAGTATGTCAACAACTTCCTTTCCACGCTTTTTTTGTCATAGCATCCAGAGCCGTTCCTACGTTTTTGGAGACCCTAAGCGAACTATGAAGAAGGGGGCCCTAATTTCGCCGATAAACTCTCCTCTAATCCCGACGCAATGGGTGATTACCCTTACTTTTTTCGTCTAGTGATAGCCGATACCCTAGAAATTGAAAGAAGGTTGCGATGGGAAGTGGGAACGATGATTGCGGCTGTATTTAGGGGCTTTAGGCAGCTAAATATTGATGATTACATCGATGGTTGTGTTGTAATAGTTAGAAATCAAGGCGAAATGGGTTTTGAAACTTGGCATTTGTTTGTTAAACAATATTTATTTTGCGCTCCTTCAACGAAAAAACAGTTTAGTTTTGAAATAAACGTATTTATTTAGGCCTAATAATATACTATATATAAAAACTTTCTAAAAATTGGAGGCCCTTATTTTTTGGTGGCCCTAGGCCCGTGCCTAGATTGCCAAGCCTATGGGCCGGCCCTGATAGCATCTATCTAAAATATTAATCCAGAAAAAGTATAGTGACATTTGTCAAAATCAGTTCTAGAGAAAAAAATAAATAAACATATAAAAAAACCTCATCAAAGAATAGGATGCATGGAGAACATGTCCTTGCACGACTGAATATAGTCCGCAATGCCAATTCACTCTCCCCAACGTATTTGTTCAGAAGCTCAGGACCCTTCATAGTAAACAAAAAATATATATTATAAACTTTAGGGTATAATAAATCTGGTGGATCAAATATTAGAAGTATAATAAGTGTGACAAACTGATTAATAATAGACCAAAATCAACAAATTACAATCCAGTGGTAAGCGGACAACAAGTTGTGCCACAACCCACTTCTGAATAACAAAACCGATTCTACTAAACACAAAGCTATGGATCTTAGGGGTCGAGATATTACTACACACCTTGGACCCTGTTCAAAAACCTGACATACCTTAATGTGTATGAAATTTGCTCCTGCTTCGTTAGCAACAGCTTGTGCAATCAATGTTTTTCCGCAACCAGGAGGTCCATAAAGCAAAAACCCTGGCTTCGAATCTACTCCAAATTTCTAAAAGAGTAGGAAATAAACCATAAAAAATACCTTTTAATGAAATTGAATGCAACAATCTATGTATTAAATTTACCTTAGCCAAATCGGGACATATTATAGGTGCAACTATGTTGTTGTAAAACTCCCTCCTCAACGAATCAAGACCTCCAACGTCGTCCCATGTGACGTTTGGAACACTCGAAAATCCATCTCTTGTTAAACAGGGTTGAACCTGCTTGGCAGCTGCCTGTATATAAAGTTTTTTTTTTAACAAAGGCAACAACAATTGTTCAAATTTGATAAGTAAATGCTAAATAGAAACTCTCTCTTTGATACCTCAAAATCAGACATTGTGTAGCTACAGTTGGCAATCTCTTCAGGAGTCCAACTATATGTCTTCCTCCACCAGTCTTCATTATCTTTAGAAAGTTCCAACTTTCTTTAAAAAATTCTCTGCATAGCAATGCCACCAGCCTCTTCCACCAAAGCTTCTAAATCAGCTCCAACAAAACCTGGAGTTGACTTTGCAACTTTGACCAGATCAAAAGCACCCTCAAGTTTTATATTTTGTGTAATTGCAGAAAGAATCTTTGTTCTAGCATTTTCATCTGGAACACCTAATCTGAACTCATGGTCAAAACGTCCCGGCCTTCTTAATGTTGGGTCAATAGCATCAGGTCTGTTAGTAGCACCGATCACCAAAACATATGCCCGTTTGCGATCACCCATGCAGGTCATTAATTGTGTCATGATGCGTCTTTTCATCTCCCTTTCAAGGTTTTCTCTTTTTGAAGCAATTGCATCAATCTCATCAATGAAAACTATAGATGGTGCAGTTTTGTATGCTTTGGAAAACAGCTCTCTTATATTCTCTTCTGATCCACCTGATAAAGTTATTGATGCAAAGAAATTATAGATTATTCTAGTTACCTAACAAAATGGTAATAAAAGCATGAGATCGCGTTCTTTGTTTACAAAATACTAAAAAATTAAGGTCAACTACATCATGCTTATAAATCTTAAGTTAAAACATACTATACCATAAAAACATCAAAAACCTGCATATAAATCTTAAGTTGTTAATACCTTAACATAAAAACATACTTCATACTTAGAAAACACTTTAACATACGTAAAAGGTCTGACCCAATGCGGTAAAATTTGTTCAAATACAGATTGCCACATCAAATGCGACAATGCATTTACATCACCACATCATACCTTAACATACAAACATACTTAAAAAAACACTTAAACACACGTAAAAGATCTGACCCAATGTGGTATAATTTGTTCAAATACCGATTGCCACATCAAATGCTACAATGCGTTTACATCACCACATCATACCTTAACATAAAAACATACTTCATACTTAAAAAACACTTAAACATACGTAAAAGATCTGACTCAATGCGGTATAATTTGTTCAAATACTAACACCACATCAAGTGTGAGCAAATTTTTAAACCAAACCTAATAGTACAGTAATACAATCCTTATAGTATGAATATATATGCAAACCTGATACACCAGAGACCAACTCAGTGGCTGAAATCTCATAAAATGGAAGTCCAGACTCATTAGCAATGGCATGAGCTAGTTTAGTCTTGCCACAGCCAGGCGGCCCATGTAACAAAATACCAGCCATCAAACTTCCTGGGTAGCAACCAGATACCTGTGGATTATATAAAGGAAGTATCAGCTTGTTCTTCAACTCAATCAATACATCATCTATACCAACAAAGTCCTTAAACCATGGCCCATCATTTTCTCCATTGGCAACATCATTAGGCAAACAGTTCAATGATTTTGTTGGATCAAACTTAGGCTGGCTGTAACACTCATCCTCAGACGTCAAACCCTCCGAAGAGTTTGAGTCCGATGAAGACGACGAATCCGATGAAGACGAGTCCAAAGACTCTGGGTCCGATGAAGACGAGGAAGACGAGGAATCCAAAGAGTCTGGATCCGATGAAGACGAATCTGAAGAGTCTGAGTCCGATGAAGACGAGTCCAAAGAGTCTGATGATTCCGATTCTGAATTGGGTCTACGTGCTTTTGCTTTTTTGATTGGTGGTAATGATGGAAGGTCTTCTAATTTGCGCTTACCTTTGTTTTGGACAGAATATAGGGTTTGCTGGAGCCACCTGGTGAAGAGTTGGGGTTTGTGGCGACAATATTCAGGATATTTGGCGCGGAGACCGTTAGCAAGTTCGATGATGGGTGGGATTGAGCTGCCGTAGGTTTCCTGTACACGGCGGAGAAGTAGTTTTTGGAACATCGACGGCTCCATTGCAGTCAATGATCGTATGAACCCAGGTGATTTTCGGGAGTTAACGGTAAAATAGGGTGAATGAGGTTTATTATATAGGTTTTTGTTGTTAACCGATAATTATTAGTTATTATTTGAATATATTGTGTTTAGTTTGTTAATATCTTCTGTGAACATGTCTTCTGTTTATCTCGTAGGTTAGTTAGGATTTTCATACGAAAAGCTAACTGTGTTCATTTCTTGATAATCATGTTCATCTTTAATACAACAATTCCTCCGTTACATATTTAGACCGTATATAGGTAACATTTCGCTAGTTACATATATACCTAGAGTTGTTATTAACACTAGTAAATAGACCCGCGCCGCAACGCAAATTAGTGTAAACGTTATATGACCTGCGACCGATGCGTAACCATCAAAAGTGGCTTATTCTAGCTTTAAAAAAATAGAAACCACGTGAAATGTAGAGTAACTCGAATTTATATCGTCAAATAAAAATGTATTATAATTAACAACGCTCGGTTTGGTACGTAACGAAAACGTATTATACTTCCACTGACTCGTTTCCCAAGAAAAGTTTTCGTCTAAATATAGATAAAGTCGAAAGTTTTGATACTCAAGGAGGTTAACGACAAATTACCACTTTAAAAAAGAAATTAGCTAACAAAAAATCATTAAAGAAAATAATGTGTTAAAAACATATATATTATATTTGTTAGAAAAATTCAATGGTTAAAAAACAGACGAATCTGATTTACCATGTGATTAAAATTTAAAACAATTTTTTTTTATAGAGAACCAAAACAAAACTAAGTATATCTGTTTTAATGTAAAATATTAATTAATATAGCCAATGATCTCTAGATCAAGTTGTGAAGGGCTTGCATTTCTCTTAGGAGATGCAGGTTCGACTCCTACTTGGTGCAGAATGAGGCACTGGTGGACAATGATAAGAGACCCAGGGAAACCTGGGTTGGATCCTTGAGCTAAACGGGGTTTACCGGTAATTTCACTATCGTGCCTACGGGCGGGTGGGTTACCGGGTTTTTCCCGGAATTAGTGGTGGATTCGGGTTACTCTCGGAGTACTCCGTTTGTTCAGTGGGTGCCCCAAAAGTGCTCGGGATTGATTTAGCCGTTCAAAAAATATTAATTAATATAACATGATAATCTGCATTGGAAATATAAGGCTGCCACTTTTGCCTATAATTCAAAGTTTTGACAGTCCTCTATGACTTCACGCAACCGTCGCCACATTCAACTCTCTCACTCTCCACATTCAACTTAACCATAATTAATATACAACCTCCTCACACCTCTCCCACTCTCCACCTTCAACTTCACGCAACCGTCGCTACACCACCATCAAATCCGGCCAGACCACCCCCATAGACTACGGCGACAACCACGACTCTAGCCTTACCACCACGACCTCCGACTCCGGCCACACCACCACCATATCCTACTCTGGCCGCACTACAACCAGCTCCCACTCCAGTCACCGCATCACCACCTGAAACCTCACCAAGTGAAGTGTTGATCTCACCGATAGGGTTTCCGACACCGAAAGAAACTCCAGATATTGTCGGTGGGTTCTTGTGTTTTGCAGTAGGTTCCTGATCGACATGGGTTCACGATTTTGTTGACTTTTCGTCAAATTCTTCAGCGATGTCCGAGCATCTCCTCCGGCAACAAACATCACCATCTCCCCTGAATGAAGCCAGGTGCAGTAGGGTGCTGCCTTGGTTGTGATGGGAGTCGGTGGCGTAAAAGCCATACGTAAATCAAAAGGAGACGTAGACATTTGTGTCAAGCCAAGATATAGGAAGGGCATTTAAGTAAAATATCAGCAGAGATCAGAAAAGCCGCAGATGTCGGTGAAGTAAGCGGTGATCTCTTTCTCATTCGCCGACAACGTATTTGAACCGGAGGCTGCCGGAATCCCACGGTTGTTGCGTGAACGGTGACTTTTTACGTGCTGTGTAGAATGAGCTAATTGCCGAGAGTTCAACGGTGCGGTGGCGGGAAAGCATTGTGACGTATTTACGGAAGTTGTTAGGGTGGACCAATATAGGACAAAATGGTAAATTCAAGTGCTTTGTCGGTGGCCGTAGCCACCGACTTTGTACTTTAAGACTATAGGTAAATGTTATAAAGGGTCTATAGAGTTTTGTTAACTCAAGATGGTTTCCTATTTATACTTATTAGAAAACTTAAGATACTACAAAAATTCAAAGAAAAACGCTTTTGAACAAAAAGAATAATTTTTATTTAACATTCTTTTTATGTCACTATTACACGTAGAAGGTAAAAAGAAAATAGTAAAATAATATGTAGCTCGTGAACTACATATACCTACTATGTGTACATTCGCAAGCTGCATATATGTAGCTCGTCAATTACATATATATTTTTTAATTTGTATTTTTATTGCTATAATACTAATCTTATAATTAAATAAATTAAAAGTTCAATTAGAAAAAATGATTGGTTGTTAGTAGCTTTTTTTATTTTCAGGTCATTATATTATTTTCAGATTCACCTGATAAACAGTGGCGGATCCAGAAATTTTTTTCACCGGGTTCCTTTTGGTAGATTTTCACTAATTTTTTCCAAATCATACAATGTTTCCACTAATTTTTTCCATTTTTTGCCAAACCAAGGGGTTCCTGGGAACCTCTAAAACACACATGGATCCGCCCCTGCTGATAAAGCAAAAGAATTATAAATACAAATGTACATACAGGGAATTGAACACCAACTAAATTCTTTTAACTATAAACATAAAGATTTACGACACTGTTTGCCATTGTGGCTTTTTTACAAAACGATTACATTTCTATATTAGGGTAAATATTCTTTAATTTTAGTTATTTGGGGATTACAACTCTATAGTAGTGGGTTCAACTAGGATAGAGGAAAGGTTTACCGTGTACTTTTGTATGTTTGTTTGTTGATACATAAAAAAATAAAAAATAAAAATAAAAAAAAACTTTTTTTTACAACCACGGGGTGTCAGCCCAGTGGCCATCGGCACCCATCTAAAACCGGTTCGGGAGTCCAAGTGGCGTGGGTTCGAATCCTGCTTGCAGGCTCTTCGCTCCCCTCGAACTCGGCTAGGTACTCACCGACAGACAGCGTTGCCGGGTCGCTAGAGCTGGCTTGAGAAGGGGGATCCCTTCCGCGATCAGGGGTACCGTGCATTTGCTTTTTTTTACATAAAACTTTTACAAGCATATTGGAGGGCAGCAAGGGCTCACCCAACTTCAAAACTAAGAGCAAAAACATAACTTTATCTTATATTATGTTTTTTTTTTTTTTTTTTTTTTTTTTTTTTTTTGCATGGCTCAGCCACACACCTTTAATGAAATACCTTTTACACCGTAGACCAACTCAGGGGCCGAAATAGAGTCACTTCTGGTTGAAAGTGATGTCACAGACTTGGATGATGTTGACGATATCGATTTTAGTTTAGAAGTTGTTTGGCTTCTTAGTGTTTCCAAGCATTGATTTATTTAAGTCATGCTCCTCATCATCAGAAGTTAAAACAATGGTTACATCCTCTTCTCCATCCTCCGATTCAGGCGACTCTAATTTCGTTTCCTTTCCTACAATATCTTTAACCTCGTCTTCAACATCTGTATTTCCTTTTCTCTGATATCGACGTTCTCGGCTTTTTTACCTTGGTCTTGGTTGTTGGTACTTGATTCCGCTTACATTTGATATTGTCGTAGGTTACCTCTACACAATGCCGTAAGGACTTTCGAATGACAAAGACGACGCTTTACCCAATGGCGATGATGATGATGATGATGCAGCTGCAGTTGTTAGGTGACAACTATGCTGGACAAGATAAAGGAGAGGACAATAGTTAGGGCATGTTTTGCTAAACTTTTTGAAACTACTTATTGACTTATTGGTTTTTCCCACCCCATAAGCTAATCCATACACTTTTTTAAAAATTCTTTTTCAAAAAGTCATAAGTCAATAAGTCATTTTAACAAAAAGTCCTTTTGAGTTAAATAAGCTTAGCCAAACAAGCCCTTAGATGAAACATAGAGCAAAATCGTGTACTTTATTAATAGACAGGTGGATGAAATTCAAGAGCCGAGTACTTTATTAATAGATAGTTGGATTAAATTCGATGTAAACCATTTTATTGACTATACGTGTGTTGAATAATAGATTGTCAGCTTGATTTCAAAAAAAAATAGTGTTGGTGTGGTGGTTTATATAGGTTTCGTTCGTTTGGATGCTGGGTTTTTTTTTTTTTTTTGAATAATGGATTTTAATAATCCAAACTATTAGTCGTTGGCCGGCAACGGTCCCAACTTAAAAAATAACCCGTGGTGGTCCCATCTTTTCACATATTGTAAACTAATGGACCTTTACTAACAAAACCTTAATTTCTTTTTGTCTCCTTGTCATTTTCGGTTTAGTAAAGGTCCATTGGTTTACAATATATAAAAAGGTGAGACCACCACTAGTTATTTTGTAATTGAAACCGTTGCCGGCCAACAGCTAATAGTTAGAATTATTAAAAATTCATTTTTTTTTTTTTTGCAACCTACGGTCCTTGCTGGCCCTTGTGGAAGGACTTGAGACGAGACGAGGTGGGGCCGGTTAAATAAATTGTTTTATAAAAAGTATATTAAAAGTTACTAGGTTAGAATATTAGAAACTCGTGTATTAGATGAATTGAACAAATTCAACATGTTAATTTCTATGAAAATTTTTTATATTGGGTGTAATCAGTCATTGGTGAAATAAAAAAATAATCACAAATAATAAAGATTTAAGAAAGTCAAAAGTGTTACGGATTAACAAAAATTAAATTTCAATCAAAATGCTATATTAATCTATATTAGCAGACTGATGTGCCTCGTGTAGAATACATATGGGAAGAATTCAAGATATCCATGATAAAAGTCCCATTATTTTAAACTGGGAATCAAAAGTCGGGGAATTTATACAGTCAAGATTTTCCATAAAGGTTGTTTTTTTGTGGCAATACAATATATAATTCTATCTGCATTAATCTAAAATTGGTTTGAGTTTTTTTAAGGGCTGAGGAGTTCTGTATCTTGGTTCCTTAATTGTAGTGATCAAAGTTTTATAGAACGAATTTATGCAAGTTTTATCTAATGTTTGTAATGACGAAAAAGCTAAAACAATCCCTAAACGGAATCAAGATCTTTAGTTTGTAAACAGCACCATGAATCACAGAATGCTAGAATTTAACATCATTACGTTATTTTGATTCATCGACGCCATCAAGGTTCATCAAGGGTCTTCACTCTTCATCAATACCAGACAGCCGAATGTTCATCAACATCATGATTTTGATCAGCAGAGTTCTTCTAAGTATCTAATCATGCAAGATATTAGGCTGTTAATCTAGTTGAAGCCTGTTGAATTTTACGAGCTTGATCTATATTGAATTCTTCCAATCATTTATTTTACTAGCTGAGAGTCTAACTTGAATTTTCGACATCTCTATGCTCTTTTAAGTTATAACAAGACATCCAGCCCTTTTAACCGATATAAAGTTCCCGTACCAAAAAAAAATAAAAATAAATACCCAAACCAAACTCAATGTACTAACCAAAAAACATTTTTCATCAAACCATTCCAATTCTTGCATCAATATTGTGTATCCATGCGTAATCAAAATTCTAAAACAAAATGCTCGCCAACATAGGTGTAGCTCATTATTTTGAAAAGAGGCGGTGTCACGAATATTAAATCGTAACGCGTGTAAAACCCTTGGCTAGTAGCTGCTATGAAAGAATAATAACCTGCAGCAAAACCATACTCCGCATTTTAAGACTCAAAAATCTTTGCCATTAGATCGTAATGCTCTCTTTCCTGAAACAAAAATAAGGTACACGAATATTAATACCAAGGTCTAGCTAGGACACATTGTACACGACAAATCGTCAGCAAGGCCAGGGGTGGACCTAGGTAGAGCCTGGGTGGGCGGGCGCACCCCTTAAAAAAATTAGTGTATTTTATAGGCCAAAATCCTGATCGCACCCCTTGGAAATTTGGTTAAACCCCTCGTTCGCACCCCTTGATAATATTTTCTGGGTCCGCCACTGAGCAAGGCACAACTTTCATTGCAGAATATACAACTCTATGTTTAGTATATACAGGTTACGTTAGGATAGTGTTCAGGTCAGCCTGACAGGTAAGTGAACCGTTTACTTTTTATTTAAATTTACGTTTTGTCAATTGTCATATATTAAACAGGTTAGGTAAGTTATGTCAAGATTTAGAAGTTGTAAAGAGAAACTAATATAAGATTTTATAAATTACACGTAATAATTTTATATGCATTTCTATTTTTTGTTAAACCGGTCATGCTCGTCTCAGCACTGCAGGCAATATATTTATGTGATGTTCAGGTTAGTGTCGGGTTGGACCCGTGAACATGACCCATTTCTGAATGTGATGGATTACACTCTGAACTATGACGATTTGTAAAGATAGTGATGATGTATATGATATATGCAGACATGACCCAAGAAAGGGCTAGTTAATTATACCTTATCAGTGACAGAAGGCTTGATTTTTTTCAATACTTTTTCAAAATGAACAGCTTTAATTTTATTGCAGTTTTCTCTATGAGCAACCATTGCAGCTTTAGCCATCTGAAATATGGTCAAAAAGTCAAGATAAACAAAAGTAAACCATATTAGTTAGAGGAAAAAGCTATAGCCAAGGGATGAAGTTCTAACACAACACGAACCCAACACGATATTACAGTTTTGATTTATTCTAAACGGGCTAGGGATGGCAATCAAACCAAAAAGAAAAAGATAAACGAACCATTCTTTTTAGATCAGCTCCACTTAAATTTTCACAAGCCTTGCTCCGAGCAGTTGCAATCAAGTCAACATCAGCATCTAATGAGCAGTTCTTAGAAAGAGTTTTTAAGATCAACCCACGCTCATCTTGGTTTGGCAGGGTGACATACAGAATCTCCCCAAACCTTCCGGACCGTAAAAGTGCTCGGTCAATCGCATCTGGCCTAAAATGATCAAAACACCAACAAGATCAATAACTATAAAACATTCATCCGTTTGCAACAAAAATTGAACATTGATCATTAATACGTAATTTTATAACAAAAACCTGTTGGTGGCAGCAATTACGTAAACTCCCTTGCGTGGATCACCACCATCTAGCTCAGACAATAGCTGCAAAAGATAAAAAAATACTCATTTTTTAATACAATAGGATTAGGGATATATATATAAGTTTTGGATGTTTAGGAATATTGATGCACGATGAGAGCAAGATTAATAGTAAGATATTGTAAAATTCGCTTGCCTGGGTTACAACTCGTTCAACAACCCACCCCCCTTCCTTTCCACGCTGTGATGTCAAAGCATCTACCTGAAATATTATTATAGTTATAATTATATATATCTATAAACTCTATAAATCCTTCTTACACTTCTTACAATTAGGAGCCTTTGTAGAATAACTTAACCCATATATAACTATATCAAAATCAACCCTAGAGCAAAACGATGAAAAAAAAGAACCTCATCAAAGAATATTATGCATGGAGAACATGTCCTTGCACGACTAAATATATTCCGCACTGCCAATTCACTTTCCCCAACGTATTTGTCCATAATCTCAGGACCCTTCATAGTGATGAAAAGATGTATATTACAAATTTAAGGCATGAGATAAATAAGGTGAATAAATTTTTGAAAGGAGTATAATCCGTGACAGACCTTAATGTGTATGAAATTTGCTCCTGCTTCGTTAGCAACAGCTTTGGCAATCAATGTTTTTCCACATCCAGGAGGTCCATGAAGCAAAAACGCTGTCTCCAAATTATTGAGTCCGGGTTTCTAAAAGAAAAGGAGATTAACTATGAACAAAAGTTCCCTTTATTGAAATAAATTTGCCAATGTAGAAAGTTAAATTACCTCATACGCAACAGGATCTTTTATACGGTTGACTATGTACTCGTTAAACTTCATTCTCAACCAATCAAGACCTCCAATGTCTTCCCATTTGACATCGGGAATGCTCGTGAATCCTTCTCTTTTAGAAGAGGGCTGAACCAGCTTGGCTGCTTCCTGTATATAAATTTAAAATTTAAAGGAATCAACAACAATGAGACAAATTTGATAGGTAAGAGTAACTATCTCTTAATACCTCAAAGTCAGACATCGTGATGTTAAGGTTAGCCTTATCAAGGGTCCATGGCTTCTTCCACCAGTCTTCATCTTGTGCAGAAAGTTCCAACTCTTTTGCCTCAATACTTCGCCTCATACAAAGGCGACCAGCATTGTCCACCAACGATACCAAATCAGTTCCAACAAAACCTGGAGTTAACTTTGAGATTTTGACGAGATCAAAAGCACCTTCAAGTTTTACATTTCGTGTAAGCACACGAAGAATCTTTGTTCTAGCATTTTCATCCGGAACACCTAAAGTAATCTCACGGTCAAAACGCCCCGGCCTTCTTAAGGCCCGGTCAAGAGCATCAGGTCTGTTGGTAGCACCGATCACCAAAACATATCCGGGTTTCCCATCCTCACCTTTTGAAGCGGCATCCATACAAATCATCAGTTGTGTCACGATACGTTTATCCATCTCCCTTTGAAGGTTTTCTCTTTTCGAAGCTATTGTATCAATCTCATCAATGAAAACTATAGACGGTGCAGTTTTGTGTGCATTTGAAAACAGCTCACGTATCTTCTCTTCTGATTCACCTGATAGTAGATGTCGGCCATAATTATTGATATCGAATAGCGGACGATAACGACAAGATACCTATACGCTACATAGCGATAGCGGGCGCTATTTTATCTTTAGTGACACACTAGGAGAAAATTTTAGAATACTTTATATGTATATTATATCGAGTTTTTTGCAGAAATAGGGGGTTTGAACCCCAAAAGAGTGCCATTAGGTGGTTTTGAAAGTTATGAGTGATATTAGGTAGTTTGTTCTTCGAAACAACGAACTTCTACATAAGTTCTGCCAAAAGCTGCAGGCTTCTTACAACTCCCTGCAAGTTATAATGAAGTCCGCTGAATCAATTCACAAACATTTGAAGTTCGCTGATTTGATCTGCAAGTTATAATGAAGTCCGCTGTATAATATAACAAACCTTGGAACTTCGCTATTTCGAATGGCAAACTATGCAAAAAGTCTGCACGGGATTCTTTTGCAGGAATTCAATTATTTCACCAAGTATTGGTTTTTAATTCTGCCACACAACATAATAAAGAAAACATTGAACATGGAATCTTGTAAGAATCACGTGAACAAACACATTAATTACTTCTGGTGGAGGTTTAAATAACATATACTACACATGAAGGTATGTTCATTTTTTTAATAACATAACAATTCAACTGCAGGAAGGTATTAGTTCATTTAAGCGGACTTCCAGCAGCGGACTTCTATAGCCCGTGATCCAGTTCAGCGATCTTCTGTATGTTGTGCAGGAGTGTGTCATAGGTTGCAGCCTTTTGCAGAATTTCAATACAAGTTCGCTGTTTGGATAAGCATACTACCTAATATCACACATAAATTTGAAAGACACCTAATAGCACTCTTTTGGGGTTCAAACCCCCTATTTCTGCAAAAAAACTCTATTATATCAAACTAAGTTGTTTCATATGTATGTTTAACAAAAAAAACCTTAACTCCTGCTCGTTTATACCATAAAATCCCGCTATTTATATTAAAGCAGAAAAAAAACCTAAAATCCCGCTATGGAGGCGCCAAAATCAAATAGCGACACATGAGCGCTACGCTACGCTATTTGCTATAGCGCTCTCTATGAGGGCTATTAATAACTATGATGTCGGCTAAAGTTAGTGATGCAAAAGAATAGCAATCTACCCTAGTTATGTTGGAAAACCGAAACATCATCGTAAACATTTACAGCGGAAGATTGATTCAAACTTGCAGACATGATGATGTTTCTTTGTAAATCAAGGAACGAATGCAAAGAAAAAAACTTGCAGAGAAATCAAACGAATAAACTGGACAATTTTCAGCGAATGAGAAAATGTCTTGATAACCGGAAAATGTTTCCCGGCAATGGTTATTTAAACATACATAATGGCGGTTAATTTTGGCGGGTAACTGCCATGGCAGTTTGACTTGAGTGCTTGACCCGCTTATCATCCTAAACCGCTTATCATCTAATCTTATAAGTAAATGTCCTAATTATATGTTATACATACTTACATGTCCGAATAATAATAATAAACATAACTAAAGTTTAATAACTAATGCAACGATTTATAATTCTAACAAGTTACCTAATAAAAGTATAGTTATGTTATGAATATATGATTATGAGTTGATTTTACAACTGAAATCTCAAATGCAAACATTCAGAGGTACATACATACCTGATACCCCATAGACCAACTCAGGGGCTGCAATGTTATAAAATGGAACTCCAGCCTCATTAGCAATAGCATTAGCTAGTGTAGTCTTACCGCACCCAGGCGGCCCATGTAACAAAATACCAGTCATGGGCCTTACTCCAATGCTAAGACGCACGTCCGGACGATACCAAGGAATAATTACATCCAGCAGTAGCTCACGCAACACATCATCGATACCACCAAGATCCTTAAATCTAACTTTTCCAACACCATCAGCATTTGGAAAATTGTTCGCGGGCTTAAGAGATTTATCTTCCATCCCCAAATCAACTTTTCTATCCGTGCTATCGGTAACAAGCTCTAACTCTACACTTTTAGGTTTGTATTTGTTTCGAAGCGTTGATTTCGTTAGATCAAACTCAGGGCTGTACGACGTCGCAACCGCACTCATATCTTCATCGTCTCCATCCTCAGAAGTCTGTTCTCTAATACCGATTTTCTTCGCCTTTTTGCATGACGACACCGACGTGATATCATCATCATCCTCATCGTTGTTCCTACTTAATTTCCGCTTGTTGTTGTTGTGAGAATCTTGGGTTTGCTTGACCATCCTTGTTAACAGTTGGGGCTTGTGGCGAGCGTATTCGGGATATTTGGTTCGGAGGACGTCAACCAGTTCGGTGATGGATGGATTGGAGAAGCTTCCATATGTTTCGTGTACACGGCGGCGGAGCAGCTTTACGAACAAGGACGACTGCTTCTTGCATGCTTTCCCCATAACTCTATGATGGGGACGGCAATGACTTTTGTTGTCGTCCGTGAGGTTTATATATATATATGCTAAGTAGGTTTTGTATATTTTTGTCTAACCACACAAGTTCTTAGATTCACACTATAGCCCCCACGAAAAATCTTGAACAAATGAACAACTTGATCAGGGCCGGCTGAAGCCTAATTGTAATAAAGCCATTGCTTTAGGCCTCTCATAATTTTTGAGGCCTCCAATATCTCTTAGTTTGGGCCCATATAAAAACTAGGTTTAGAAAAATAAATTATGGGTTCAAAATCTAGTTTTATTATGTTGAAAATCCAGGTGGTGGTGAATCATACAAAAAAAAACTCTCTAAAGAGAATATGTTTTTAACTTGTAGGTCCAACTAGCGGAGGATCTAGTCGCCTAATCCTTGTATACGAAGAGACCCGGTTGTGCGGAATCCAACCGGGAAAGCAAACCGAGATCGAGATAAATACAAGACACAGAGATTCAAAGATTAACACACACACTTGTATATTTCAGAAAAGTTTACGGTACAAGATTACACAATATAAGGTTCACACACTAAACTCTCCTGATAATACTCTCTTGTGTTCTCTCTGTGTTGTCTGTGTTCTGCTCTCATTCTTCTGTTTCTGTCTGCTGCTTATTAAGGGACAAAAACGACGAAACAGGATGTAGGTCGACGAAACTCTCAGTTCTCTCGACGAAACATCAATTGTGACGAAGCTAGGAGTGTTTCGTCACACTCCCAAGATCGACGAAACATTGTTTCTCCAACAGGTTTCGTCATCCAGCAACATTGAAGGAGTTTCGTCAACAGCATCAGCAAGAGTTTCGTCATGTATCTTGATGGTGTTTCGTCAATAGCATGAGCAGGAGTTTCGTCATTTGTCTTGATGGAGTTTCGTCATCAGCAAGCAACCAGAACAGACATATCTGCAACAGCAGATCAGCAACTTGATTGAATCAAAGCTCGATGGAGGATATCAGCTTTGATCTTCATTCCGGAATCGAAACGAGCGAGCCGCGTCCACATATATGTATCAACATAACTTTTCTTTTGTAAGAATAGTACTCAATTACTCATATAAATATTAAGTTTCCTACATTGAAAAACAAAAGATTGAGTTGGCAAACTGATTGTGTTACGACTTAAAACTAAATTAATATAAGATTCAGAAAAAGGCCTCAATTTTTTATTTTGCTTTGGGCCTCCGAAACCGTTAAGCCGGCCCTGAACTTGATGAATAGAATTTTATTTATAATACTGTCTTTTCTAAAGTAATCAAAAACAATAAAAATATCTCTATACTATTTTTAGGGGTAGTTTTATAGCTCGGAATCCTGGTGTTCGTAAATGCTTCGGTATCCTGACAGAGCTAAGGATCCTGAGCTCCGGTACTACTAATGTTTGTTTTAATCCCTTCTTGCTAATATTCGCAGGTATATTCGAAGGCAAACGGCTACAAGATAAAGACTTTCCGAATTATCGCTTGAGAGGTAGGGGAAAATGTGCTGAAGACGTGTAAAGACCCGCAACGGTCACTTGCCTAGACTGAAGATCCCGGAAATATCGAAGACATAGTTAGGACAATTTTTATCTCTTGTATGTACTATATATAGAGCATTTGATTGACTTAGAAACACACACAACACTCGCTAAGCATACTGTATTCACTTAGCAATCGAACAAGCACTTCCATATTTATAATCTTTTTGTATTATTAAATATCGGAGCTAGGCGATTTTTGTTTCGGCGATCATCTCTCAAAGATATCAAGCGCTTTTCCCAGTAACAAATCGCTTGTGTTCATCAATATTTATTGTTTTCTTTCTTTATTCATTCCATTTTTAGCGATTGATCAAGTTTACAACCAACCTGTTTTCTAAACCAAGATCCTGGACAGGCATCCTCAGACTTAACCTCACTATTTTGAAGAGCACACCACCTCACTTTCTAAGTTTGGTTACTAAATTGAACTTGTCAGTTTTTTACCAAAACAATTTAGCGCCCACCGTGGGGCAAGTGGTGCTTTTCATCATCAAATCTTTCTTGAAATTTCTCTTGAACCAGTTTATTTCAAAGTTATTTCAAAAATGGCATCTCAATCCAAATCGACTTCATCTTCTGTTGTTCTACAACCTCTAGTGTGAGCAATCCTATTCCTCCAACATATCAGAGGAAACCCACTTCTGCTGGAATCACCTCTTCTGGATCCGGGATACCTATTGGAGGACCAGTCCTTACTTCTAACGTTAATATCCTATCAATGTTTACGACGGTGAAACAACAAATGAAGCAACAAAAGGAGGCTAACCAGTTGCTGTTCAAGGAACTTGAAAAGCTAAAGGAGTCTAGGAAGCCAGTGGAGACAACACCACCATTGCATCCAAGGATCCTTTGTCACACCCTCAATTTCCACATGCGGAGTACTACCGCGAGGCGTGTGACTGACCGGGATCATGTCACCAATCATTTGAACAACTTCAGCTGGAATTTTATTGGGTGACACTTAGTGGAATCGGTTGTACTTTTGTCCCCTGCAGATCTTTATCGGCTGAAGACATTGTCGACTGTATAATTTGTAATCGACGGTGTTAGTTTCTTTATAATTACATCGACAGTGGTCTAGTTGTATCAAACAAAAATCGAAAGTGGACCTTGTTATAACAACAATCGACAGTACCTTCGTAATCGATACTGTTACTTTACCAAACATCAATCGACAGTGAGATACCATTTATAACAGTCGACACTCGACAGTCTTCATAATATTGTAATCGATAGTGAACATTTACTTTCAATCAACAGTGGAGTTAAAGCATTACATCAACAAACGACGGTGGACTTTGAACCAATTTCTCATCCAATCGATAGTGAATTTGTAAAACTCAAACGACAATGACATTTAAAGTCGACTTTTATTTTAATGACAGTCGTTATGAAACTGTTTAAACGACAGCCGTTTACTCGTTTTCAAGCTATTGTTTAAACCCACAGTGGGCAGTAACCTTGTTTTCAAGCTATTGTTTAAACCCACAGTGGGCAGTAACCTTTGTTTAAAACCGTAACCAAAAGTCATTTAACCGAGTATTTTATCGATTGACTTGAGTTGCGGTTTGACAGGAAAGTGAATCGCTTAACTTAGTTTAATTTTTCACACCATTTTAAATTTTCGGATAAAATGGCAACTAACCCGTGGGATTGGTCAAACGCAAACAATCCAAGCTCGAGCAACTCTCAATAATCAAAATACATTGTCTATGTATGCATTGAACATGGCAGTGGGTAAAGTATTTTGTATATGTATGCATGCTAAATCGGTGCTAGCCCAAACCCGAGTCCAACCAAAAATCCAAGACCGACCCAACATTGTGTCCACCATAAAAAGCTGATAACAATCAAAACCCTCGTGATCATGGTGTTTACAGATGAAAAAGTAAAATTAGAGCCGAAAAAAAACGATATTTGTGTATCAAGAGTGCTCGTTTAGAGTTAAACGAGCAAGCTCAGTTTGTGCTCATATAAACCTACTTATAGGGTCTGGGGATGGTGGGAATTAGACAGACCTTCCCTCCATCCCTAGGGACAGAGAGGCTGCTTCAGAGAGACCTTTCCTCCATACCAAAAAAACAAAACAAATCCTAAAGTTGATACCCAAACTCAATGTACTAATTAAACAGATTTCACTAAACCAATTTCAATTTAAGCCTACCATCAAATCTTGTACCAATGCATAATAATGATTCAAAGTGCTATTGTTTTAAAACGATCAGTGTCAAACTACAAGAATAATGTTGGTGGTAACTTTGATAAACGAATAATAACGTGGAACAAACCATACTCTGCATTTAAGATTCTCCGAAGCATTTTGCCAATCGATCATAATACTGTTTTTCCTGTAACATAACAGAAAAGGTGCATGACTTTTGAAACCAAGGTCTAGCTAGAGGTAATGTTTTAACACAACACGAACCTAACATGAAATTCACGGGTTTGGATTTAGTATATACACGTAGGGTCGTGTTCAGGTCAACCTAACGTGTTTGTGGGTTAACCCCTCTGTGTGGAGACTGTTGAGTGTAGATTATAAAATCTTGTATCAATTTTTAATTTATATTAAATCTTGACATAAAATAATGTTCAAGACGGGGGCTCAACTGAACTCAAAATCGATGGTCCGGTTACTGGTTGAATTCCACATATTAAAAGGATTTTGAATTCTTTACCCAACAGAGCACTTAAAGTTGAAACTGAAGTTCCAGTTCCAACAAATTTCATATTCCTATTTCTTCGAATTCCATTAAATTTTGCAAACCAAACGCACCCTAAAGCTTAAAACGAATTGTTAAGCATTAAAAATAACATAAAATACAATGCTCAACGGTTGGTTTTAAGCTCGATCCTTACGGTGCATTTGGTTCGCGAAATTCAATGGATTTCAAAACCGAATATGAATTACATCTCTTAATGTGATTGGTTCGCGAAATTTGTTGGAATTGGAATGGAAATTAATTGCCTCAAATTCCTTCATGCGAAGGAAATTCAAAATCCTTCCAACATGTGAAGGAATTCAACCGAAGTGGTTACTGTCTGAGAGAACCATCAACTATGAGTTCAGTTCAGCCCCAATGAACAAACTACTTGAACATTATTTGATGTCAAGAATTAAAATAAATTAGACTTAATACAAGATTATATAATCTACACGTAACAATTTTATATACATTTGTATTATTTTGTTATATTGGTAATCTTTTTAATATTTAAACAACCCTTGAATATTCGTGTCATGTACAGGTTTATGTGTCTGACACAACTTTTTGATCATATTTAGGTTCGGTTCTCACAAACACAATTTTCTGGTTTGTGCCAAATTTTAAGATATGTGTCGGGTTAGACCCGACAACCCACAAACACGACCCCGTTTCCAGATGTTGTTGCTCACTTGATCTAAACAATGACAATTTGTAAAGATAGTGATGATGTTTATGAGGACATGATACTAAATAGAGCTAGTTTATTATATACCGCTTCTGAGACAGAAGGTGAGACTTTTCTAAATACTCGCTCAAAATGAACTGCTTTAATAATATGTGGGGTGTCACCTAGAGATGTCCCTTCATGACCAGCAGCTATAATTTTACTAATTCTTTCTTCATGAGCAGCCAATGAAGCTTTCTTCATCTGAATATGGTTAAAAGTCAAACAAATAAGAGAAAACCATATTTGTTAGCTAGAAAAGGGGACATGAATTTCTGACACGACACGACAGGAACCAAATACGAAATTCGTGGGTTTAGGTTTAGTCTAAACAGGTTCGGGTTGGTTTTATGTTAAACCCATGAACATGTTTAACTAATTAAACAGGTGAGGATCAGATTGACATGGTCAACTGGCTTAGTTTTATAATTTTCTTTAAAAAATTATGTTGTAACTTAAACTGTTTGTTACAAGTTAAAAGGGTCGAGTTCGTGTCGTGTTTGAGTTGGTGTAAATTTTTTTGGTTTGTGTCGGGTTTAACTAATTAAACAGGTGAGGATCAGATTGCCATGGTCAACCGGCTTAGTTTTATATTTTTCTTTAAAAAAATTATGTTGTAACTTAAACTGGTTGTTATAAGTTAAACGGGTCGAGTTCGTGTCGTGTTTGGGTTGGTGTAAATTTTTTTGGTTTGTGTCGGGTTTGACCCGCCAACCCACAAACAAAGCCTATTCCCCCCCCCCCCCCCCCCCCAACTATCAAATGATGCTACGCTGATCTTATTAAAAGTAAGTTTTGCGCATTTATGCAACAAACATGTACATGATTGCATTTTTTATCATTGTAACTTATTAGCATTTCTTGAAAGAAAAAAAAACAACAAACCAGTTTTGAAAGATCTGCTCCACTGAAATTTGCACATCTCTGAGCAATAGCAATCAAGTCCACATCAGCATCTAATCGCCTATTCTTAGAAAGAGCTTTTAAGATCAACACACGCTCGTCTTGGTTTGGCAGAGGGACATACATTTTTTCCCCAAACCTTCCAGGCCGTAAGAGTGCCGAGTCTACCGCATCTGGTCTACAATAAATAAAACCCCAATAAAATCAATAACTATAAATCATTCATCATGAATAAATAGTTTTATAGCCCATACCTGTTGGTAGCACCAATTACGTAAACTCCCTTACGTTGATCACCACCATCTAGCTCTGTCAAGAACTGCAAAGAATAGAGAATTTTCATTTTTTTAATGGAATAAGATTATGTGTGTATAAATTTTGGATATTTATAAATATTGATACACAACAAGCAAGATTAACAATAAGTTTGCTTACCTGGTCTACAACTCGAGTGGCAACCCAATTCCCTTCAGTTTCACGCTTAGTTGTAATAGCATCTACCTAAAATATTGATTCAAAAAAATATATAATGACATTTGTCAAAATCAATCCTAGAGCAAAAGGTTAAATAAAAAATTTAAGAAAAAACCTCATCAAAGAATAATATGCATGGAGAACATGTCCTTGCGCGACTGAAATGAGTCCGCAATGCCAATTCACTCTCCCCGACGTATTTGTTCAGAAGCTCAGGGCCCTTCATGATTGAAAAGATATATAGTGTCAATTTAAGGAAATAAAAAATCAGGTAGATAGAAAGAAAGGAATAGAATCCGTGACAGACCTTAATGTGTATAAAATTTGCTCCTGCTTCGTTAGCAACAGCTTGGGCAATCAATGTTTTTCCACAGCCAGGAGGTCCATAAAGCAAAAACACCGTCTCCAAATCATCTTCGATATCCTAAACGAATACAAACTTAACGATGAAAAGTATTTGTTTTCATGAATGAAGTATTTGTTTCACACACACACATACACATATACATTTATGCTAAAATCTACCTCACACTGATCAGGATATTTTATACGGCTGATAATGTGAGTGTAAAACTTCCTTCTAAGCGAATCAAGACCTCCAATGTCTTCCCATTTGACATTTGGAATGCTAGTGAACCCTTCTCTTTTAGAAGAGGGTTGAACCAGCTTGGCAGCTGCCTGTATATCATTTTAAAAAAAGAATCAACAACAATAATTAAACGAATTTGATAAGTAACAAACAACTGTCTTGTAATACCTCAAAATCAGACGTTGTGATCCTATAGCTGGCATGCTCTTCATGAGTCCATGCCTTCTTCAACCAGTTTTTATTTTGTATGGTGTTTGTACTTTCTGTAGGAAGTTCCAACTTTCTTTTATAAAACACCCTCCTTATAGCAAGGCCACCAGCTGTGTTCACCAAACGATCTAAATCAACTCCAACAAAACCAGGAGTTGACCTCGCAATTTTGATCAGGTCAAAATCACCTTCAAGTTTTTTATCTCGTGTAAGCACAGAAAGAATCTTTAATCTTGTATCTTCATTTGGAACACCTAAACTGATTTCCAAATCAAAACGTCCAGGTCTTCTTAACGCAGGGTCGAGCGCATCAGGTCTATTGGTAGCACCAATCACCAAAACATATCCCGGTTTGCCATTTGGCATTTCTGTGGTTTCTAAAGTGTCATCTGGTTCAGATGTCCTATGAGATTCATCCATACACGTCATTAGTTGTGTCACGATACGTTTATCCATCTCCCTTTGAAGGTTTTCTCTTTTTGAAGCAATTGCATCAATCTCGTCAATGAAAACTATAGATGGTGCAGTCCTGTTTGCTTTTGAAAATAGCTCTCTTATATTCTCTTCAGATTCACCTGATAAATCACATAATTATAAACCAACACGTGAAAGCGTGCCTTGACAACCAACACGTGTTTATCTCATTTGCTTTTCATACTTTCGGTTTCCTTACACCAGAGGTTGTGGATCTACTTAGGCAAGTCCAGACTGTCATGCATAGTAATGTTATGACCCTCGAGATCTATGGATGCAGTTTTTTAAAGACTTGGTTTTGCTACAAAAAGGGGTAGCGGCGCAGTTTGTTGCCCGTTTACCTTCTGTTTCGTTGTAAATTCCAATATAGTTGTAATTGCAATAGTAGCTTTTTACAAAACAATTACAATTCTATAATAAGGTAAATATTCTTTCATGTTAGTTATTTGGCTAAATGATTACAACTCTATCTCCTGGGATAGAGGAAAGGTTTACTACGTATTTTTGTGTGTTTGTTTGCTAATACATAAAACTTTTACAAACTTACTGGAGGGCTTAACCGACTACAAAACTAAGAGCAAAAAAATAACTTTAACTTATATCATGTAAAGTGAACCTTAACATTACCAAAACCTTAAAAATTGATATCATATCCAAATCACAATAAACATACAAAAAAGTAAACACACTACCTGATACACCGTAGACCAACTCAGGGGCCGAAATCTTATAAAACGAAGCCCCAGACTCATTAGCAATGGCACGAGCTAGTAGAGTCTTTCCACACCCAGGCGGCCCATGTAACAAAACACCAGCAGTCGCTCTTAGCCCGAGGCTTGGATAAAGATCCGGATGAAGCAAAGGAACAATCACCTCCATTTCCAGCTCATGCAACACATCATCCATACCACCAAGGTCCTCAAACCTTGGCCCGTTATTATTCGATTTCCTTGACCCGGCTTTTACCATGGGCTTAACAGTTTTATCTTGCATCATCAAATCAACTTTATCCAACTCTAACTCTATATTTTTACGTATTGTTGACCCGCTGTATTTGTTTCGCAGCATTGATTTAGTAAAATCAAACCCCGGCTCAAATTGCTGGCTCTCATTCTCAAAAGTCAAAACCGTATGTGTACTACTCGATTCCAGTTCTGATGGTTCTGTTTGTAGCTCAGTTCCTCTACCCCTAATTTCACATTTCTTCGCTTTTTTGCTTGCTGAAGACTGTGACATAACGTCATCGTCTTCTTCGTAGTTAGCACTTAATTTCCGCTTGTCGTTGTTGTTATGAACATCTAGTGTTTGTTTCACCATCCTTGTGAAGAGTTGGTGCCTGTAACGACCGTATTCCGGATATTTAGCCCGGAGACCATCGATGAGTTTGTCGATGGACGGTATAGAGGTGCCGTAGGTCTCCTTTACGCGGTGGCGTAGGATCTTTTCGAACATCAATGACTTCTTGTTCTTGCCTGCTTTACCCATTGGTGATGCAGCAGTTGCAGGTTAAGTGTTTAACAAGAACAATAGGATTGATGAGGTTTATATAGGTTTCGTTTGGAAGTTAGGGTTTTAATTTTTTTTTATTTTTATTTATAAAATTAGGGTTTTCGAAAATTGTTACTCAATTGGCGGGTTTGATAGAAGTCGGGTCGGGTCGGTTTAAATATGGGTAGAGCAGTCAATGTTTTCGTGATCTTTCAAATAACAATAGTGCTAATATTAATATTAAAATGTTATAATTAAAAAAACTTGTTTTTTAGTGGTAAGGGAGACTCTTGGGATTCTAAGGGACTCAAGTTCGATTTCTGTCATCTCCATTATTTTCTGCGGCACCTGGTGATAATGGGAGACTAGGCGAATAGGTGGAGATCGCTAGTTTGATCCTTGAACTGAGCGAGTTTCACCTCACCGCACTGTCGTGCCTTCGGGCGAGTGTTCACGGACTTCGGCCTTAGGTGAGGGTTTTCCCCGGTTTAGAGGCAAGTGTATCTCGATGTGGTGAATTTCGCCAGTAGCCCATTTGAAAGATTCGTTGCCTACTAAAAAATAAGGAAGAATTTAAGTTAAAAAAAATTGAAGACGGTGAAATGCTATATAAAGAAAGTTAAACTAATAAAACAAAATATTCTATATAAGATTACACCTTTGATCTTGCAACTCTTTACTCATTTATTTTAATTTTCACTTTAACGTGAGCTCTAGTGGTGAAAAAATTTCATGCCCCTCCTGTTTTTTATTCATGGCAATGAATTTATCATAATTGATGTTTGGAAAACCTCGTCATGAAATTGATGGAAATTGTGAAGGGATGGAAGCTTTGCTTCTCTTGGAGGTCTTGAGTTTAAATCCAGGCAAAGAGGAATTTTAATACTAATTTGGTGATACTAACTACTAACCCAGTTAGTGACATCCTAATCGTACGCCGTTAAAAAATGGCCACTTTGTTCTATGTTGTAGGTCACATTGTCAAAGTAAATCATTATAGGATAATGAGCGATAGTTTGAATTATTAGGCCGGAGGGTGTGGGGGCGTCACCCTCGCCACGTCACTGCCTATAGCGCCCCGGGCGCTATACACCCACACCCACCATATTAAGTTGGGGCGCCATACTTCACTCGCCAACATGGTAACGAGAGGAGAAGGGGGTATCAGGTGGGGCCCACTTGTTTGCACCAATCAAATTTTTTTTTTTTTTTTTTTTCCTCTATAGCGCCCCTAGGGATTATCACCACACCCTCCATGTTAAAGGGGGGTTATAAAGCTGAAGTAGCTGACGTGGCGCCTACGTGGCGCTGAGGTGTCCTTATAAAGCCCCAAGGGGGTTATCCCACACCCTCTAGCCTTAGACCATGTGTAGTGGGAGAGAGAAGATCCTTGGGCATTTTGCGTCATGTGACGGTCCAGTCAGCATACGGGCATTATGTTAAAAGGGGTGTAGTGAGTCTTGAAATCTTGCAATGATTAAGTATTCTAATACAATTAAATAAAAAATATTAAAAAAAAACCATCAAAAAAATGCTATTGGCCAAAGATAAAGTTCAAGGCGTTTAAAAAAGCACACTCCAGCAATTTTTTTCAAAAAAAAAATGCCCCATGGAGCGGTTACCGGGCGTTGTTGTTGGGCGTTTTTTTTTTTTGAAAAAACGTCAAAACCCACCACTACGTCTTACAATCAAATTTGTCAAAGGAAATAAATAAATAAATTATTAAAATGCTTCTTTACTATCATAAAGATCCAAATATACAAGGTATAAACTAACTAAAACTCCAACAGCAATATTCATCCAAAAAGATATATGTACACATCTATAGCAAGCAGAAGAGTTCAGATAAAGCAGACTGCACCATTACCAAATCTCAACACTCAACCTAGATTCACAAATCAAAAAATCTACAACTTTCATTGCACAATGTACAAGTCACTACATCATTATCTCATTGTAACATTTACTAAATATACATCAAGTACCAAATGCATATATCAATCCTCATCAATATCACCATCATAATCACTTTCATACAACAAGTCATCATCATCATTTTCACGATCAACCCCCGATATTTCATCGAGAGTGTTTTGCGAGTTCCAATCAGGCGGGAACGTTTTTTGAAGTGCTTCAGTAAGATCTCCACCACACCGTTCAATCTTGCGTAAACACCGGGCCCAATGCACTGCGGTGCCCATGTCAACGGTCAAACCAGCGTCAATCATTTCCGCACAGATTTGTTGAATGCTGGAGTAAATGTAGTCCTCGGCTACAGAGGCTCGGGACAACAGTGATGTCATCAGGCAATGGTACACGGCCCGGTCAGGTTTCAGCCCGACTAACTTCATGTCTTCAAAACATTTCATAGCTTTCTCGGGAAGCGAAGCGCGGGCCCATCCATGAATTAATGTCGTGTATGTTTTTATGTTAGGTTTTAATCCTGCAGCCTCCATCTCTTTGATTGTTTTATCTGCTCGCTGCACTCAATAATGCATCATTAATTTGTGTTTTGAAACTGATTATTTGATTATTGTTTCAATAATCTTACAGGAAGTAAAATTACCCCTCTAACTTGATTTGATAATTATCTGACCGAAAAATAAATTACCAAATTACCCTTTTTAATGCAATCTGATGGACTTTTACTCTCATCTCATTAGTTGTATCTCACCTTTTTATAAGAGTGAAGTACACGGATGGACCCTGTGGTTTACCAAAACTTTGAATTTGGTCCCTAGTTTTCCAAAAGTACATGGACGGTCCCTGTGGTTTGCACTTTGTAACGCATTTAGTCCTTAGCTTTTTCCAAAAGTACATGGATGGTCCCTGTGGTTTGCACTTTGTAACACATTTAGTCCCTAACTTGGACATGCTAAAACCTTTAGATTTTTTGGTTAGGGACTACATGCTTTACAAAGTGCAAACCCCAAGGACCATCCATGTACTTTTAGAAAGCTAAAGACCAAATCCAAAATTTTGGTAAACCACAGGGACCATCCGTGTACTTTACTCTTTTTATAAATATGTGTTTCTGGTCATTTTATCTACTATTAATACCTTAAATAATCAGGATTCATCAAGCCCTTCAATATTTAATTATATGACATTATCTACTACAGTTCACATCAGTTTTTCCCCTTGCCTAAAAAATAACACACACACACACACATATATATATATATATAGAGAGAGAGAGAGAGGTGAAGAGTGACGACATACAAGCATATCTCCAGCTTTGCAACAAGCGTTGACCAAGGATGTGTAAGTACGGATGTCGGGTTTGACCCCTTCTTGCTTCATTTGTTGCATTAGGTCAGCTGCTTCCCAAACATCACCTCTTCGAGCCCATCTACACAACAATAATATGTTAATATCTGATAAATACTTTTCGCTAAGTAATAATTGGTTCAAAATGACTGTACGTTCATTTTTTATTTACAATCTTGACGGTCAAATGAATATTAATGGAACTCTAATTAAAAAGTAGATCATCCATACCCAAAACATCTAGAAAAAAGTTGTAATTTACCAAAACAGACCCTCGCCAAAAGCATATTAATATTTTATATATCTGGTAGTGCTGCAAACGAACCGAGCGTTCAGCGAACAGTCCGTGAACCGTTCGGCGGGAAGCTCGTTTGTGTTCGTTCGTTTAATAAATGAACGAACACGAACAAGAACTTTCGTTTGTTTAGTTAAATGAACGAATAGAACGAACATGAACAGATACCGCATTCGTTCATTTATGTTCGTGAACGTACGGTAATGTGTTCGAATATGTTTGTATTTGATAGTTCATTAGGGGTTTTTAATTTGTATATCTTATTTAAATACTTCAAAATTCCCACTAATACAATGTTTAATAAATTTTTGTGTGTTGTATATAACATAGTTATTAAAGGCGTTAGGTGCACTCAAGGCGCATGGGTCTCACCTGGGGCCTAGGCGCAAAAAAAGCGCAGGCCTGAGGAAAAAAAAAGCACAGCAAAAATAACTTAAAATATTTTAATATAATAGAAAATTAATACTATTCTTCAAATAAAATAAACTAAAGCTATTATATAACATTTAATATCTCGTCTATTTAGTACCAAAAGTTATAAAATGCTAGTCCATTAGTGTAGAAAAATAGTTTTCGTTAGATAAAAGTAGAAATATAACCGGAATCTTGCCAGAATTTAGAGAATTTGGCCGGAAACTCTACAGAATCAAGGAATCTCGCTGGAATATGCGCATGAACCATCACCCGGAGAATTAAAGTGCAAATGCCTTGACTTAAGGCGCAATTGCCTCGCCTTGCTAGGTAATTGGGCCTAGGCGCAAGAGGCGATGGCTTTTAACAACTATGGTATATAACATAAATTTTAACATATGTTGGATTGTTTTCTTCTTGTTCATGAACGCCTTTTGTTTTTGCTCATGTTCATTTGTGTTCCTGAACGTCCGTTTTTTGTTCGTTACCTTAAATCAACGAACAAACACAAACGAACACAAACAAGTTCACTTTCTTAATGAATGAACACGAACTTAGAATCTTGTTCATCAAGTGTTCATGAACAGTCCGTGAACACATTATTTCCTTAACGGTTCGTTCGGTTCATTTGCAGCCCTAATATCTGGTAAAAAGAATTTGAAGAAATTCTTACCCGTCTATAAGGATATTGTAAATAAAAGTATTTCTTGGAATTTTTTTGGCATGCATTTCTTTGGTGACGGCTAAAGCACTTTGCATCCTCCCGGCTTTACAGCATGCCTTAAGTAGTGCCTCATATGTGAATACATCGAGATTTAACCCCTCGTTTTTAACTTTAGAAAAATACTCGAATGCTTTTCCGGTATCACCGAGTGATGCATAGCCATGCATGATTGTGGTGTATGTGTGCTCGTTTGGTCCAATCCCCGCAAGTAACATTTCATCTAATACTTTTACTGCTCTTTCCATCTGTAAAAAAAGTAAAAATTCATCATTTCATAACTAGAGAATCAGTGTTTGGAAGTGTACTTTGAAGCCATATTATATGTTATTGGTATAAATTGTCAATGAGAACATTTTAAATAATCGGTATTGTTGTAATTTTTATGAAAGTAATTATCCATATCCAATTGTTTGTAAATAATCAAATAATCAGAAGCGGGGCCTAATTATTGTAAATAAAAACTGATTATTGCAACTTTGAATTGCAATTATAGAGGTGGAAAACGAGCAGGTCAGACGGACTATGTGATGGGTCAATACAGGTCGGGTCAAAATGGGTACTTTTTTGTGTTGACCCAAAATACTTTTTTGCCCAAATTTTATAAAATTATATATATAATCAAGCTAAAATATGGCTACAGAAACCATATATATAAATGCATTCAAATATTTGACTAAAATGAGCTAAAAAAAAATATGCATTAAAAAATAAAGTTCAACCTGTTTTCTATAAAGTGCACGGATGGTCCCTGTGATTTACCAAAATTTTGGATTTGGTCCCTAGCTTTCCAAAAGTAAACAAATGGTCCTTGTGATTTGCACTTTGTAACGCATTTAGTCCCCGTCCTTTTCCAAAAGTACACGGGTGGTCCCTGTGGTCTGCACTCTGTAACGCGTTTAGTCCCTAACTTGGACCTGCTGAAACCTTTAGATTTGTTGGATGGGGACTCAATGCGTTACAAAGTGCAAACCACGTGTACTTTCGGAAAGTTAGGGACCAAATCCAAAATTTAGTAAAGCACAGGGACCATCTGTGTACTTTACTCGTTTTCTATAATAACTACACTTTGTTATTTAACCCATTTGACCCGCAAGAAATAAAACATAACCCAAATCGACGCATAGTAAGTAAATGATTTGAATTTAACATCTCTATGCAACACTTGAATATAATCATTTACAAAAAGCAAAAAAAGCATCCTTAATTATATTTCTTAAACACAACAAACCTGGCGTTTCTCAACTAAACCGAGAATTAGGGCATTGAAAGTATGGACGGTCGGGATGCAACCACACATTCTCATCAAATTAAAAACTTCAAGAGCTCGTTTAGCATCTCCGGCTCTTGCAAAAGCATGAATTATGGGCATAAACGTTCTTGAGGTCGGTTTATGCCTCAATTTTTGCATCTCTTCAACGGTACGGATTGCACGGTCCATGTTTCCCATACCACAAAATGCGGTAATAATGTTGTTGTAAAGCACAACATCTGGTTTTAAACCGTCTTTCACAACGTCTTCAAATATTGCAAATGCATTTGCCCAGTCTTTTAATTTTATAAAGCCGTTAATTAACATTGAATATGTCTTCATGTTGTGTCTTATGCCATCGGCTTTCATTGTTTCACTCACCTCCAACGCTTTCGAAACTTTCCCCATCTGGAAAAAATGATCGTTTGAAATTGTAATCATATTTAATGCATTTACTTTTTGTTAAAAAATATGCAAAAATATAAAAGATAAACATGGTACCATAGAGAAATAAACATTTGAAGTTACCTTGGTGTAGAGATTAATAAGACATCCGTATGTAATTACTGTTGGTGTAAAGCCACATTCCTGCGACAAAGCTAATGTTAGTGTACTATAAGCTACTCAAACTCCTATAAAAAAGGCAAAATGATAATGATAATAATAAGCGTAAAATGCCATCTTCGTCCCTGAGGTTTGGCCACTTTTGCGACTTTCGTCCAAAGGTTTGTTTTTCTGCATCTGGATCCAAAAGGTTTGAAATCTTGCCATTTTCATCCAACTCATTAACTCCATCCATTTTTCTCCATTAAATCAGGGGCATTTCCTTCTTTTTAAACATTTTTTATTAAAATAAAAAACACCATAAGAAATAAAGATCCACCTTTGTTGACTTTCTCCCCACCCAAACCCTTTAATCATCACAAAAAAAATGTCTAAAAAGGCGAAAAGACCGCTTACTTAACGTTAATATATGGATGGAATTAACGAGTTGGATGAAAATGGCAAGATTTCAAACCTTTTGGATCCAGATGTGGAAATCCAAACATTTGGACGACATTCGCAAAAGTAGCCAAACCTAAGGGACGAAAATGGCATTTTACTCTAATAAGCATAATAAGAAGAATGAGATTAACAACAATAATAAAAAAAGCTATAGAGACAACAACAATCTTACCTTAAGCCTCTTAAACACAACGAGAGATTTATCTTCTTCTTTAATCATTGTATAACCATCCATCATCATGTGATAAATATCCCGTGTAGCATCAATGCCCTCTTCCTCCATCTCCCTCACCAATGCTTCTGCACGCTCCATGTTAAATGCTTGGCTGTGTTTTTAACAGTGTATAATCGTAAATCCACAAAAATTATCAAGTAAAAATAATAATAAAAAACAGCAACACTTTTAAAAGGTTGTTGACTTGTCATATTTTCACTTTTGAAAAGTGAAGATCATAGTCTCATTATTTTCACATTTAAAATACACTAAAAAAGGGAATACTTACCAATGAGCATAAATTATGTTTCCGTATATAATGGCATTCAAAGTTCGTTGTGTCTCTTTGGCCTCCTTGAACCACTTCTCTGCAGCCCTTCAAAGTAAACAATGCAAAGATTTAACTTAAGCACAATAGATAAAAATGAGCAATAATTAATTGTGAAAAAAAAAGTGTAGTAAAGAAATAGAATTGCATAAGTTTTAAACATCCAACATGAATGATGCAAAGTACGTGTACATGTATATGTACAGTATATGTATACGTAAATGGATGTGTGTGTGTTTTACTTACTTTACATCGCCAATTTTAGCAAATCCTCCGACAAGAATACTGTACGTCACCAAACTCAATTCAATACCCTCATCTTCCATTTTTCTTACACAAGAAAGTGCTTCGTCCATATCTCTACCTACTGCATAAGCGTGAATTAGGCTGCATAAAATAAATTATTTTTAATGCTAGAAAATGGATAAAAGTCACAAAAGAGATCATATAGGGGTTAACACATCAAAGTCGCTTACTTGGTAAATACATGTGAGTTTGGCTCGATTCCCCTGGCCCGCATACTCTCGAAAGTTTCTCGTGCACGATGCATATCTCCTCGCCTTGCATAATAGTTTACCATCAACCCAAACTCTTTCCTGGAAGGCTATAACAGTTGACTTTTAGGAAAACAATCAACTTCTCATTCCGACATTTAAGCATATTTTCAGGCAAGTGACTCATATATATATAGGATTCGGATCAAATGAGAACCACCATGAATTGTGAGAAATGTGAGAACTAGGCTTTACAAAAGGTTTTTCAAAAAAATTCCCAAAAATCTTTAAAAAAATCAAGTGTTTCAGAAAAAAAACAAAAGCATGTCGCCTGCGAAAATTTACATCACCGTAAAAAAAATTACAGGTGACGTCATCAGTCGGTCAGTCCTGTAAAACAATTTTACATCAATGTAAATGAAGAATAACTACCGGCTCGGCAATTTTTTTTTACAAATGTGTTTGTAACATTTTCATCTATGTTGGTGCAAAAGATGGTGGGAAAACTCGCACAGGAAGTAAAAGTTCTCATAGTTCTCACAGCTCATAGGAGGGTTATCTTGACCCGTTACCGAACCCACCCGACCCACCCATTTTGCCATCTATAAACAAAACGAAAGTAATTACCTTCTTAATCTTTTGAAAAGCTCCGACAACAGCCTGCCAGTTCTCCGGTTGGGTTTCCAACACCTTTTTAAGCTCTTTTCGTGAACCGTCTCTCTCTTCTTGCCACGCTGACTTGTATTCCACGCTATCATCCCCGTCTATCCACCTCGCTCTCTCCGCAGACTTCTCCTTCATTCTCCTCCCGTCATCAAGTTTCACAGTTATCACCCGCCCATGAAACTCCATCCCGTCAAACTCCACCGCGTTCATCGCCGCCTTTTCCGCGGTTGCACCGCCATATATTACAAATCCAAACCCCATGTTTCGTTCTGTATCGTTGTAACCTTTTATCAATATCACGTTCTTTATCGGTCCAAATTGCCGAAAAAATTCGGTAAGCTCGTTTTTCTTTATCCACAACGGAAGGTTCCCGACAAAGATTTTCCCTTTTTCTCTATGCTCGATTTGTTTGGATTGTTTCGATCCCAAATCAACTGAACTATCCAAATAACTACTAATATCAGTTTCGTTCGCATCAGGCGCTGGAGCTGGAGCTGGTGCTGGTGCTGGTGGCGGAGAGAGTTTGCTGGTTAACCAGAGCTTTTCGGTTAGCGTTTGAGAACTATTATCTATTGGATTTCTTTTCGGGGTTGGGTTGAGGAGCGTTTGGAGCGGATTCGTGTTATGGGTTTTGGGTTTGGGGCGGTGGGGATTGACGGGGGAGTTAGCGATGGGTTTGAAGGGTCGGTTATTGGTGGGGCGGCGGAGGGACGATGAGGTGGTGGTGGGGTTTTCGGAGTCGTGTGAGCATGTGGTGATGGAATAGAAGGGGATAGTGGTGGCGGTCCTAGTGGACATTGAGTATGGCTTGCTGGTGAAAGTAGAGCAGTAGTGTGTAGTGGATGAAGCAAGTGAAAAGTTATCCATAATCGCAAGTAAGTTAAGACTATCCGATCAGTATGGTAGTTATATAATCGTGATTCGTGTTGCTTGGCTAAAGATTCTCCACGAGCTAAAATTGATCAAGTAAAAAACATGTTAGTTGCATAACATAAAACATTAGCGATCACATCCGTCTGTTTCACAAGCATATCAAATATATCATTTATGTTCATGTTTATGCAAAAAAAAAAAAAATCAACAACGGAAGAACCCTATTTTGCCGAGCACCTAATCTCTCATAAATTAGAGTACGATGAAATCAATATGACTTTAAGCATATGACTTTTAATTAGACTATGTGATCGAGTAATTTAGTATTGACGGGATATGATCCTGGATAACATAATATCTGTCCGGGATCCAAGTATCCAACCCTTTGGTCACGCACTAATCACCACCGACGATCGAGAATTACACCACAATCGACCATTGGGCACCACCAATTAATTACATGAAATCAGAGCCGACGTCATCGGCATTTACTATCCTATGCGTGCCACTGACTGACACGAATAAAATGCTAATAATCATGGGGGAAATAGGTTACACTCTCTTCCTTACGCCATACTATTCTCTCTATCGAAAACACGTACTTATTATTCTTACACGTGAGAAAATCCCCTATCACTATCTATGATGAGGAGGCTAACGATGTCCTGTTTTGCATAAGTACAGCTCGCCCGAGCCGAGGTGTTCAAAGTCCTCCCTCACTCGTTAACCATTTACTGGAAAAGTATCCCACCACCAGGCAAAAGGGCTGGCAATTGGGTACCTGTTAAGACACGATTAGACCTGTTTGACTGCAAAAATACACCCTTTGACTTTTTTAATTTTTAAAATAATTAAAATTACAATGTTAGGATCTATCATTTATTCATCTTTGTACATAAAACATAAAACTGTTTTATAAACATGAGGTAGAAAGTAGTTAAACGAGTCGTAATCATGTTTGAAACTTATGTTGTGCGCGCCGTCAGAAACCTGTTAAACCTGTTAAGACACGATTTGCCAGCCGCGCAAAAGGCATCTCACAATTCTATCTATCTCTGCAATGTTTCCAACCGTCCATTTAAACTAGCCAATTTCTTCATCAAATTCCAAAAGTTGGAACCTCCTAGTTCAAATTAAACATTTAAACTAGTTCAAATTATTGACAAATTTCCAACCCTAAGTTTGGAAAGAAAGACGAAAGCCCTAACATGAAAGATCGGGATGGAAAAGTGTAGTGTGTAAATCAGAGAACTGAAGTGCATAATAATAGTAGGAGGATTGAGGAGAGATGAAGTATACGGTGGCGAACGGTAGAGAAAGTACCTAGGTGCGACGGTGAAGAACGACGGTTAGCTCCTCTCTTTCTGTGGTGGTGGTGGTTGGTAGGGTGACACTCTGTCTATCTGCTACTCCAATCACTTATCCGCAACACTTCCATAGTTCCATTGTAAAATATGACCATCAAACATCGTAACATCATTGGGTATGGTTTGGGTGTCTCTTTGGGGACTATCCGTCACGTAGGCGTCACGTCATATTCGATAAAGGATCATTCAAAGGGAACTATCCAATGATGTGGGGACTACCCAAAGTTAATAAAAAAACTAATATATAATCTATCTATACTTTCTATAAAAGGAGAAATTCAAGTGACATAAGAAAAGCTGATGTATCAGCTGGAGAGCATGTCCAACAAGGCTTTTCTTATCTCATTATTACATCATAAAGCCTAATATTAAAAGACTTTATAATTCAAAGTTGGCCCACATTTAGATTCCAAAGGTCTGCCCATTCAAAATCTCATACGAACCACTGTCCATTCAAGCCACTGTAATCAAAACCATTGCCCATTCAAAGGTCTGCCCATTCAAACGAATGTAATCAAACCACTGTAACCAAACCACTGATGATTAAAATTCAAACTTCAAAACCTCTGACGATTCAATATTATGGCTTCAAATTCAAAATTCAAAATTCAAAATTACAGTGGCTCCAGATATATAACATATCATCTTCTTCAATCAATTACTCTCTCTAATCAACATCTTCTCCAATTCAAATTCTGGCTCCACATTCAAAATTCAAACCATATTCAAATTCTATAAATAAGACATAATTATCTGGCTGCACATTCAAATCTCTCTCGCTGATATCTGCAAGCGTCTCTCTCTCTCTCTCTCTCTCTCAAATGCATCTTTCTCGACTCTCGTGATTTAGCCGCTATTCTCCGATTACACTATTTTGTTCGAATGTTTGATGATTTTGTTTACATGTTATCGTTCCGGTATCATTGTTCCAACATCGTCGTATCAATGATGTTGGCCATCACACATCAACCTTTCAATGTCGATGTTGCAATATAATTGTTGCAACATCATGAAAAGTTGCATGTGTTACATTCTTTGATGGGAGAGTTGCAACTTCAACCGACGATATGTATCTTCTATCATGAAAAGGTCAGTTGTGCTACACCAGTTGAGAAGAGACCTTTGCATTTTAGGTTTGTTTCTTATTTTTTATTAATTGTTAAGATGCATGTTTATATTATTAAAATGAACTACTACAGAGAAAATATTGAATTTGAATGAAATATTTATAAAGTATTACACGCTAGGATTAACACTTGCTAAGATTTCGTGGACTCTAGCCTTTCTCCATGTGATTTCATGCTCTCTTTTTAATTTCAGGTCAGTTAGCATATTGCAGATTTTCTGATCCTGTTCTAGAAGTTGTGTAAGAAACTCTTCTGCATTCTTCTGGAAGTCTGATGGAGGAGAGTGGAGGACTTCATCGAGCAATGCTATGTTGTTCCAGGTTTTGTTGTTATTAGTGTTGTTGATTATGTCGACTTTCCTGTTTACTTCTTGGTTTGTTCTTTGTTCTTTGAGTGACCACATCGAGAACTGTGTTTTAAGATCGCTGGTGTCTGACCAGTGGTAGAAACTGAACTTTGCCATGTAGATTTTTTGTAGGTTTTCTGATTTGGAACTATTTTTTACATAAAGTGATTTGTAGGACGAGTTGTTGATGTTTTGAATCAAAACGAATCATCGGTTTTTTATAGAGTTTAAAAAACGCGTTTACATGGAAAATGAATTGTTTAATTGTAATTTTCATAATCTGCTTTTGTTCTTTGAATTTCGATATTTTATCCCTTGGGTTTCTTGGTATTTAATTTTACGGATTTCCCATAAAAGTTGGGGTTTTGAAAAGGTTTTTGCATTAAAAGACTGTTTAATGAAGCAGATTATGTTTATATATATTAAATCTACACGTTTTCATAATTACAAAGTTCAGTATATAAACTCATAGTCATTTCACCTGTTTTTTCATCACGTTTTCCTAAGAAGATATCATACTTTCAGGAAAGTTGAGTTATATAGTTTATTCAAATGGCCTGATTCACAGATGCAAAATCGGATGATTTCAAGCAGCGTTTTGTCAGGCAAATCGAGGAACAGGTGTATAAAGACAGGGCTACTCTTCAATAGTTGAAGAGATGTTTTGATGGATTGCAGGTTGGCCTGCTCATTAGAGAACAGGTTTCCAGAGATCTTATGCGCATGCCTTCAACTTCCGTTCGTGAGCTTTGTGTTGTTAGTAATATAGAGTGCGGTGATAGAGACGTGGAGTTCATGGCGATGCTGAAGGACATACATCGAGAGGTTCAGCAATCGATGGAGTTGAAGCTAAAGTTTCTTCATTCTTGTTGTTATTGTTAGATTTGAACTTTAATGTTGTTCAGTATGTGATGTAATTTTTGGACTTTTAATGTCATGAATAAATTTTAAACTTATGAATCTATGTTGCCTTTTAGTTTTATTTATTTAGTTTTTTAGATTGTATTAGTTTAATTATTGGTAAGTCAACAGAAGTTTAATAATATGAAGGGTTGGTTTGATGGCGAAGAGATAATGTTGATGTTGTATTGTGTCTGAACATATGTTTGGTAAGTCAACAGAGGTCTAATAGTATCAACGGTTGGTTTGATGGTTAACAGATCATGTTGATGTTGAATTCTGTCTGAACATCTGCTTGGTAAGTCAACAGAGGTTTAATAGCATCAGGGGTTGGTTTGGTGGTGAACAGATGAGTGCAAAGATAAAACAAATGTTCAGAATTTGATCATTGATAGTAGTTTTTTGATGAATCTGCTGATGATGAAACAACTGTGTATGCTAACGACTGTTTGATTTACCACTGTTGACTAAATGACATAAATTTAAATAGTATTAATCTTTGTTGTCGCGTCTTCATTTTAGTTATTTCAGTCATTCCTAACAGTGGTTGGGCTAATAGCAGATGTTAGACTTACCACTGTTGAATTACACTGATTAAAAACAACTGTTTTTGAAACTTATGCTTGCCTAAAAACACATCCACTGCTAAATGGTACCGTCTGTTATCATAATTTCTGTTTTTCCTAATGGCTGTTCATTTACTATAGTGCTGACTGCTGACTGTCATGCATTATGATAACAGAGGTTCTGACGTGGACAGATGTTAGCTAAAAATAAAACAACTGCTGAAAGTTATCATCTGTTGTCATAACTTCTGTTTATCTAACAACTGTTTGACTTACACTGTTTCCAACGACCAACAGAGGTTTCCAAACACATTTTCTTAGACATCTTTTATTAAGTTTGTAAATGTAAATAACAAATTCAATAAGGGGTCTATGTGTAAATATTTTTCATTTGTTGAAAATATGGGAAAACGAAAACACAACTGTCATTATTTCTTTAGCATTATTACACATCAAACATCTATCATCTGACTTCTTTCAAAAATCTCTTCTTCTCAGTCATTTTCTAGGGTTTCAACTTTCTTATTCTCCGTCTTCTACACTTGAATCACTGGAGGTTTTGTTGTTTTTTCTTCAACAACTGGTATGTAAATTCATATTGTAATACTTTATATTGTTTAACCGATTTTAATTCAAAAAAAAAATTCAAATCCTATCTTGCTACAAATACGATTTTAAGTTTATTGCTATACATTAAGGAAGGGTTTAGTTAGGTGTTTGAATCATTTGTTGATAACATATTAAAATAGTTATTATTTGCAGAAAATTTTTAACTCATACTTTGTTTCTATGATTAATTTCAGTAGATACTCTGTTAATAAAAAAAGTTAATGTTCATCTTTGTAACACCCCAAAAAAAAACCCGAATATTTATATTCGTTAAATATTATGATATGGTACATCAAGAAATAAATGACTAGGTTATTTAACCTAGTTATGAGTATGGTAGAAACAACTAAAGGATGAGAGTTGTGGCAATTATAATGAGTGGAAAACTTGAGGGACCAAAATAGGGAAAGATGAAACTTGAATTAATATACGAAAAATACACCCACAAACACACATAATCGTGTGTTCAAGAAAGAGCAGGAGCTCTTATGGAGCCAAAACCCTAATCATGGAAAATCACCAAATTGAAAGGCTAAACTAAGCTTAAATTCACAACCGAGCATGGATGAATGATCACCTTCACGAGGGGATCATAAGGTATGTCTTAAAAGATAGATGGTGATTATGCACGAAGTGAGTTATGTTGTAAATCGTGAATTGGTATGAAATTGATCATGTATAAGGGTTAGAATCATCATATAGAACATAGGTTATGTATGGTTTGTGTTAATTTGATGATTAGTGGTGAAACCCATTAGTTATGGTGATGATGATGACTTGAATGATCACCCATGTCGAATTCATGCTTAATATTGATGTATTTTGATGTGTATGATAGATTCTTGTTAGAGGAATTGAAAGATATGTGATACTAGTATGTTTGATGTTTATGCATGAATGATTCATGTTGATTAGAAGGAGGAATTTGATGAATTATGTATGAGATTAGGAGATTGTGCATGAATTAGTTGTACTTTATGTTTAAAAGGTAGTACATACACCAAGGGTATGATGAAATTAGAGATAATTGAGTTTAGATCACTAGTAAGTGATTAATAATGAAGTTATGAAGTGGGTTTTAGATAATGTGATGTAAATGGATGATTTACTTATGTTAATGATGTTTGGAATCATACTTGGGTGTGAATGTTTAAAGAAATCAGATAAGAAATGATAAATTAGCATGTTATAAGGTTGAATGATAAATTCCATATAAAATTCGTGTAATGAAAAGGTTGTGATGAATGATGAATAAGCTAACTATCTTGAGAATGATATATGATAGATGATGCTTGATAAGCGACATGGAAGCTTGGGAAAGAAGCGGGTCAAATGGAACTTATGTGCACGGGAAGCGTACTCGGATGCAAGGTAAGTAAGCTTACACCCTTTTTGTAGAATATTTATTCGTTGTATTGATTACGAACATGGTAAGTAAACATGTGAAGTATGATGTTCCGACAAGTATTTGATACGGGTCGGAATATGTGGGTATGATAAGGAAATTAAAGTTGATGTTTAAAAAGGGTAAAATGGACATTTGGAACTAACGGGTCAAATGGTGGAGATGTCACCATTTGGCATTATCGACTAATGAATGGTTTTGTCAAGTATTATGAATTCACATATTTAATAGCGAAAGGATCTCGTTGTTATCATCTAACAATTTGGTGGACGAAGTATTAAACGGATCTTAGCTTTGATCCGAGCAAGGTATGTGTATTTAAAGTTGTAGTTAAGTGATAGGGATGGTTGAATGTGCAATGAAGTCCTTTGTTGTAAAGGATGGAGCGAAGTTGACAAAAATGCCCTTGATAGGTATATCGGGCAAACGACTTTAAAAGGTTGTTTAGAAACAATCCATTAGATTAAATGATTACTTTGGACATGTATGAAAGCGAAAAGTATGATCTTTGCGAGTCAAAGTCCTTAAAATTGCGTAAATACCCTTAACGGGTCAAAATAACATTTAAGTGGAAATGGGTTGGGATGTTGTAAGAAACCCGTGATTGGGACCTTATATGATAGACGACGTTGAAATTATAAGGTTCATGAGGAATTTAGGTCAAACAATCAAGTTATGTTGATAAATGCATGAACGGGTCAAAATTTGGTAAAAGGGTAATAAGCCGAAGGCTTAAAAGTCATAAAATTCGTTAGTGCAAATATTGTATTTTTCACTCCATGTGATGGAGAATTAAATTACGGTCGCGTAGGAAAAAGAATAAAGTAAAACGGATAAACGGTTTGAAAGTTACGGCCGTTTTCGTAAAAACAATAAGCCGAAAACGTATAAGTTAAGAATTTCCTTAACCCGGATGTTAAATTTCAAGTTCACATGATAGAATGTTAATTTACGATCATGTAGGAAGAAACGGGAGGTAAAACGGATAAACGGTTTGAAAGTTACAGCCGTTTTCGTAAAAAGGATTAAACCGGTAAATCTGTAGCTGGGCTGCAGCGTAACCTACGGCTCAGCCGTAGGCTACGGTACTGGAAGTGCTGTTTTGTTTATTAATCTGTAGCTGGGCTGCAGCGTAACCTACGGCTCAGCCGTAGGCTACGGTACTGGAGGGGCTGTTTTGTTGATTATTAATGGACTGTAAGCTACGGTCTGTAGACTGTAGCCTACGACAGGATTGATAAAATTGTTATATGTTGTTGTTTGATGGTGTATGAGGTAAATTATGATATTTAACAACTTTTTACACTTATAATACTAACATTTAAAGTTTTTTAAATGTGGTTTGGGTCTCTAAGTATAGGGAACTCATTCTAATCAATTTCTAAAGCCTTATAAACAATGTTAAGATAAATTTGATATTAAGAAAGATAAGGGAAGGCATGTATATTTATGAAAGGATGAGCATGTAAATCGTTGTGATAAAAGATTATGATCCACATGATACGGTATGATCGTCAAGGACGATGATGTATAAAGTATGCATTATAAATTGAATGTAATATGCTAACATGAGTTCCAATATGATGAAGAGATGTGAAAAGTCAAGGAGGAAACTTATTTATGTTTATAATGTGTGCTAACGTTATGAATGTATGTGGTGAGCGCAGGTTGATCGGGTCATGGAGGATTAACAAGGGACAGAGATCATGGACCGAGTCACATGAAGGATTGTACGGGGTTGTCTGAGAATGTAACTTGTTATATATAAGTTATGTTTTATTCTGTAAATGAGTTAGATTGATGTATTCAATATAAAAGAGTTGTTTTAAAAATGAACTTTCAAGTAAGACATAAGGTTTATAATGAAAGAAATTTTATGACACGAATATTCCGCTGCGACTTTTTTGTCAAATACGAACTAGGGTCTTACAATCTTCGAAGCCAACTTTTTAATTTCAATGTTTTAACATCTTTACTGATTCAGGTTTTGTCATGTATACTACATTTGTCAAGTTTCTTGATAACCCAGAATCTTTGAAACTGGTATGAAATGTTTTTATATACATAATTTATTTTTATTGAGATATATATTTAACAGTTGTTATGGTTTATATTTTCTTACACTACTTAAAAATTATATACAGGATGTACCTATAGCCTTTGCTAATCAAAAGTGGGGAGATTGTTGGCAAACAAATAAGTTGTGAATCTATCATGAGTCTGGTAAAAAATGGGTTATGAAGGTCAGAACAGAAAATTCAACACCAATAATAACTGACGGTTGGGACAATGTTGTTAAAGATCTCAATCTGCCGAGGGATACTTTGTTGGTTTTCAAAGCGTTAGGTGATTTTGGGTTTGAACTTTCATGTTTTGTTGATGGGATGTGTGGTGAATCTTATTTCACGTTTAATCGTTATGCAATATTTGGTTTTACGGTATGACTATTGATCTTAACTTCAATCCTTTTGCATCTTAAACGTGTCAGCACTTATTCTCATAAGTTACATACTTCACATATAGTATTCATTATTTTTAATTTTATGCAGGTAATCGAAAACTGCTTCATTAAACAGTTTTATGTAAACAGCCCACCAAGTGGCAAATTTCAAATCTGTTATAAGGGTTCCTATTGGAATGTTGAGGTGTCTAAGGTTGATACAAACTTTGTATTTGCTAGAGGATGGCCTGAAATGTGCAAGGATGTTGGGATACTTGAGGATGATTTGCTTGTGTTTAGCAGAATTGATGATGTTGTTTTTGAGGTAGTAGTTTATAGAGATGAGATTGAGATTTGCTTTTCGAAGAAAGCTGAATCTGACGATGATAGTGTACTTGAGATATCGAAGGCTGATTATGTTGAGAATGCATTCAAGGTACGTATGTATTTAGCATTAGCAGTAAAAGTTTTAATTATTTTAGCATTACATTAATTATTTCATTAATGTTGACCAGGACATCTATGAGGATGGAGAAGTTGTGTCTGTAGGTGAAGGAAGAACTGTTACTCAGGTACTTACTAAATTATTAAAATTATTTATTTTTAATTTAACACATATAAGAATTTAATGTTTTTACAACTATTAGTAATGCTGTTTACTGATGTTACATTTATCCAATAATGTATTATTTAGAAGAAGTTACGAACGAATGCCGAATGCACGTCGAAGAGACGCATGTCTTCACGATTGAATAAAACACAAGATGTAAGTTTACCGTGTTAAAGATTGTTATATTACTATGGTTATTAAAGTCACTGTATGACAACAGGTTAAGAAGAAAGGTAAAGTTACTTCTGAGAGAAAGGAGACGGTCAAGAATATGACTAAGGGAAATGCTGCCTTACCTGTCGACACAAGTGATCATATTGGATGTTCTTCATCTGCTCACAAAGTTAAGGTATATATACTCGCCACTTAATCAGTATATCTTATATAAACTTTTTTTTTGTTCATATATTCAATATTCCTTTAATTCACATGTATATGTTTACTTTTTCATCAAGGGGAAGAGAGCCGCCAATGTTCAGAAAAAGCTTATCTGTAGAAATAAGATTATAAAGACTGCAAAAAAACATTCTAGACATCTTCTCGACCCTGAGTTCTTTCATTTTGATCGCAAATGAGACTATAGGCTGGTATAACGTTTTTTATAACAAACTAATGATTTATGTTTATTTGTCTGACTATTATTTTTTTCCACACAATACATGTAGCGTCTTCCTGTTGAAGTTGCCAGACGAGCAGGTCTTTCTGTTGATCTTCATCCTTTGAAAGTTCAAAACATGGTTGGAGTTGTGGAGGTTTATGATGTTAAGTCAGAGTTAAATGATTTGAAGCCACGTTATGCGTTGGACGGTTGGCGAAAGTTTATGACTGAGAAAAAGTTGAGATTTGGTGATATGTTGCACTTCACATACGTGTCTTCGGAACAGAAGATCATATTAAATCAAGTTACCTCAGTTTAACAACGACATTTAAGTATGTTCTGATATCAGATATTATAATTATGAATTTTTTGATGGTGAAATTGTATGTTTTTTTTTTAATTATTAACTTGATGTTAATGCTATGTATAGCTAACATGATAAAACACTGTTATTAGCACTTTATGTTTTATATATAGATGATATCATGCTTCTTTTTGCTAATAGTAACTGCAATTAGTAGAAACTTGGTTTATTAATCGCAAATGTGACATTCTTCTGCATTTATGGGTTTATGAATTCAGAATAATGGATGGATGTATATGACTGTATTTGGCATGATGATGTTGTGTTTCATGTTGTCAAAACCAGGGTTTGAACATCTGTTTGACTTTTGGTCAATAGTTAATGGAAATACAAGAACAAACAGTGGTTTGAACATTTGTTTGACTTTTGGTCAATAGTTAATGGAAACCCATGTTAGGTTCAACAGTGTTTTGAAGAGGAAAACAGTGTGAGAAGACAGTAGATATGATTAAGTTAAACATCTGTTCAGATTTAAACAGATGTTTGGCCTTAAACAGATGTTTGGCCTTTAACAGATGTTTGGCCTTTTATATCAGAGGTTTGGACTTAAACAGATGTTTGGTCATAAACATATGTTTCACCTTGAACATATGTTTTTCTTTAAACAGATGTTTGGCCTTCTATATCAGATATTTGGACTTAAACAGATGTTTGGCCATAAACAGATCTGTGGCGTTAAACCAAACATCTGTTTTAATTTTGGTCAACATCTGGTTGACTTTTGGTCAACATCTGTTTTAATTTTGGTCAACATCTCATTTAGTATTCAACAGAACTTTGAATAACTCAATATCTGTTTAATTTGTTGTTTCGTTTTCTTGAATTCTATGTAATTTTGTAAAGTAGTACTAAAACAAACATTTTTAAAAATCCCAAGTCACCCTATCATTAAAGTAATTTTGTAAAGTAGTTTGTTCTCAACATAATAGAATTGTTGTTGAATAAAGCTATTAATCATTAATTTATATCAATTTTGTAAGTCTGCAGTAATTATTTTTTTACTCTCTGTCAATATATGTTATGCATGGTTTTATAAGAAATGACCCGTGTTTGCACACGGGTCTTATCGCTAGTCCTATATAATAAAAAAAACTTGTTTTGGGACACTTGTCATTCTCTCATTTAATTGATTAAAATTATTAACAATACTAATAATAATAATAATATTTAATCTAAATTAATACAAATTTTTATTATTAATAATATTTAATCAAATCTAAAATCTAATCTAATACAAATTTTTATTATCAATAATATTTAATCAAATCTAATAAGAATTCATATGAATTCCAAAATAATAATAATATTTATGATAATAATTCCTTTCATCTCATCCTGTGCGTATGCATGTGCATGCATATTGAGTTAGAAAAAAAAAAACTTAATTTCCTAGCCCAATTGCCACTTAATGATTATCGGTCCAACTCCTTTTGAGGACCAAATCGTCCCAACTCTCTTGTGTTCAACTATTGGCGCATGCATGTTATTTGATCTGATTCCTCAAAACAAACTTCCGAACTTAAGGCCCTAATCCTCAAACCGCCCCTACTGCCAAATTAGTTTATAAATTACGTGAGAGCATGTTGTCTTCTTTATAACTATCCAAAACTCTCATCAAACCCTACCTGCAAGTATACTAATCTGCGAGTATAAAAAATCTCTCTCTATCTCCCTCGCTACGGAATCGGTCCCAAGATCACCACGCAATCGGTTAGTACAACTCACTCCGCAGTTTTTAATTAAGTTTTTGTTGTTTCGATTTCGGTTCGATATCGGCTTTAGTTTTAGGTGCATTCGTGACATGAACTTGACTTGGTATGAAACTGTGACTTTGACTTGGTACAGAAACTATGCTTATATGTACGAACACATGCTACTTGGTATAGAAACTATGATGTGTATGTTATGTGATCTGCTTATATATGATGCTACTGTGATTATAAGGTTTTATGAATGGTACGAAAATAGTATTAACCTAATTTAAAAAATAATAAAAAATCCATTTTGACTTAGAAAGATTTTTTTAACAATAGATAAACATGTGTAATACACAAGGTTTTTAATGATATAACATTTTTTTTATTATTTGCTATATAAAATTAAATTTATTAAACCCGTACAATACACGAAGTTTTTTTTAAGTATAACTTTTCTATTATTTAGTATATAAAATTATATTTCTTCCACCCGTGAATACACAAGGGTTTTTTAAAATATAATTTTTTTATTGTTTGGTATATAAAAGTACTTTTATTCAACCCGCACAATACACGAGATTCTTAAAGATACATTTTTTATTATTTAATAATATAAAATTATTACTCAATACATGTAATAAATGAGGTTTTTAAAAATATATTGTTTTTATTTAGTATATAAAATTATATTTATTAAACCCGTGTAATACACGAGGTTCTAATCTAGTAAATAATTAAAACAAGGGTTAACTTTGTACAATAGTAACCAAGTTTCAAGAGTATTCTAATTAGGTCACTCATAATTCTTTTTGTTCCAATTAGGTCATTCAAGTTTCATTTGATGTTTCAATCCTAGATATTTTACCTAAATAGAAGGTCATCCATCCTACATGGCATTTAATTAGGTTTTTTTTTAAATTTGTTGACATGGCACATAAATGCCAAATGGATTAGAAAAAAAAAAGAAATAGGTTTAAAAAAAAAAATTTAAAAATTGTGGAAAAGTTAACAAAATGCGAATTTTTTTTTTAAAATTGTAGAAAAGTTAAAAAAATGCGAAAAAATTAAAAAATGTGATTTACCCTATTTTTAATAAATAAATTAATAAAACCTCCTAAATCATAGTTTAAATTACTAAAAATTATGAAAGTTTTATTAAAAAATTAAAATGGGCCAAAAATTCAATTGCTTTTTACCAAACCCTTCATACTACTAATAATATCACTTTAGAAATAAGGATATGGTGGGCATAGTTCATGGGAATTCCATCTTATCGTGTGACTTGGGAGTTGGTCCTGAACCAACACATCCACTTTCATTCAATTTGTCACACCCCGATATTTCCACGTATTACCGGTGGGCCCGATGGGGAGTATCGTGATGTAGTTGATATCATCATGGTCAAACAACACAATTTAAATGCACAGCGGAAGCAAAAGATATGAATCACATTACAAACCGAATAAATAGTAATATCAAAGTATTACAACGGGCTGTAAAGGATCCACAGTCGGATCAAAAGATAAATAAGATCATTGTTCAACAGACTTTAACTTCTAGAGCTTGCAAGACTTGATTATTGATGCCTGGAGTAGCCAGCCTATTTCGTATAGTACCTGCACTTAGCCTTTTTGGAAAATACGTCAGTTTACACTGGTAAATACAATTAACCGACTCATTTTGAAAAGAGTTTAAGAAAATTAGTTTGAATGCACATGGCACAAAATATCTTTTATAACTTGGGATAATTATTTAAAAATAAACTTGTATACAGTTTTACATGTTTGTCGTCCATTTAGGACCCGGTTAGAAAAGTCGGTTTAACAAGATTAATAGACACACCACTTGGTATAATACCCACAAGAAGATACCCTTCTTGTGGACTACCTTTTTACATACGCAACTGTCTGGTCTATGCCTACACTCCGTGCTTAAGTCGTGGTCATTTCTAATGAATGAGCCGAGGATATCCAGGACACGGTCATTAACCCCCCAAAGGCATTGCATCAAACAAGACAGAATAAAATGGGTTATGCATCTTTTTAATCAATATTTGATTGTACGACTTCATACCCGACCAAGCGGTATCATTATAATACCGTACCCCAAGCCCGTATAGGGAAAATAAGTTAAAAGTATTTACCTGAGCAAAGTATAAATCACAACAGCAGGTGCACGTAGCTTTTACCGGGCTCCTAATCTGGAACGAAGGTTTTAATTAACCTATTAGATTCCTAACGGGTCTTTCTTAAGTTTAAACTTAGACCGGTTAGTTTTAAAGAAGGTATACGGTTCAAAACGCAAGATTAAGCGAAGACCAGATTAGAATGTGATTTAGTCCCGAAAAGTTTGAAGACTTGTATAATATGGGTAAACTAAGCACATTCTGTATTTTTAGGTGAAAATGATAAGGTTTGACCCGTTTCGGTCAATTTATGCAAACTAGTTACGTAAACCGAACCAGACGCGAATAACGCATAACGGGTAACCAAATGAGTCATGAACAGGTTTCCTAAGTTAATATGCTTTAAATATGTTGTGATATCAGTAGGATACCGTCCATTATGCCCAAAACGAGTTTAATCTCAATTTAAGCCCCGTAGGGGTATTTTGGTCATTTTAAAGATTATAAAAGAGATTAAATATAATTCTGAGATTCGGGTCTGAAATAATCAGTCAAATTACTTAATTTAATAGGTTATATCAGTTGGCGATAAGTCTTATATGACAAGAATGGTTTTAACCTATACTATACGTTTAAAACGCGTAAAAAGTCGTTTTAAGCGATTTTCGGGTTAAAATAGGAAATCTGAATTTCCTGATCAGTTTATAAAGTTCAAATTACTTCATTTATCATATAAAATCAGTAGCAAAAGATTTGGTATCAAAATGTCGTGTAAAACTCATTTTATAAACGAAAAGGGTATAATCGGCAATTCCCGAATCAAGGTAATAACCCTATGTTATGATCAGTTTAAAAATAATTAAAAATCTTCAAAAAAATCCCAAAATATTATATTACATCAGTGGGTAAGAGATTTGGTGCCAAAAATTGGGTTTAGATAGGCTTTACGCTAATTATGCCGTTTAATTAATAAAAGGCTTTCTAATTACGCTATTGAGCATAACTCCTAATCTAGACCTCAAACTGATGTGAAATTTTAGGGACATGTTTATAAATCAGTAACAAAGATTATTATCCTCTCACATTTCCAAAATTCTCATTTTAAGGTCAAATGGGCATATTGGTCAACATTAGCCATTTAACGGAAACATGCATATGAATCGCGCATTCAACAAGTCAAGAAGTATAATCACAGAGGGTTATACTATCATATATCCCGGTCCTAATGGAACTTTAAGGCATGTCTAAACTAATCTAAATCGGGTCAGAACTGAAAGTCAAAGCGAAAGTCAAATTATGCGACTTTCGGTTCCGAACCGAGCCTAAACTGAAAATTGTCGGGTTGAACATGCTTAGACATGTTCTTGCATTAATTACCAAGTTATATGAGTGGTAAAACAAGTTGCATGGCTTCTATATTGCTGATTATGTGTTAATTTGAAAATTATGTTTCTGTTGACTTTTTATAACCAACTTTGACCCGACAAATGGCTTAGTTAGAGCGGGAATCAGAGGGTGCCCTTTTAAGAATTTATTGCTCACATAATTACCAACTTATAACTACTTTTAGTTTGACTAATCACTGGACCATTAGTGATTAATCGTTAAGTCAAACCTTAATTACGACGGTTTGACTTTAAGCTAATAAACTAAGTAAAACATGATTAAGGAAGGTTAATGACACTTACCAAAGTACTAAGTACGACTAATGATGCTTAGAGAAAGCTCTTGTGCTCCAGGAAGTTCCACAATTGAAGCTAGAATGATTTACAAAGTGCAAGTCCAAAGTTTGCAACAAGTGCTTCTTTATATAGTGATCTTTGATTGATCAAGATGATGCCAAACAAGTCTAGGATTGTTCCCTGATCAACACAAGTGTCCCTAGTGCCTAAAAACATGTTTGTGCAGCCCATGGTATTGAAAACAAGCCATCTAAGTCGGTTAAACGGGCTGAACAGACACCTGTCATGTTTTTCTGATGCTGGCAGATTGAGGCGGCCCGCGTAAGGATCTGCCTGGTCTTACGCGGCCCGCGTGAGGCTCAGGTTCAGGTTAACAAGTTTCAGCTTTTTGCATTTTTAGTCCTTGGTCCTTCCAAAAGTTGTTTTAACCTTTCTTTTTGCACTATAAGCCCTCTAAATTGATTTCTAAGGACTTCAAGACTTAACCAATCTTTGTGAAGTCCTTGGTCAACTTTATGGTCACCCTAAAAGCCTTAATTATAAACGTCGACGCTTTTAACCCCTCGGATACGAATGTTGTCATAACTTTCTCATACTAAATCGAAACCTTGTGAAATTTTTATCACTTATTCTCGTGAGTATAATTAGTCATTACAAAGCTTCGGGTTTGCTAAAAGGTCACTCAGAGGTATACTTTAAACATGTTGACACATTTAACCCCTGTAGTTTGTAATTCCTCACTTTCTTTCACAATTAGCTTCGTATGATCCATGATTCATTCGTTTAAGGGTATAAACATCATGTGGGGCTATCGAAGGATATATTTATCCATTGTTGACACTTTGAACCCTTTTATTCATGTACTTTCTCTGTTTTTCAACTTTAGTCCATCTAAATCAATTCTTTACATGTTTAAAGTCCAAGACACGTGTCGATATATTATTGGACATGAATTTTCGAGGTGTTACACAATGACATGCAAAAAGGTCTTCTAGGTTGAGCTTTGCTGTGAATATTCTTAGGATATTGATGTTAATAACAACTATGTCACACCCTAACTTTTGCGGAAGCGTGATTATGTGTGACTTGCTTAATATCATTGCATTCAATGATAACAACAACTATATGATAACACTGAAGATGTTCGTCCATTTAATAAGTTTAGAAACATTACAATAACATTATTTTAAAACCAAGCGCAGACTTCAAATCCAAATACAAACCATACGAATGTTTTAGAGTTCCACAAGGACGCGACAAAAGACTTTAAATGAAACCAGGTCTTGCGTTCTTCGCAAGCAACGGTAACTCAAAGATCGGATTATCTGGTTTTCGGATATCCGAAAACCGTATATCCGAAAATTTCGGATAGTGAATATTGATATCCGAATCCGTATACGAAATTATAAAAAAAAAATCAAAAAATCCATTTCGTGTATAGATTAAAACTAAAGTTATATTCGATTTCCTAAATTTCCAACATTTAAAACTAAAAACAAATATAAATTCACATGAATACAATTATTAACTAGTTTTTTACTAATATTTACAATACTTCAAACTAAATATAATGCTCATATACTATATATATTTATAAAAAAATAATTAGTTTTCGGATAATCGGATTATCCGAAATTTTTTAAATTCATATCCGAATCCGAAAATTCGGATTACCCGGGCTTCGGATATCCGAAATTTCGAATATTTCGTATACGGATTTTTGGATATTTCGGATTCGGTTTCGGAACCGGATTTTTTTGAACACCCCTAGTCATGGACTCGTGGGCTGGACCGAAATTACAGTGGATTTTAATGTGTGTCAAAAAAGGATTATATATATTTTTTTGTACAAATATGTGATTTTTTGCTAATCTATAAATAACTAACCATATACAACGTTTTAAACTATACCATATTTATAGACTTACAAGACACAATAACGAAAAACAAATTTATTATTATTATTATTATTTTTAATGGCTGTCAAATTGATTATTCCCAGCCCCACAGCAAGTGACGTTATTCAGTTTTGAGATGTATAATAATTTCCAACGTAAATGGCAGGTATTATCGTTTTAAGAAGTGAGAAAGCAACTCCTGAACCATAAAGGCATCGTTTTAATATAAGTGACTTTGTTTTGTTGGGGTATCTTTAATTACTTTCAGCTCCTCTATTTCCGATCCGATCCGATCAGTTCCTCTTTTTCCGATCATCACTTCCGCTATTCCGAACAATGGTGTTGTGGCTGCTTCTCAACCGTCTTTACACTGCTGTGTTAGCCATTATTAATGGTGCACCGCCGGAGGAGAATACTGATATCAATGGTGCACCGCCGGAGGAGAATACTGATATCAATGGTGCACGACAGCCGGAGAATTCTCCTGTAAGGGTTGATATCGATAATGAGGGGGATGCAAATCCTGAAGGATTTTTCCGCAACATGCTCGCATTTATTAAGCGGCACATATACGTCTTTACGGTGATCATCACCACGATTACCGTTGCGATCATATGCATAACTATAATGTTCATCACTATGGGTGTCAATGTGATGAAAAATCGCCCAGCTACACTAGAATCAGCTGAAGTTAGGAAGCCGATGTATTCCATATCATCTACATCCCCCAGCCCCTTAGAAATTACCGGCGTGGATACTGTAACCATCCAAGTAGCACTTTCTTTAACCACACGCTGGATCTCACAGCGTTATGTGAGGATTAAACCAATTGAAGCCATCTTCACATTATCTTTGAGAGTGGGAGTCTCACTGAACAACACCTCCTTGACAAAAAGAAACGTGTTTCCCGCTACACTATTTGAATCTGCTCAGCAGATTGACTTTCCGTCAACTGAAACACGTCTTACCGCGGAGCAGCTCAAAAGTCTCGCTGGTGACATGAGATCTGATTATCTTTGGTTCTCACTCACAGCGAACTACAGGTTCAAAGAGAATTTGGCAGGTTTCCCTCTGTACCCCATAATTCAAGGGAATTCCATCTTATCGTGTGACTTGGGAGTTGGTCCTGAACCAACACATCCACTTTCATTCAATGACATGCAAAAAGGTCTTCTAGGTTGAGCTTTGCTGTGAATATTCTTAGGATATTGATGTTAATAACAACTATGTCACACCCTGACTTTTGCGGAAGCGTGATTATGTGTGACTTGCTTAATATCATTGCATTCAATCATAACAACAACTATATGATAACACTGAAGATGTTCGTCCATTTAATAAGTTTAGAAACATTACAATAACATTATTTTAAAACCAAGCGCAGACTTCAAATCCAAATACAAACCATACGAATGTTTTAGAGTTCCACAAGGACTCGACAAAAGACTTTAAATGAAACCAGGTCTTGCGTTCTTCGCAACCAACGGTAACTCAAAGATCGGATTATCCGGTTTTCGGATATCCGAAAACCGTATATCCGAAAATTTCGGATAGTGAATATTGATATCCGAATCCGTATCCGAAATTATACAAAAAAAATCAAAAAATCCGTTTCGTGTATAGATTAAAACTAAGGTTATATTCGATTTCCTAAATTTCCAACATTTAAAACTAAAAACAATTATAAATTCACACGAATACAATTATTTACTAGTTTTTTACTAATATTTACAATACTTCAAACTAAATATAATGCTCATATACTATATATATTTATAAAAAAATAATTAGTTTTCGGATATCGGATAATCGGATTATCCGAAATTTTTTAAATTCATATCCGAATCCGAAAATTCGGATTATCCGGTTTTCGGATATCCGAAATTTCGAAGATTTCATATACGGATTTTTGGATATTTCGGATTCGGTTTCGGAACCGGATTTTTTTGAACACCCCTAGTCATGGACTCGTGGGCTGGACCGAAATTACAGTGGATTTTAATGTGTGTCAAACAACGATTATATATTTTTTTTTGTACAAATATGGGATTTTTTGCTAATCTATAAATAACTAACCATATACAACGTTTTAAACTATACCATATTTATAGACTTACAAGACACAATAACGAAAAACAAATTTATTATTATTATTATTATTTTTAATGGCTGTCAAATTGATTATTCCCAGCCCCACAACAAGTGACGTTATTCAGTTTTGAGATGTATAATAATTTCTAACGTAAATGGCAGGTATTATCGTTTTAAGAAGTGAGAAAGCAACTCCTGAACCATAAGGGCATCGTTTTAATATAAGTAACTTTGTTTTGTTGGGGTATCTTTAATTACTTTCAGCTCCTCTATTTCCGATCCGATCAGTTCCTCTTTTTCCGATCATCACTTCCGCTATTCCGAACAATGGTGTTGTGGCTGCTTCTCAACCGTCTTTACACTGCTGTGATAGCCATTATTAATGGTGCACCGCCGGAGGAGAATACTGATATCAATGGTGCACGACAGCCGGAGAATTCTCCTGTAAGGGTTGATATCGATGATGAGCGGGATGCAAATCCCGAAGGATTTTTCCGCAACATGCTCGCATTTATTAAGCGGCACAGATACGTCTTTACGGTGATCATCACTACGATTACCGTTGCGATCGTATGCATAATTATAATGTTCATCACTATGGGTGTTAAGGTGATGAAAAATCACCCATCTACACTAGAATCGGCTGAAGTTACGAAGCCGATGTATTCCATATCATCTACATCCCTCGGCCCCTTAGAAATTACCGGCGCGGATACTGTAACCATCCAAGTAGCATTTTCTTTAACCACACACTGGATCTCACAGCGTTACGTGAGGATTAAACCAATTGAAGCCATCTTCACGTTATCTTTGAAAGTGGGAGTCTCACTGAACAACACCTCCGTGATAAAAAGAAACGTATTTCCCGCTACACCATTTGAATCTGCTCAGCAGATTGACTTTCCGTCAACTGAAACACGTCTTACCGCGGAGCAACTCAAAAGTCTCGCTGGTGACTTGAGATCTGATTATCTTTGGTTCTCACTCACAGCGAACTACAGGTTCAAAGAGAATTTGGCAGGTTTCCCTCTGTACCCCATAATTCATGGGAATTCCATCTTATCGTGTGACTTGGGAGTTGGTCCTGAACCAACACATCCACTTTCATTCAATGACATGCAAAAAGGTCTTCTAGGTTGAGCTTTGCTGTGAATATTCTTGGGATATTGATGTTAATAACAACTATGTCACACCCTGACTTTTGCGGAAGCGTGATTATGTGTGACTTGCTTAATATCATTGCATTCAATCATAACAACAACTATATGATAACACTGAAGATGTTCGTCCATTTAATAAGTTTGGAAACATTACAATAACATTATTTTAAAACCAAGCGCAGACTTCAAATCCAAATACAAACCATACGAATGTTTTAGAGTTCCACAAGGACTCGACAAAAGACTTTAAATGAAACCAGGTCTTGCGTTCTTCGCAACCAACGGTAACTCAAAGATCGGATTATCCGGTTTTCAGATATCCGAAAACCGTATATCCTAAAATTTCGGATAGTGAATATTGATATCCGTATCCGAAATTATTAAAAAAAATCAAAAAATTCGTTTCGTGTATAGATTAAAACTAAAGTTATATTCGATTTCCTAAATTTCCAACATTTAAAACTAAAAACAATTATAAATTCACATGAATACAATTATTTACTAGTTTTTTACTAATATTTACAATACTTCAAACTAAATATAATGCTCATATACTATATATATTTATAAAAAAATAATTAGTTTTCGGATATCGGATAATCCGAAATTTTTTAAATTCATATCCGAATCCGAAAATTCGGATTATCCGGTTTTTGGATATCCGAAATTTCGAAGATTTCGTATACAATTCTTGGATATTTCGGATTCGGTTTCGGAACCGGATTTTTTTGAACACCCCTAGTCATGGACTCGTGGGCTGGAGCATAGTACCTAGTTGTTTGTTTTACGATTTGTAATATTTGATCGTTTTGGGTTTTGGGTTTTGATTTATTATATTTCTTTTATTTGATTCCATGTCATCATGTTTTGAAAACAAAAGGTTAAATAAATGCCATGTAGGACTATGACCTGCTATTCAGGTAAAATATCTAGCATTAGAACATCAAAAAAAAAAGTAGAATGATCTAATTGGAACAATAAATTTTATTAGTGACTTAATTGGAACACTCATAAAACTTCATTACTATTCTGTGGCATATTCTCTTAAAACAAAAAAAAAACAAAAAAAAAAAACTCTCTCTATCTCTCTCTATAAGGTCCCCACTTATCAGCCATCAGCTAATCCCCCTGCATCGTCCATTATGTCTTCCTGCGAACGTGAGCGATGCAACGACCCCATGAGGGGCGGTGAGCGATGTGAGGGACTATCCGAGACGGGGAGGGGCGACCCCCATACCCCATGCTCTAAGTGGAAACTGAACCACAATCAAGCGGGTGATTGGATAGAGGGTGAGAAGTACTTATTGACTTATAAAAAGTTAATAATAAGTTCTTTTATAGTGTTTGGATAGAGAGTGAGAATGACTTTTATGGCTTGAAAAAGGAGAAAATGAAAAGTTAGAATTTCGAATTTCTCACTTTATACTTATTAAAAGTTAAAAGGAATCCCAAACACCCCCAAATCTGAAAAAAAACGTATAACAAAACTGATTAAAAAACTAAATCATTTAACTTTTGTAGCACAATAATAAACAACCAAAGTTTTATTGAAGAAAAAAAAACCCTTAAAAGATGACTATGCAAAAGCAAAAAAGAGGAAGAAAAAAACCAAAACCCCATAAAGACAAAAAAAAAATCATTATTCCTTTCAATATTATGAATTAATACATATAGATATAGATGTACACTCACTTTTAACTAGGGATGGTAATACCAGATATGGACATGTTAACACCACACCAACCAACATGTTTTTAACAGATTTTATGTTTGAACTTAACATGTATCGTGTCTTAAATAGGTAAACACATTAACATGTTAGTGACCTGGCAATTTCAGACAGTGTCATGTTAACATGACACGAACCATCACATTCTTGACAGGTTTTGTGTTTAGGCTTAACAGGTTTCGTTTTGGGCTTAACAGGTCGACACATCAACCTGTTGGTGGTTTGTTTAAATTTGTAATGGATGTTTATGATTTGACTTTGTTGGAATTCTGTTTTAAATTTGCTAAGGCTACGGGGTATGGGGATAGTGGATTGGATCATGGATTGCCACGTGAGACATGGTTCTCGTGGTACACCGTCCCCATTTCCAAATCATGGTGGTTCGTATGGTTTAATTCATGGCAACCATGACTCTCTTTCAATTAATTAGGGATTTTGATTAGTGGGGGATGATAGTAGGGTCATGATCCACCCCATATAGGATTGTGGATTAGGTTGGTGAATGAGGGTAGGGTGACATGACGCTGACGTGGATGATGGTGGAGGTCATTTAGGTCAGGTCATAACCACACCACATAGCCTAAGGATTAATATAAATATATTTAATGATTATGTACTAGTTAATACTTTTATGAGCTTTTAGCAATTTTTGTTTCACTAAACAGGTTCCTAAATATGTAATATTTATGGTGTCTCTAAACATGTTTCTTAATAGGTCGTTTCATGTTCACCTATTTCTAAGCAGGTCGTGTTCATGTTTGGAAAAATGACACGATAAGCTATCGTGTCATGTTCATGTCTAGCATCTCTGGTCATCGTGTCTTATCGTGTTGTGTCCGGCATGTTATGTCAGGCCTACTTTTAATAAAGTTTTATCTATTTATCATAATTATACCTTTATTTCTCTCTAAACCAGCTCCTCTTATTCACCCAAATATAATCGGTGATTGCAGCAACGACTCATGTTCGTGAATGATGTTCTAGAAGTTAATATCGGTGGTTGGGTAGCGGTGTTTGTTGTTGGTAAAGGGCAGAAAAAACAAAGTTATAAGGGTGAACGGGGTGGGGCGTCTTCAAGATGGGAGAGCGAGATCACTATAATCAAATTTAAGTTAAAAAATAAGAGAAATAAATAAAAAGTAAAAAAAAATCTAACAAAATCTGTAGGATAAAACAAAAAATAAATAAACATCAAAATGACCAGAAAAAACCTCACATGCTTTGCATGTAACTAAAAGAACTAATAATAATGTGAGTAAACGTTTTCAAGTTGTAAAAGGTAGTGGGGTGGTCACTAGTGATGAAATTCCATCACTCACAAACATCCAATCATGTTTCGTTATGTCAGCAACCACTATTCTATCACTCACAAGCATTCTTTAGTGGCGGTGGTCATCACTAGTGATAGGATACCAATGTACAAGTATTAATACACAATGTACAAGTCATACACATACATTTAACAATTCTTCAACGCGTGATATTATCAACGCGTTAAAGTTTCACGAGTGATGGGAATAGGTGGCGGCGGTGTTAGTGATAGTTTCACGAGTGATAGATTGTTTATAACGGACCACCCCCAGTGGCCTAATAAAATATCAAGTTATAGGTTGATCTGAACCAGTGGCGGACCCAGGAATTATTTTCCAGGGGTGCGAACGAAATCAACCAAATTTTCAAAAGGTGCAGTCGAGATTTTTCCCTCGAAAATACACTAATTTTTTTTTTCAAGGGGGCGCCCGCCCACCCAAACCAAAGCTTGGGTCCGCCCTTGATCTGAACAATTAGCGTGCAGTTTTAGGAATACATACAGGTTGTTTTATAAATTTTTATTAATAAATGAATATAAAGATCTATGAACGTCTTTTGTTGTTTAGTTTGTGTTTACATGTGTTTTGAAACCACTACAAGCGCGTTGCGCACGAAACCGTTCACAAGAATAAAAAGAAAATATAGGAAAAAACACTAAAAGAAAATCAACCAAAAGAAAATCAACCAAAAGAAAATCAACCAAAAAAGTTGTATGGTAATAATGTTGTTCGTATGAAACCTGGGGTCAGAGATGAGCAAATGATACTGGGTACCGATACCGAATTTCCTGAACCGAAAGATCTTAAGTACCAATTCGGTACGACTTTTGGCTTTCCTGCTACCGGTTCGCTACCGTTTTTTACCTTCATATACCGGTACCGTAACTGGTATTTTCGGTACCAGTAACGATTCAGTATTGGTTGGCACCGAGCTCATCCCTACCTCTGAAACTAAAAAAAGAAATCATTAAAAGTTGAAAAAAATCAACAAAAAAAGTTGCACGATATCGTTGTTGTTCGTACGACACCCGTGATCAGGGATGAGCAAATGGTATCAGGTAGCAGTACCGAATATTCCGAACTAAAAGATTTTCAAAATCAATTCGATACCGACTTTTGGTGTTTTCTGTACCAGGCTGGTATCGGTTTTTACCTTCATGTACCGATAACCGTATTGGTATTTACGATACCAGTACCAGTTAACATAAATTTATCTAATTTAAAAAGTAAAGAAGATAATAAAAATAATTAAAAAAAAACTATATTTTATTATAACTTTTTCTAGTTACGGTTCAAAACATTGTCTTTTTCTACTTAGATTATGGGGTATGGGGCGGAGGTTGGGGAGTGGGTTGGAGAGAAACGCCCAAGTCACCACCCCGGGTGAGCTTGGGTTTGAACGTGGCCCCTTGGGCGGGAGTTTAAGGCCGGCCCTGGGGCATGCTAGCGATCCAATGTGGCCGGCTCTTATTGGCTTGTTGGCTAGGGCATAGCGGGCCATTTTTTATTTTAATACACCTGGCCAAGCCACGCCGGGCTAGCCACGCCCCACCATACCCCACAGACAAGTCACTCACCAGGGGGGGGGGCTAGAACTCCACGTGTCAACCCATGCTGTAAACCCCTGCCCCACCATACCCCACGATCTTACTATTCAAAACATTATCTTTTTAATATACTTATATTATATTATTATTATTACTGTTCAAAGCATTCCCTTTTTAATATATAGAAGAATTATTATTACTGTTAAAATCATTCCCTTTTTAATATATAGAACTAGTAATCATGTGAGTCATCAAGTTGAACATCATTAAAAAGAATCATCAAGAAAATGAACTTTTTACATGTGTAACCTCTATTATGTGATTGAGGAACAAGAATGATCAAACTAAAAAAAACGACTTAACATTTATCACATCACTATAGGCTGGTGAATCAAAGTTATACCATAGTACTACCAATGGCATCAAGGTGCCATCAATTCGTGTTCAAATGTATTTTCCGTCCATTCGTTCGATTAAACTTAAACGAACGAACACGAACACGAATTCGTGTTTGTTAAGTTCATCTAGAAAACTTCATGTTTCCTGTGAGTTATTCATTTCCTGCATAAACTCCAGAATATAAACATTAAAGTTTCCTTATTTGGTATCAAAATTCACAATAAACCTTAAACCCTAAAACGAAAATCACATAACAAGATTCACAAAATCAGAATATAAACTCACGCAATCGTATCGTTCTTCAACAACTTAGCAATTATCGCAGAAAGCGCGGAAGCACTCACCCGACACTCGTCACCCGCAAAGCAAGATCTACCTTCTTCAGCCGCTTTACATAACTTTGGATCCAACGGCACTTTCCCGAGAAACGGGACCCCCATCTCGACACACATTCTCGCCGCACCGCCACGGCTGCTATCGAACACCTCACTACACGCTACAACATCCAACAATTCGGGTGCTTTTTCTCTCAAAACCGCCATCACCCGCTCCGTAACATCCTCTTCTTCTTCTCCCCCGTTCTTTAACGGTTTCACATACTTGAAATCCGAAAGCGATTGACGTAACCCGCTCATGTTCTCAACAACGCCGAGAACGCGAATCCCGACTTTTTTACAAAAGCTGACCTCTTTCCTCACGTCAATTAACGAAACTTGTTGCGGAGTGGTGACGATAATCGCACCGTCGATTCCCGTTTCTTTTAAAAACTGGACAATCGAGATGTGTTCGTCTGACGTCCCGGGCGGGGCGTCAACGACTAGAAAATCGAGCTCACCCCAATAAACATCTTTGAGAAACTGTTTAATGATCCCGTTTTTACGCGGACCACGCCAGATGACCGCATCGTCCGGGTCGGGGAGCATGAACCCGATCGACATTACGCCTATGGAGTCGACGTAAACAGGGGACCAACCTAGGTTGCTTTGGTGAATCTCTTGGCCTTCTAATCCGAGCATTTTGGGGATACTGGGCCCACAAATGTCGATGTCGAGTAGTCCTACTTGGAAGTCCATGTCAGCAAGGGCAAACGAGAGCTGAGCGGAGAATGTGCTTTTTCCAACTCCGCCTTTACCGGATAGAATTAGTATCTTGTGCTTCACTGCAGCCATTCTTTTGGCAATTGCAACCAAATCTGTCCCCAAAAAACAAACGAATTTAATCAAAAAGTTGAATATTAGTAAAAGCTATGCAGTTAATACCGTTGATATACCCGTGATATATTGGTTATCCCTCCCCATGTAAATATCGGTGTCAAATATCGATCAGAATATATTTTTGATATTCCCAATATCAATACCTTTCTTCTTAGTTCTACCATTCGTCTTTCTTCTTATTGCTGCTATTGTTGTTTTAAGTCTTAATTGTTAATTGTTACTGTTAAATGTTGGTGTTTTAAGTCTTAAATTGCTATATACATAAATTCTGCATGATAATAAAATTACCGATATCCCACCGCGATAACCTATATCTCAAATATCGGTCCTTGACCGATATCCGATATTTTACTGCATTAACTGCTTAGAGTAACAGATGATCTGAGTATTATCATATATGCAAAACACATCACATTATAGAGTAACAGATGATTCACATCCAACAGGAAAAAGCATAAAAAGCAGGTGACTCTTCCATTAGGGTGCTTATGAACATCCGAAACCCCAAACCGTCAAAACCGAAGAAAGTCAACCGGTTTGAGATATACATGGTCGGTTAACAGTTCGGTTTTAATGGTTTGAAGGTTTATGGTTAGGAACCGGCCATGAAAATTAAAAAACCTTTTGTTTAACATTTATCATTATTTTTTTTCATTTAAGGAATATAATGTTATGTTATGTGTGTGTGTATTATATTCATCAACAATGCTTTTCATTTTTTAAAATTAATACAAAATTGGGCTTTAGTAAAAAATAATAATTGGTCTAAAACCGCTAAACCAACAAAAGGGTTTAACGAACCGTAAAACTATAAAAACTAACCGGTCCGCCAACCCAACCTATCTGGCCGGTTCGGTTAGTCTTTTTCCAAAACCGTAGTTAGCGGCTCACCCCAAAACTTTCCGTCCAAAACCGGCCGAACCAGTACATGAACATCCATACTCAAACCTATATCAATGCTATCAACTCATGATTGATTGATTACACAGGCAAATAAGTAAGTATAATATGTCCCATAAAACCAAAACTTCTGAATTTCCAATGACATCCAAATAAAAAAAAAATCTTCAGATTTATGAAACTTGCTTGGTTTTTGTTGAATTCATGAATTATTCTCTACTTCAAATTGTATACACTCATCTATTATCTGTCAACTAATTTGAGCTAGTTCCACAGCAAAGTATCAAATTCTCAAAGTTTTTTTTCTAATACAAAACGACGAAGATTAAACATGTAAACAGATCATAACTGTTTGGACTTACTTTTCTACACCAGTACACTAAATATTTTAGACTTTTGGTACTAAATATATGATATTAAATGTTATATAATACATAATATATTATAATTTTTCTAATACATGATGAGTTTTTTGCAGAAATAGGGGGTTTCAACCCCCAAAGAGTGATATTAGGCATGGTTGTAAAAGTCCCGCCTAGGCTCCGAGTACTCCCCGAGTACTCGCTACAAGGTAGGCTGCCGAGGCCCGGGTATTGTTCTCCTAGGCCAATTACTCCCCGAGTAATCTCCGACTAGGCCGAGTACTCTCAAATCCGACTAGTGAGCGACTAGCGACTTTTGCAACCATGATATTAGGTGTGATTCAAATTTATGAGTGAGTTTAGGTACTTTACCATTCAAATCAGCGAACTTCTTTACATTTTCTGCAGAAAGCGAACTTCTTTACATTTTCTGCAGAAAGCTGCTAGCATCTTACAACATCCTGACAAACACTGAACCTCGCTGATTCAATCAGCGAGTTTAAAAGAACCTCGCTGATTTTATGAACAAAGTTTGAAACCTCGCTGATTTGATGAACAATTTGCTCAAGGTTCACTGATTTGAACAACAAAGTTGAAGAACCTCGCTGAATTGAAGGGCAATCTTGAAGAAACTCGCTGAAGTGAAGGGCAATCTTGAAGAACCTCGCTGAATTGAAGGGCAATCTTCAAGAACCTTGCCGAATTGAAGGGCAAAGTTATCAAACTTCGTTGATTTCACAAGCAAAGTTATCAAGCTTCGTTGATTTCATAAGCAAAGTTACCAAGGTTCGCTGATTTTATAAGCATAGTTATAAAGCTTTGCTGATTATTTTTTGAAGGTGTAGCAGGTTCACAGTGAATGCTTTTCAGATTTTTGTCTGTCTTCCATCACCCACATGGCATTGATAACTTAAAATATAGAGGGGTGTGTGAATGACAAAGTTTCAAATAATGAAATAGTATTTTTGCAGAGAGTAGTCTCTTCAATTTGAATTGAGTGTTGCAGCATTCTTTTAACCATACCTTCTGATACGCAGAGGGAAATAGTATTTGGTATAGAGCCATCTAATCACCCCTAAAATTCAGAATAGTAGGTTGCAGCAAGGTTTAAAAAACGGAAACGAGTTTCGAGGCGTTTTCACTTCGCCTCACGAGGCGTAAGCCTCGAGGCGAACCGAGGCGTAAGCCCGAGGCGGAATTAAAAAATAAATATAAATATTATATACCTTATAAAAATAGTAATACTAACTAAATTCATCATCAAATTCATCAAAATAATCAAAAACACACATAAAAAAGACATAAATTGCTTGAAATTGACACAAAAACACAAAAACATCAAAAACAAATATCTAAAACCCCTGAGGCGCAGCCTTTTTAGCGCCTCAGCCCCTCTGAGGCACACAAACAGTAGAAACCCCCTGAGGCGCGCCTCAGAATCGTTTTTTGGCAGTTTCGCCTTGAGGCGCGCCTCGAGGCGCACGCCTCAACCGTTTTTTAAAACCATGGGTTGCAGAATCTGGTGGTTTATCAGATCATCAATGGAATCAAGATACCTTTGTTGCTACGTATATGTACATAAAATGGGGTTTATTGATACAAACTTAAAAACCGTAGCTAAGAAACTTTCACACAAACCATCAAGAACAAAACCTCACCCTGGTTTAAGCACGCACAAGAAGATCTCAAAGTTAAAAATGAGTTATCAGTTGAATCTTGGTCCTCTCAGTAACGAGGTTTTGTTTTTACACAAGAAACACCGTGCGTTAGAGGTTTATAATAACCCGGAAAAATTCCGATCATCCATAAACATCAAGCATTTTGATCGTTCGTTTTGGAAGTTGGTGAGGCAAAAGCCTATAGAACCACATGTGGAAGGTTATATACGTGAAGCAGGGTTTGGTGGGTTGCTTGATAGTGGGTACCGTTATATAGACCACGCTTTAATAACGGCGTTGGTTGAGCGGTGGAGGCTTGAAACCCACACGTTTCATCTCTGAGTTAGTTCTGTCCGTATTGAGCGAATAATCAACTCAGCGATAAACGAATTAGTTCTGTCCGTATTATCTCTGAGTTAGATTCTACTTTTTCTGAAGTTGAGGCTACGGACGATCAGTGCATTATACGTGCACGTTTAATAATATTTTATCTAATAGGTTGTACAGTATTTCCAGATAATTCGAACAACTGGATTAATCTTCAATTTTTACAATACTTGGAGGATATAAGTTTGTGTGTTAATATTAGCTGGGGCAGTGCTGTTTTAAGCTGTCTCTACAGAAACCTGTGTAACGCTACAGCACCCGATGCCGTAAGCGTTAGCGGACCAATGTCAATTCTGCAAGTCTGGGCCTGGGAGAGGATCCGTTGTGTTGCACCGGAGCCCTATCACCGGTTTAATTACGACGCACCTTTAGCTGCTCGGTATGTTGTAAGCTGATTAAGTATAAAATTGTTTATGAATAAATTATAGAAACTTAAATATATAATATTAATTTTTTGCACTTATTATTTTTTGTAGCTGGAAGGGAAACCTTAATCATGTTGACGCCCCCACACACTGTCTTAGATCTTATCGATCTCAACTTCAGTCGGTTCGCGAGGAGATGGTACGCTAGTTTTAGGAAAATACACATAATTTTATGTAGTTGTTTCTAAACTATTCAATTTTTTAATGCAGTTTATTTGGACATCGTACGATGATGTTATCGGTAGACTCCCGGAAATTTGCACTAGTGGGAGTTCTAGTTGGAGGAGCACATGCCCGCTGATTTACTGGGAAATTGTCGAGCATCATTACCCGCAACGGGTTATGCGGCAGTTTGGCATGGTTCAACATATACCTCCCAGTATATAACCTGGGCCTGGGAGAGGAGTATATAACCTGGGCCTGGGAGAGGATCCGTTTCATCTTCCATGGTTCAACATATACCTCACTGGAAGATGAAACGTGTGGGTTTCAGGCCTCCACCGCTCAACCAACGCCGTTATTAAAGCGTGGTCTATATAACGGTACCCACTATCAAGCAACCCACCAAACCCTGTTTCACGTATATAACCTTCCACATGTGGTCCTATAGGCTTTTGCCTCACCAACTTCCAAAACGAACGATCAGAACGCTTGATGTTTATGGATGATCGGAATTTTTCCGGGTTATTATAAACATCTAACGCACGGTGTTTCTTGTGTAAAAACAAAACCTCGTTACTGAGAGAACCAGGATTCAACTGATAACTCATTTTTAACTTTGAGATCTTCTTGTGCGTGCTTAAACTAGGGTGAGGTTTTGTTCTTGATGGTTTGTGTGAAAGTTTCTTAGCTACGGTTTTTAAGTTTGTATCAATAAACCCCATTGTATGTACATATACGTAGCAACAAAGGTATCTTGATTCCATTGATGATCTGATAAACCACCAGATTCTGCAACCTACTATTCTGAATTTTAGGGGTGATTATATGGCTCTATACCAAATACTATTTCCCTCTGCGTATCAGAAGGTATGGTTAAAAGAATGCTGCAACACTCAATTCAAATTGAAGAGACTACTCTCTGCAAAAATACTATTTCACTATTTGAAACTTTGTCATTCACACACACCTCTATATTTTAAGTTATAAATGCCATGTGGGTGATGGAAGGCAGACAAAAATCTGAAAAGCATTCACTGTGAACCTGCTACACCTTCAAAAAATAATCAGCAAAGCTTTATAACTATGCTTATAAAATCAGCAAACCTTGGTAACTTTGCTTATGAAATCAACGAAGCTTGATAACTTTGCTTGTGAAATCAACAAAGCTTGATAACTTTGCCCTTCAATTCGGCGAGGTTCTTGAAGATTGCCCTTCAATTCAGCGAGGTTCTTCAAGATTGCCCTTCACTTCAGCGAGTTTCTTCAAGATTGCCCTTCAATTCAGCGAGGTTCTTCAACTTTGTTGTTCAAATAAGCGAACCTTGAGTAAATTGTTCATCAAATCAGCGAGGTTTCAAACTTTGTTCATAAAATCAGCGAGGTTCTTTTAAATTCGCTGATTCAATCAGCGAGGTTCAGTGTTTGTCAGGATGTTGTAAGATGCTAGCAGCTTTCTGCAGAAAATGTGAAGAAGTGCGTTGATTTGAATGGCAAAGTACCTAAACTCACTCATAATTTTGAATCACACCTAATATCACTCTTTGGGGGTTGAAACCCCCTATTTCTGCAAAAAACTCATACATGATATATTTTCCATTGTGCGCTTTTCTTTTCTCGGGCCCTCGCTTTATTTCCGCCTTGCGCCTACGCCCCAGGCGAGGCCTATGCGCCTTGAGTGTTGCGCCTTGAGTGTGCTTAGTGCCTTTAATAACTTTGATGATTACACGTCAGGTTGTTTAGTCCAACTCCATTTGTTCATTTACGTTCGTGTATACCCATTCATAACTTCATTTATGTTCGTTTAAATTCGTTAAAACATTCTTTCAAACTTAATTCTTTTAATTTGATTTTATTTGGTGTTCGTTTTCGTTCGTGTTTGTAAACTATTCGTTAAAAACCGACACGTTCATCTACTTAACAAACGAACAAGAACAAAAAAATCCGGTTTAAGTGTTCATGCTGGTCCGTTTGTCGACTTTAAGTTACACTTCCATGCCTAAATGAACCTAATTAACATAATAATAATAATAAAACAAAAGAATCAAGTAATTATTATGCAATTAACTAAGAGAGAACCTGGATCGGGGCCTTTAGGAGCAGAAGCACAGGCTTCTTGATTAGGGCAACCGGCACACGCATCAGATTTTCCGGCATCTTCCGATTGCGTTCCCGGACAATCTGAAACCAACCGGAACAAACAGAGATTATATTATTATATACGGAAAAATTAACAGAGAAAGTAAAAGTGATTGAACAATAATAAGAAGGTGTTGATCATACGTTCGTTGGCGTCTTCTGGGACTTCTTTGTGGTTGCCGTTTTCCATTTTTGCACTTCCGTTAGGGTTTCTGTTTAGCAGAAGAAGAAAGTCCACAAAAAGGTGTTTGATAAACGGCTGCAGTAAGTTTCTGAATCTCTATTTATACGCTACCCTAACCGAACTATGACTCGTCCGAGTTGACTCGTGGTTCCTTAATTGCTGAGATAAAAAGTTAAGTTGATTTTTTGAAAAGAGTAAATTACGTTTTTGACCCCTGTGATTATATCACTTTTACTATATTAGCACAAAATAAGCTTTTTTTAACATATCTGCTCCTATGGTTTCTATAACTAACCATTTTAGCCCCTAAGTCTAGAGATCATGAGGGCCAAAATGGTTAGTTATAGAGACCATGGGGGCTAAAATGGTTAGACTTAGGAGCCAAAATGGTTAGTTATAGAGACCATGGAGGCAGATATGTTAAAATTTTTTATTTTGGGCTAATATAGTAAAAGTGATATAACCATAGGGGCCAAAAACGTAATTTACTCTTTTGAAAAAAACAACAATTTTTTCAGTTCAGCCAAAATCATTCTCGTGACTATTTCTCATGTCTGTTTCATCATTCACAGCCAAAATCAAGAAAAAATTCAGTTAAGCCAAAATCATTCACAGCCAAAATCAGTTTAGACATCGAACAATTTTTTGAAAAAAAAAAAACCTTAAAACATACCTGTGTCTCGGCTGAGATGGGATGAACGACGGTGGAGATGGGTGTCGATTGAGAAGGTTGAACGGCTGGAGGGGGTGGCGGAGGAGGTGAGACCGTGTCGCTGGAGAAGTGAGATGGGTGCTAGGGTTTTGAGATTTGAAAGAGAGAAGTGTTCTCAAGAGTTTTGAAAAAGATAACAATATCCTTTTATTTAACAGAAATATTTAACATAGTTAAAGGACCTTACCGGACAACACCCATAAGTATAGGGACGTTTTCTGTAACTATCGGCTTCTAAATTCCAACATCAATTAGGTTCACATATAGACGATTTCATTCGAGCGAATTCGCTAATTTCTTCGATCTTCTTCAGCGATTCGAAGGCTATAGATACAGCACAACAATATATATAGCAGCAATCATGTATCATCCGTCCAGAGGCGGTGTTCGTGGCGGTCGAGATCGTACGTTCAAATCACATCTTTACTTTTTAGGGTTTTGAGATTTGTAATATGAATTGCTTATGTTTGTGTATGTATATCTGCATATTGTGTTGATTTAGTTCTGGAAAACTGGATGATGAGTGTTTATGTTGTTGATTTGATGTTTTGGTCACATGATTTGTGGTGAATGTTTGTGAATTTGGGTGACGTACGCAACACGTAACAAATTAGCTTCACTTTTTAGGGTTTTGAGATTTGTGATATGAATTGCTTATGTTTGTGTATGTATATCTGCATCTTATGTTGATTTGGTTCGGAGAAACTGGATGAGAGTGTTTATGTTGTTGATTTGATGTTTTGGACACATGATTTGTGGTGAATGTTTGTGAATTTGGGTGACGTAAGCAACACGTAACAAATTAGCTTCACTTTTTAGGGTTTTGAGATTTGTGATATGAATTGCTTATGTTTGTGTATGTATATCTGCATCTTATGTTGATTTGGCTCTGAAATACTCGATAATGAGTGTTTATGTTGTTGATTTGTTGTTTTGGACGCATGATTTGTGGTGAATGTTTGGGAATTTGGGTGAAGTAAGCAACACGTAACAAATTAGCTTCAGTTTTTAGGGTTTTGGGATATGTGATATGAATTGCTTATGTTAATATATGTATATCTGCATCTTATGTTGATTTGGTTCGGAGAAACTGGATGAGAGTGTTTATGTTGTTGATTTGATGTTTTTGACACATGTTTTGGGATAAATGTTTGGGAATTTGGGTGAGGTTTTTAATATATGTTTTATGTCTGTGAATGTATATTTGCAAATTTTGTTGATTTGGTTCTGGAAAACTGGATAATGAGTGTTTATGTTGTTGATTTGATGTTTTGGACGCATGATTTGTGGTGAGTGTTTGGGAATTTAGGTGAAGTAAGCAGCACGTAACAAATTAGCTTCAGTTTTTAGGGTTTTGAGATATATGATATGAATTGCTTGCTTATGTTTGTGTATGTATATCTGCATATTACGTTGATTTGGTTCTGGAAAACTGGATGATGATTGTTTCTGTTGTTGATCTGATGTTTTGGACACATGATTTGGGATGAATGTTTGGGAATTTAGGTGAAGTAAGTGACACGTTTCAAATTAGCTCCACTTTTAAGGGTTTTGAGGTTTTTAATATATATGTTTTTATGTTTGTGTATGTATATATGCAAATTTTGTTGATTTGGATCTGGAAACTGGGTAATGAGTGTTTCGGTTGTTGATTTGATGTTTTGGACTCATGATTTGTGGTGTATGTTTGGGAATTTGAGTGAAGCAAGCGACAATGTACAAATTAGCTTTACTTTTTAGGGTTTTGAGGTTTTTCATATATGTTTTAAATGTTTGTGTATGTATATATGTATTTTTGTTGATTTTGTTCTGAAAAACTGGTTGATGAGTGTTTCTGCTGTTGATATAATGTTTTTGACGCATGATTTGGGATGAATGTTTGGAAATTTGGGTGAAGTAAGACACATTACGCATTAGCTTCACTTTTTAGGTTTTGATATTTGTAATATAAATTTCTTATGTTTGTGTATGTATATCTGCAAATTTTGTTGATTTGGTTCAGAAAAGTTGGATGATGCCTGTTTCTGTTATTGTTTGATGTTTTTACACATGATTTGTGGTGAATGTTAGGGAATTTGGGTGACATAAGCAACACGTTACAGATTAGCTTTGGTTTTTAGGGTTTTGAGGTTTTTAATATGAATTGTTTGTGTATGTATATATATATATATATATAGGTAGAGGATATATATATATATATATATATATATATATATATATATATATACACACATATGTATATCTGCAAATTTTGTTGATTTGGTTCTGAAAAACTGGATGATCATTTAGTTACCACTAATTTCTTTAGATTTATAGTTGCAGCTCTTGTGTGAAGTATGTTGTATCGCATCGTAGAGAAAGAATCATATACGCCATATATTAACATAGTTTACGTTATCTGTGTGCAGAGTTTAGCTGGGACGATGTGAAGGTTGATAAATATAGAGAAAACTATATTGGTCACAGTCTCAAGGCTCCTGTAGGGAGATGGCAGAAAGGTTAGTTACTTTATAGTTTCTCGAAATATGTAAATATCGATTTTTTTAAGGGTTTTCATTATTATTATTTATTCAACAGGGAAGGATTTACACTGGTACGCTAGAGACAAAAAAGCGAACCAGGCGGATATGGATGCTGCTAAAGAAGAAATAAGAAGGATCAAGGAAGAGGAAGAACAGGCTATGCGGGAAGCTTTGGGTTTAGCTCCTAAACGTTCTACAAATCCTCAAACGAATAGACTTGATAAACACGAGTTTTCCGAACTTGTGAAACGTGGCTCCACTGCGGAAGACTTAGGGGCCGGACATGCTGAGGCCGCTCATGTTCAAGGTCTCGGTTTTGCTAAGTAAGATTCTTTAACTCAACTGAATTGTAGTAATTAGATAAGATTTCGGTTAATGATTGAAATTAACGTCTGTTGTTTAAACTTTTTAACTGCAGGGCGCCTAAAGCGTGGGAAGGACCGAGTTCGAGTTCTCTACCACCCACTGTTACTATGACATCGGACGTACCTAAAAACACAAATGTACCTGTAGTAGATGCGAAGGAAGATTCAGAAGATGAAAATACGCGAAAGAAAAGAAGGCGGGAAGAGAAAAAACAAGAGAAATATGAAAGACGAGAAGAACGTAAGCATGAACGAAGAGAGAAAAGGCACCATGATCGTGACTCGGATGACAAGAGGAAGCATAAAAAAGACAAGGGTAAAAGAAGACATGATTCTGACTGATGTATTATTGTTGAAATGTCGCTTCACATGTGGTTGATTTTAATCGGCCTTAAGTTGAACGGGTTGTGTTTTACGGTTTGTATTCACATTTCTATCTTGTGGCACTAGTCCCTTTTAACAATGCTAGCATAGTTGTTCACAGTCTGGCTTTAATCAGTCGTATGTTGAACGGGGTGTGTTTTACGGTTTGTATGAATTTTTTTATCTCGATTTCGCCACTCGTTTTACAATGTTGTCACCTCTACTTTGACATAAATGGCTAGCATAGGTGTTCGCACAAGAGCCATGCAAATAGTTTGGTTTGTTTTCACAGTTGTACACTGTAAGAATACTTGCATATATATTTGTTACGCTTGCAAACAAGTTGATACTATATGTAGAGAAACCATTATGGTTAAAATTTTCTAAGCAGACCACTATGTATAAAAAGGTGAGGCGCTCGGAGAGGTTTATGCCCCCAAAACAATGGCGAGGTGCAATGTGAGATGCTGGAGAGCTTCACATACGTGAGACGTTTGGTGTTAAAAAATACCGATAAATTGATTTATATATAGTATTTAATTAGGGCTGGCAATCGTGTCAGTGTTAAACATGAATACAACTAATTTAACTATTTATGTCTATAAAACAATTGTATGTACCAAGAAGAAATAGTGGATCCAAGTTTACCAATTTTATTTATTCATAAAAAAAAATAAAAAAGTAAAAAAGTCATGTAGTTTAGATCTAATTGCATCTTATACAGATGACCTATTGTCAGCCCTATATACACTAAAAATCAAACCGATAACCAGTTAAGATGATTTAAAACGAACCATAAACATCCCCAATCGAAATACATATATTACAAACACCAAATATCAAGAATCATAAACTTTATCAACCAAATTAGAGAACAATTAAGATTGCAATGTCACAGCAACTTGAAAGCAGAAACAGAACAACTGAGAATACAACCATTGAACCCATAATAAGTTTTGGGAACTCGATGTTAATTAGCTTAGTTAAGCTTTGAGGCCAGTAACAGACGGGGCCGCACCCCTTGTCGTTTTCACATAGTTAACATAGTCATTGTAGTGCATAGTGAACAATGTGCTTTGGTAGCGAGTGAGTCGAATACAGTTCCTCACGGAGTCGGTAATCGCACCTCTATAACCGGCTTTCCTCATCAATGAGTCGATCGCTTCGATTGTTGTCCAGCCTGGAAAACCAAAAACAACCAAATGAAACGTTAACGTTCTATTATACGTTGTAAAATGTGCAAAAGTATGATGTCTCGTTATATATACTATAAATATGCTATTTTGTTTTCGCATCAATCAACTTTAGGCCTTCAACTATAATGATAACATGCTTAGCCCCTCAACTTTGGTAATGACATGTTTAACCCCCTAACTAAAACAACTTTAGCCCCTCAACTTTGATAATAAACAACTTTAGCCCCTTACCTTTAATAATGACATGTTTAGCCCCTTAACTACATCAAACAACTTTAGCCCCTCAACTTGAATAGTAAACAACTTTAGCCCCTTACCTTTAATAATGACATGTTTAGCCCCTTAACTACATAAAACAACTTTAGCCCCTAAATTTTAATAGTAAACAACTTTAGCCCCTCAACTTTAATAATAACATGTTTAGCCCCTTAACTAAAACATCAAAAAACTATAGCGATCGCCATTTGTTTATTTTCATGTAAGTTTCGAACCCGCTGCGGAGCACGGGTGGTAACCCACTAGTCTGAGATAAAAGTGGAATTACATTGTATTTTAGATGCAAAAGGACCCATTTGAAATCTGTTATAACAAGCAACAAAAACGAACCTTCTTGAGAAGCGACATCAGGTAAGTATGTCGCGCTTCGCTTGGTATTATAGTCAGGATCAGTGAATTCAATAATTATACCATGCTTTCCAACCTGCAAGATCACATGAATTCAGAAAAAAAAAAAACAAAACAAAACAATTCCGATCGAGAATGAACAACTGAAATATGTATAAACTGGTTTAGTATATTTCATATTGCATATACATGACCTTAAATGATTGAAACATCATGTAATAATGAAAAGTAACAAGCTTAGATTTGAACAAAATATATAAAAGCTTACCTCCCAATCGAGATAGTTAGCAGCATCTTCATAATTTGTAAGAATTGAAACGGTACATTGCAAGGACGGTAACTCCTTAGCTTGTATTGGAGGAAATCGATGGTCCCTCAGAGCACTGCAAAATAAAAACATTATTAGAAATAAATAAACAAAACATACCTAGAAAAAAGTATGCAAAGAATAATGCAATGATAAAAAATTTAGAAAAAAGCTCAAAATTTCATATAGATCCCTTCTAAAGGTTCAAAAATTCATAGTATCATATTTACTCTGTCAAAACATTAAAAATGTCATATTTACCCATTCCATAGTAAAACATAATCGATTACTTATAACGCTTATTAAACAAACGAATAGAAAAGCGTCATCACACCGTATCATTTTTTTGGGAACCATGAGAACCTATTACCTGAAAACTCATGGGACCCGCCAATACCCTGCTAACCAAGAGGACCGGGTAAATCACAGCTTGTGATATTATTTATCATGGAACATTAAATATGATACTTTTAGTGTTTCGGAAGGGTAAATGTGACATTATATTATTATGTAATTCGGAATGATATGTATGAAATTTTGCCTTGTAAAATAGAAAGTTACGCGTAAATGCATCAACTCATTACTTTTTGATGCACAGAGTCAGGGGCGGACCCACGTTAAGCGGAACGGGGTCCCCGGACCCCAATCTTTTTTTAAAAAGTAGTAGAAGCGGTATATAAAATTTTCTATGGACCCCATAAAATAATTTAGTTGGACCCCATAACAATAAGAGTGAGCCTGGTGCAGTGGTAAAACCCCTTGTTTACACACCAAAGGTCCCGGGTTCAATACCTGTTTGTTTCTTTTTTTTTTGTGTTTTTTTTCTTTTTAAACCTGATTTTAAATTAATCACTCTATTTTTTTTTCCTATTTCAATTTTTTCTCACCTATATTTAGCTGAATGTGTAGTAAATGAAACTTGTAATTTAGTTATGATATTGTTTTCTATTATGTTTCTCGACCCAACCCGACCCAAACAACGACCGATCTAAAAAATTTTAACACCGGAAAAATAGGACCCCATTGTCCAAAAATCCTGGGTCCGCCACTGCATAGAGTACAAACCTTGTTAAAGCATAGTCCTTGAAACCGTTGACTATATCACGAGCAGAAAGTGACCCTATGCATCCACGTAAACGGGGTTCATAACCATTTACCACTTTCTTCCAAGTCACAAATAATGGGCTGAAATCATACATATCATCGGTTAATTCGAATATAAACGTTTCTATAGTCTAAATCATAAAAAAAGGTACAATACAACTTGTGAAAGATGAATTGCACATCACTAAATTTACGATGTACACCACCAAGATACAATATATAGGATCAAGGCGGCGGTATACACGTTTAATCTGATGGTGTACAAATCAAATTCCATAACATATAGGTTGACTAAAAGAAAAGAATGTCAACTACATAAGACGAAACAGAAAAGTAAGAGCTTTAACTTTTCTACCACAAAATGTGCATTCTCTAGCATAGTTGTCAATAGCGATCGCCAGCGAATAGCATGGCGTATAGGTCGATGCTCGCTATATGCTCTGGAGCGATAGATAGTGACTTTTAATTTTTTTTTTGTCTTTTTTTAAATATAAATAGCAACTAAATATGGCTATAAAATAGCTGCATTTTAGGTTTTTGTTAAGTATACATGTAAAATTACGTATATACCATGGTATTTTGATATAATATACACATAATTTTTTTTTCTAGTGTATCACTATTTATAAGATAACGCCCACTATTTATTGCTATTCGCTATGTAGCATATAGGTACCTTATCGCTATTCGCCATTAACAACTATGTTCTCTAGATGAATAAACTAACACATACACAAGATTTATAAATAGACAAAGGAACCAACATAACCAAGAGGCACCGGACACGTTAGTTAAAGAATTCATTTTAAGTAGAAAAGCGCAAGAACCACATATTGCACTTGTACTTAGTATTTGACAAAGGAGAGTTACAAAGAGAGTGTGCGTTTACGCATCACATTTACGGCAAAAGGTATGACTGTTCGTATGCACATCCAAACACCCCTCCCAGACCCTATCAATAGCTTGTCATAAGTGGGATTTTACTTGGTACGTTTATTTTTGTTTTGTTTGTTTGTTTACATTATATTAATATACACAATTAACCACCCCTCATCAATATTCAATAATATAATGACCATATCCACTAACCAAGATAAAATACAGAAATCGTCCTTTATGTATCTCACTTATTGCAAACTGTGTCCTTTGTCTTCAATAATTACAGAAAACGTACTAGATGTTTGCAAACCCTTGCATGTTATGTCCTTTAGCCCTAACTCAGTTAATTTTTGTGGTTAAATCTGACCAAATAGACGCCACATGAGGTATTTTTGTGGTTAAATTTGACCAAACGGACCCTACATGAGAGTAAAATGACCAAAATACCCTCATGTGGGGGTCCATATGGTCAGATTTAACCACAAAAAAAATTAACTAAGTTATGGCTAAAGGACATAACTTGCAAGGGTTTGCAAACATCGAGTATGTTTTCTGTAATTATTGAAGACAAAGGACACAGTTTGCAATAAGTGACATACATAAAGGACGACTTTTGTAATTTACCCTAAAATAAAACAATGACATATATTAATACAAAAGTTAAACAACTACTACACATCCAAACAAACAACCAATATCAATAAAATAATATCTCAATTCCCAAAACATCAAAGATCAAAACTTTACACTTCCCTTCAACATCAACATTAATATTATATTATTATATTATTAATCCATAAACAAACACACACACACATATATATATATAGAGAGAGAGAGAGAGAGAGAAATTACTGTTGACCCTCATCAAAAGCAGGAGGGGGAACTTGTTCATCATTGTAATGAGCCACAAGTGTATCAAAGCAATAAACCACCATCTCCCTATTTGCAGACACCATTTTCCTGTAACTAATTAAACAAAAAACCACAACAATACAAAGGGTAATAAAGGGTTTAATCAGAAAAAAATCCGATTGCAAAAATCGGGTCAGAAATCGAATAATTTAATCGATTTAAAGAATTCTTGAAAAGGGGGTTTCTTAAAACCAAAAAATCTCAAACGGGTGTTGTTCAAAATCGGTTTTTTTGATTCCCAAAAGCACTGAAACAACACCAGTTGAGGGAGATGAAGAGGGGTCGAAAGATGAATCAAAGTATGGTTTTTGTTGTTGTTGTTGTGAAAAGATGGACGAAAAATTATTTGGGAGATGGGCCCTTCTTATAGGAAAGTAGGTCTAGTTTTTTAGAATATATAATTTACATTTTGGTTCTATAATTTTGGTTGAATTACGATTTTGATCCTTGATTCATGTTTTTTTATAAGATGTGGTCTTTGAAGAATTGTTGCATTGTTTGCTTTAATAGATGATCTCTTTGTTTAATGAGGGTTTAATTTTAGGCGTTAAGCGCACGCCATGTGAGAAACACCGGTTCAAATCCTTAAGAAACTGAACTAAAAAAGTGGTATCTCGATCGGGGGGTTAACTTCAATATCTGATATCTCTTCTTCAATCGATATAGCTCTGGATGATATGCAAAACTAACAACATTGTTGGCTCATTAAGAGGAGAAGAGGGGTTCTTCTCTTAAACAGGCCCTGTCGTGAGAATAAGTAACTGTTCAGAAAGGGAAACAATATGTGTATTTAGGGAGGGAGAGAGAGTAGAGACCAGAATGCTTAAACCTTTGGTGGAGGTTGGTATTTATAGCCGAGTGGTTAAAGAAGGAGATGAGATCAAGGGCGGACGTTATCATCAAGGAATATCCATTTGGTCCCCTCTGACATGGCAGGTAGTGTCTGTAGAGATGGGGGTACGTTGGCGCATCGTGATTGGTTACACGTCACTGTCATTTTGTATTGTTTGTCCCCTACACGATTGATCATCGTGGGGATTGGTTGTGATAGAGTATGACGCATGCTGATTGTCTGCAAGCTGCTGCCACTTGTAATGGTTCTACTTTATGAGTTGTCATTGTACGCGTGCGTGGGAAAATCCCACGTAGGAACCTTGGCACTAGCTGAGTGTTTTGGGAATTAAGTGTGAGTATAGTCTTGCACGCGTGTAGCTTGCGTGGCATTTGGGGCCATATCCTTTCACCAGATTTAGCTTAGTAAGATAATATTGTTTGTTAATTGAAGAACAAAGTAACATAGATGGTTGCTCTAGTATGTTCAAATTGTTGTTTTGGTACGCATGTTTATAAATTTGCAAGTTTTGCTTAAAACTTTGTACAAACTTAACATGTTTGGTCTATGAAGTGGTTTTTCGGTTAATGTGTGTGAAATCACCAAAATACCTTTGTCATTTAAAAACAGAAATAGAAGCAAACGATAGTTAACTTAAAAGTTAAAACCAAGTGTGACCCACGTATTATAAAAAAACACAAATATAATGTCACTATAACATAATTTCGACGAGGTTTCAGCAACCACGTCATCTCCCCTATCTTCTTCTTCAACATCCACAACTAGCAAGCACACCATCCCCCTGTGTCAGTGACCCCAACCAAGTTCGAGATCTAGGTGAAAATGAGACCAATTGTCTAGACCACAACTTTCCCATGTTTAATTTATGTTTTACCATCGTTTAGTAAACTAACCATAGTGTTTTGTTCATGTAATTTACTTAAACTTAATAAACAACTCTTATTAAGTTGAGAATATTTATGAAAGCAACCAGTGTCATCAGAGCAAAACATGATGCATACATGTCAATTCTTATGCGTTCTCACACTTTTTACGAAAAAATGTACTTTTTACAGAAAGCTCACCCTATATTTATGTATTATTTTTTTAAATGAAATATGTTGGTTATAAAGAAAATTCGGGTTGGAGATTAATCTATTTTTCTTCAAGTAATTTGTTTAATTTGGGTTTAGGTATTTCTATGTCTTATCGAAAACTAAATTACAAGTTAGATTGTTAGAACTTAGAACATTCTTTAAATAATATTTTAATTTAAAGTATAGTTAATATATGAATTCTTTCTAACTGGCATCTTTTATTTCTTAAACATCCTACAAAATCAAACCATCAACGAACTTTTGCATAAATAAACAGATTGAAAACATAATTAAGCAATTCTGAGGTTGATTTAATTCACTTTACATTTGACATGACTAGATTTGGTGATAATTCTTTAAGATTTACCAACGAACATAGGTAACCACCCAACTGAGCACACACAAAGGCCATTGAAGTAGCCATCAGATCATCCGAAGCCACCATCAGACTAGCCTTCGGACCATTGGAAGCCACCATCGGAGGATTATCCCTTTTGGTTTCTCTTCGTCTCTCACTCTAGCATTCATTTCTCTCACCATATACAAGACGAGAATAAATAAGAAATGATTTAAAAAGTATTTTGAGGCGACTTTTATTTTTAGAGGCGTTCCTTCTTTTTTTGAATAGGTTTTTGAGGCGGCTTTATTTAAAACCGCTTCAAATATAAGTTTGATCGCCTCAAAAGATCGATTGTGTGCTAGTGGTTAATGAATGCACAATCGTTGCCACCCACCATGATTACTCTCATACGTTAGGTTGTTCGAGTGTTTGCAATGCGAATTGAGGAATAGAAGCCAACTATGGTCGATTTTTAGCCAAATACTCGGGAGGAATATCACAACTACAATTTGATACTATAACACCTTAAGATTACATCAAAATTCTAAATACAAAAGTTACAAATCAAAGTTAATATCGAATCATAACTTATTCCTGAAACATATAAAAAGTTAATAGTATAGAGTTATATATATATTATTAAGAGTTAATTGCCCGGATGGTCAATGTGGTTTCACGTTTAGTCCCCACCTTTTGGAAATAGCAGGTATGCTCCATATGGTTTGTCATTTTGTTACTCGGATAGTCCCATGACATTTACTCAGGGGACTATCCGAGTAACAAAATGACAAACCATAGGGAGCATACCTGCTATTTCCAAACTAACTGACATCTACTCAGGGGACTATCCGAGTAACAAAATAACAAACCATAAGGAGCAAACCTGCTATTTTCAAAAGGTGGGGACTAAACGTGAAACCACAGGGACCATCCGGGCAATTAACTCTATTATTAACATAACTAGTTACCAGAATTGACATATAAGAAATTAGAATGTGTAGGGATTATTAAGCACATGATGGTAGTTGATAACTACAACTTTTTTTTATTAAGCATGTGACAGGTTTTAATAATATATCTAGTTTTTCTAATAGTTTAGTAAACCAGAGGGACTAGGTATACCTATGTTGATTAACTAATTAGTTGTTTTATAAAATAACTACCATATAAAACATACCTATGTAGCGACCACATACATTAAATTTAAAAAAAAATGTTTTAAAATGTACAAACCTTACTCAATTACTACTTTTCCTTTTTATTATAAGTATGTTTTTGTAAATTAGGTCTTTTTTTTCATGTGGACAAGTTACTTCCTGGAAGATGTTTTAAAAAGGAAGTATAAAAGTTACATAAATTTCATTTTTATGATGTTACATAAGATTACTAGGTTAGAAACTCATGTATTAGATATGTTGAATAAATCCAACATGTTAAAACCATAAGTTTTTATAAAGATTTTGTATGTTGGATGTCATTAATGAAATAAACAAATAATAATGATTTAATAATTATAAATAACAAATATGAGAGATTTAAGTATTATTAAATTATATATTAAGATAAGATAAAATAAAACTCAAACTTTATAGTTTAGTTAATTTTAATAAATTATTAGAATAAGAAGATTTATATTCTAGATATTTAGGAGGTGTTTGGGATTGAGTTTGGAAATCGCTCCTGACCTATGGAAATGACTTATTAACGCTAAATCTAATAAGTCAATAAGTCTAAACTCAATCCCAAATTTAATTTAATTATTTGAATTCATTTCATTATCATTTAATACTAGTAATATGACCCGCGGCCGATGCCCGTTACAAACATTAAATAGATTATCTAAGAGTTATGTCATGTGTTAACCATATGAAAACATATGTTTCAACGTACTCGGTTCAACCCGTGTAACTTATATAAGTATTGTGGTTGAATCAAAACGTAATGTAAATTGAATTTATGTCGTACAGTTATAACGTAACGTACCAAAGAAACATAAAGCATGAATAGAAACCACAAAAGGAAAAAAGAAAACATATGCACATTAAGGGTAACCATAAGTGTTTTGTAAAATGAAAGTGCACTAATTTTAACGTTATTTTACTAATTTCGTGAAAATAACGTTAAAAGAGGGGGATGGTTAATCATGCATCATGTGGTGGCATTGATAGCCGAAAGACAAGGGAGTACATGCATTAATCGGCCTTTGTCTTAATTGCTGCTGAGTGTTATGTGCCTTATGTCCAAGGCTTGATGCAAAACTACTATCGAGCCGGTGGTCTCACTGGAAGCAGCCTCTCTATTCCTACGGGGTAGAGGTAAGGCTGTCTACATCTTACCCTCCTCAGACCCTACCTTAGCTTTGCTATTGGTGGGATTTACTGAGTATGATGATGATGATGATGATGATGATAAGTGTTTTGTAAAGTGAAAGGACCAAAGTTGGGAGGTGTAAACGTCAACAACTTTGGTCTTTAGCATTGATATATAATAATAATATAATTGTAATTTTACTTGTCTTGGGTCGCGTGAGGTTGAAAGATAGAGTAACTCGAGTATATACCACCAAATGATAATGTATTATATTTAACCCCGATTGAGCTGGAACAAAATTTACTTCAAAACGTACACCAACTGTGTGCATAAAATAAACACGGAAACGTATTATATTTGTGTTGACTTGTTTCAGAAAAAGGTTTACATCTAACATAAACCAACTCGAATTTATACCAACACGTACATAAAAAGTATTAGTTCTTTAAAGTAAAGGAACAAAAGGGGTAAGCTCGAAACTTAGAAACTAAAAACGTTTACGTCTAAACGTAAACCAACTCAAATTAATACCGTCACGTAAATAAAAATATTAATTTTTTTAAAGTAAATGAACGAAAGGGGTAAACTTGAAACTTAGAAACTCAAGGATGTTAGCGACAAATTAGTTCTTTAAAAACGAAATTAGTAAACAAAAGTTATTGAAGAAAATAATAGGTTAAAAACGTATATTATATATGGTATAAGGGTAAAGTTGGAATATTAGAAATCTAAGGAATTAATTTACAAAACTCGTAAAATAAAATAGCAGTTTAGGGACTAAAATTATTATTTTCTAAACTTTGAGGTTATTAAAAGTAAGGGGCTTACATTGCAACTTTATAAAACTTTAAGGGGGAGGAGGCAAAGCCGGTGGAAACCCCACCGACTTTGTCCTTTAAGATTGTATAGAATATGAGAAAGTCAATATAAGAGAACGTTTAACAAGAGAGAGGGACAGAAAATTATTTTTAGATTTCATAATGAGTGTCACATGCCCCTAATTATTTTGCTTTAGGCTACATGGTATGGTGATGGTCTTCCAAGGGAGGATGATCCGCCACGTAGGCGTCACGTCATACTCCTCCCAAGATGGTCCATCCACTAAACTAGAGGGTATGGGAGGATGGTGCTAGATGATCCTACCCCACAAAACTATATACAAGTATTAAAGCATAATGTACAAATCCCACAAACAAACAAAAGAAAGGGGGCCCACTGTTTTGCTCCGTCCTGGACGTCGGAATACCGACGGAGACGACGCGACATTGGGGGCGGCATGGAAGTAGGATCGGCGACGGATGGAGACGGTCCAACGCCGATCCCCATACCGTATAGCCTTATTGATATACATACGAGTAAAAATAAAGTGGGGGTTAATGAAATCAAATGCTTACAAGTTACAACCTCATTTGGTAGTTTCCAAAAAATGATACAATAGTGGTTCCTCGTTTTCTTTTGTGCACTAAAATAGTGTAATTATCCACGTGGCATACTTTTAGTGGTTCGAATTTTTCTTTTGTCGCTGGCTCATTGAAAGTTGGGTACTCATTCGTGCAGGCGTCAAGATCTCAATCGTTTATTTTGTTAAATTTGATCGCACGAATTCCATTCTAGTGAATTTCCCTTTAAATAAACCAATAAATAATAAATTTCTACACGTATAGTAAGGGGCTGTTTGGCAACATCTGAATCAATAAGTGCTGAATGAATAAGAGGTCTGAACGGTTAAGAGACTCTGTACCAGTAGGTGCTGAACCAGTAAAGTGTTGTTTGGTTTGCACCTCTGAATGACTATGTAAAGTGACATTTTTACCCCTCAAAACAGAATGTATAACTTCAAAATTAATCAGTTCAACGGAGATATACTAAACAGAATACAACAGACATTATATACACAGAGAATCAGTTCAATTCAATCTACCTTCACATAAAACGATGAATGAGTTCAAATAAAACCACAAATGAAAAACAAAACCACAAATGAAATATAATATTCAAACAAGAAACAGAGAATCAGTTCAATTCAACCTTTCACATACAACGATGAATCAGTACACATATTTGGTGTAAAATGGTACCTTAATCAACGGCGGAGGTGTCGGCTGAGGTCCGATTGAGGGGGAGGGCGGCGCTGTTGAGGTCCGATTGAGGGGGAGGGCGGCGCTCTGTGGAGGTTCGGCCGTGGAGGAAGGTGTCGGCTGTGGAAGTTGGGCCGTGGAGGAAGGTGTCAACCGTGGAGGAGAGGAGAGGAGAGGAGAGGAGATGAAGATGGGGGTGCTGGAAGAAGAAGAGGAGAATGTCGTTGTTTTGTTTTTGTTAGGGCACAATTGTCATACTTTTCATTCAGATCTCATAACTAGCTGAACCATTCAGTCTGAATGGTTCCATTAAGAGGTGGCTATTTGATGAACCAAACACCCTAACCTCTGACCGATTCAGAGGCTTGCCTCTTAATGGGGCCATTCAGATGTAAACAAACAGCCCCTAAGTTATTAGGCCGGTTGAAGTGGAGTCCCCGAAAGAGTCACCGCGGGCAAGGTGGGAACAATGCCCCTTGGTGTGGTATCTCCCAATGCCGAGGATAAGAATTGAGCCGTTGAAGTTATTAAAAAACAGGCGTATGACCATTAGAAAAAAAAATCTAAATTAAATTTTCCTATATAAAAAAAATTAAATCAACTACTTTTTACACAAATTTAATATATATTAAAACTAAAGGTCGGTGGCTGCCTACTCACAGCCACCTCCCTCATTCTTATATATAAATTGTTTGCGAAAAAGCAAACAAAAGTGGACTCTGCTATAGTGGTTTGGCGCATTACTAATAACTAAGAGATCAGGTGTTCGATCCCTGATGTGCTCTTTTTTAGTATTACAGTTATGATCTGTAAAGGAAAAGTCATTCTTTTCTTTGTAAGTCCCATATACATTTTTCATTAATAAAAATTCACACTTTTTAATTTTCTCTCAAGTTTCAATATTAATATTTACATCCCTTTTAATTGTTAAAAACTTTGTAAAATGTTATTTTAATTATCTTGAGTTTTTAACGTTTATTCCTGATACTTTCATTCTTTAACTTAAAAAAAAACTATTTTCTTATGTGCTTATTTTTGTGTACATGTAGGTATAAATTAAAGTTGGTTTACGTTTCGACATCATTTTCTTTTGTAAACGACTAGGGTCAAATATATTACGTTACCATGCCTATTGTACATTTTCAGTTGTTCTACGTTTTGACGTAAATTTTGTTTGAAAACGAGTCATGTCAAATATAATTCATTTTTATTTGATGGTATAAATTCGAGTTAAATTGTGTTTTAACACCGCCGCAATGCACGGCGGGTACAATTACTAGTTACTAGTATTATTACAAACTTCCCATGAACAGTACAAAATATTTTTATAATATTATTTATACTTTTGATTATTTCATTATTTTATTACTTAATAATTGATTTCATTAACTCTATAACATTTATGAAATTTGGTGAATAGTAGTTCGACTGCTTTAGGCCAAATCAAATTACGATTTTATCCTCACTTTAAAATTACGATTTTACCATCAGTTTAAAATTAAGTTTTTACCTCCGGTTTAAAATAAAATTATGCTTTTGCCCCAGTTAAAAATTACAATTTTGCCCTCGGTTCAAAATTACGATTTTACCCCGTTTATACTTACAGTTTCGCTATTAGTTTTGTTTTGTTCCTCCCAGCCAAATTACCATTTTGCCCTTAATTTAAATTTACATTTTTGTCATCGTTTTTGTTTGCTTTCTCAGTAAAATTATGATTTTGCCCCCAGCGTATAACTACAGACATAAGATGGGGGAATAGTGTCAAGAAGCTGCCTGGCACTCTCCCACTGGCCTAACCAATTTACGATTTTATCCCCACTTTAAAATTACGATTTTGTATCAGTTCAAAATTATGTTTTTACCCACAGTTCAAAATAAAATTATGCTTTCGCCCCCAACTAAATAGTACCATTTTGCCCTCGATTCAAAATTACGATTTTGACCCGTTTAAATTTACAGTTTTGCCATTAGTTTTGTTTTTTCCCCACCCAACCAAATTACAATTTTGCCCTCAATCTAAATTTACATTTTTGCCATCGTTTTCCTTTGCTTTCCCATTCAAATTACGATTTTGACCCCAGTATAAAATTACAGTAATGCCAGCATTTTAGTTTTTTTTTACAAAACTATAGTGGTGTTTCGTTTTAATTGTTTGACTCGGTGTGATTTTTATTTTCCCCCAGTTTAAAATTATTGTTTTTCTATCGCTTTTGTTTTTCTTAAGCAAAAGTATGATAGTGTTTTAACTTTCCACCATCATCATCCTGGTTCTGCTCCCTCTCCATCATCATCCTCATTCCTGCCGACATTTTCATGTTTTTCCTCAGTATATGAAATCAATGTTTCCTTTTTACTCCTGATGATATTATGCTTAAATCACATGTTTATTTGTTGGTCCCGATTGTATGGATTTTGAGAACGCATAACTGTGTTATAAGTATTTTCAATTTTAGATCTTTTCTCTACTTTGATAAAGCAGATTTGCATATCAAGATTGAACACAAGGACAACTTATCCAGTAGCAAAAAGGCTTCTCTTTGGCTTTTTTTTCACAGCTAACCCCATCTTCTAGTATTGTTACTGAAATTAAGAACTCGGATTACAAAATCCACCAGATTTTGGGCTACGGTTTGATGAAATACACTAGATCTGTACATAAGCTAACCGAACGGCGTTGAGGAGGAGAGAGAGTAAAAGGAATCGAATGAATTGATTTGATTTGTGTGAGATTAATGGGAGCAGAAACAGGCAGAGTGTAATAACATTACCTTGTTGGTTAATCTTCTCATGGATGATTAATGTTCATCATTATCTCTGCAAATTTCTTCAAATTTCTAGGGTTTCATGGAGTGAGAGGAAGAGATGAAGAACATGAGGGAGAAGAAAGAGTAAGGGGATAAGGTCTGGCATGTGTGGCTGTGAAAATGAAAGAAAAAAAAATATTTAGATGGAAAATTACTAATATACCCTTATATGCAAGGCAACTGTAATACTTAACTGAAAATTTTAACCAGGTTATGGTTAAAGGACGTAGGGTGTAATGAATTTTCCAAATAAAGGACTGTGACTGTAATTATTGAAGTTAAAGGCTATCTATTGCAATCCGGTACAAACATAAAGGACGAAAAGTGTAATTTACCCTTATTGAAATGTTATTTTATGGTAAAAATCCAACTACAACCATTGATGCATGAAGTACAAGTTCCTAAAGCATGATTAGGAGAACAAGGTAATACCCATTTTATGTTCAAATTTCAATCATATAGTCATCACATGTAGCTTAAATGAATAACGATATGGTAAAAACAAGATATGGGATTACGCCTAGAAAACATCTTAAATAACAAACTCATAATATGAACGAAAATTTTCTACTGGTCGGTCTTCAAATTGGAAGTAAACAAACTTACTTTTCGTCGTTCCTGCAGAAATTTTGCTAGTTGGGTAGGTTACCTGCATTCAGAAAAACTATTAGAATTTAGCCGAATTTCCCCTATTTAACATCTTGGTTTTATAAAAAAAAGCTAATATGTAACTAAAATGAGACACATGCAGCTTTTGGTTGTACATAGAACACGCCTTGTGCCCTGGGATTTTGAAACCTAAGCGAGCACTTTACGCTCTTTAGAAATATGTTCGACATGTAGAGGATGAGCAAAGGTGTCGTATATAGAGTTGCGACTTGCAAGCTATAACAAAACATCCCGTGCAGAAACAAGCTTGATAAAAAAAGCTAATATGTAAAATAATGAAACAAATGCAGCCTTGGTTGTACATAAAGCATTGGTTTTAAAAAGCGAGAGGCGCACAAAAGCGACGAGGTCTAAAACCGAGGCGCGAAGCGCAAAAGCGGGGGGCTTTTCGTACCCGAGGCGCAAGCTAATTATATATATTTTTTATACATCCCATATATATCCAATAGATTTTTAGCTTTCCCTGCCCAAAATTTAGCTATAAGTAAATGTTTCAGTATGATTTTAGCTGCATGTACAAGTCAAAAACCCCAAGGTACAACAGTTAGATGCATAAAAACGCCTCGGGTACGAGAGAGGCACGCCTCAAGCCAAAAATGCCCAGAATAATCCCAAAAAAGCGTGCCTTTTTTACGCTTCTTGTAATTACTCTAGGGCTGAGTGAAAAAGCCAAACAGTGCGCTCCTTGTTGCGCCTCATGCTTAAGCGCGCCTCAGGCGCGCTTTTTAAAACCAAGCATAAAGCACGCCTCACGCCTTGCACTCTTTAGAAGCAAGTTTGACATGTAAAGGATGAGCAAAGGTGATGTATATGAAGTTGCAAGCTAAAGCAAAACACTAAAAAGAAAACAAAGCCTCAATGCAACCTACAACTTATTTTACCAACACCCCGTGCAGAAAAAAGCCTCGATGCATAAACTTGTGAAAAAGTATTTTAGTTGGATCTAGCTTTACCAAGTTTTCTTGAAACTTATTAGTTCGTAAAAATCTAGTGTCAAAAAGTATTTACAAAAAAACACGAGGCGCACATTAATGTACAACAACGTAAGTTTTGATTACAAGTTTACAACCTGAAGCTGCATACTCTCATTCTATTGTTTGTTTTACATAAAAACCTACTTATCAAGTAAACCTTTCATCATTTCTTCATCCCTTAGATTGTTTTAACATATAAACCTTCTACGACCCTAGTTTTGACCCAAAATTTTCCTAGTGTCATGCCTTACAATTATTAAAATCTAAGCATCAAATACAACAATATATGGAATGGAAAAAATAGTTTATTATTCGACTGGTAAGAATACGAAACATTAAAGAATACAGAAGTGTTAACAAAGCAATGTCTAAATTTGTAAAATCAGAAGCCAAACTAATATCTAGAAACCAAATGCACGCTCGGAAGAAGTAAACAAACAACATTTCATCACTGCTACAGTGCTTCGAATGACTCTGGATCAGCAATATGTGTACATGGACTGGTTTAGTCCGACAGAATTGCCCAACCCGATAATCAATCAGATTTTGCAGTCGTGTTTTTGCGAATTTTCGAACAGTCCGTTTAAATGTTTCAAAACTAACCTAACAGTTTGGCTGACAAATATCGCTTAAACCAGCCCGTCGTGTTTTGAATCAGTTCGGTTTTAATTTAAGCAATAGTTTGAATTTGATTTAAAGATTAGTAACAGTTTTAACACATTGGCTCATAAGTTGACTAAAAAAGGTAACCAGACTATGATAATTACAATGCATAAATAATTGTCCCAAATCAGTTAAAACACAAAAAATTAAACAAGGGTTGGTTCCGGTACAAGATGTCCTTAAACTATGAAACGTAGAAAACTGGGTTAAACAAACTCCGATTAAGCTCATTTCAATGGCGTTAGAACCGGCTCGATGAACCCTAACCAGAAAACCTAACCCCTTAACTCTAAACACTAAAATCTAAACCGTAAAGTCGAACCCTAAAATCTAAACTAGAAAAACCTAAAGGCTAAAACGTAAGGTTGTAAGAATCACTAGGTGCTAGTCGGCCGGTGGGGTATCCACTAGCGATTACTCGGGATTAAATAGGATTAAAAGAATTAAGATTTTATAAGTTTTATATGTACTTTTTTTTAATAAACATATTTTTAAGTTTTCAACACCTTCTTCTACCCATATTTTCAAATAGATAGGATTAATTGCCGGAATATACAGGTTTTGGTCAGGAATCTGGCAGGAATTTTAGACTACCACCGAATTTTGGCCAATTTGAACTGGATTTGACCGTGTACTGTTTAATTGGCCGATTAGATAAAATTACTCGGTGAACCTTGGACTAGCGATTAATCAGAGGCTAGTCGGGATTTTTACAACCATGCTAAAACCTAAACTAAACTCTAAAGCTAAATCCTAATGCTAAACACAAAAACTAAACCCTAAAAGTTAAACTCTAAATTCCAAACCCTACATATATCACAATAGGGTACGACGAGCCAATTCCAACGCCGCTGAAATAAGATCAATCGAAGTTTGTCTGACCAGGTTTCCTACTTGGGACATTGGCCTCTAATAATCCCTACTAGACGTCATTGGCCATTGGCAGTCCCACCTTTTTTTATTCCCCCTGCCAGTCCCACCATTCAACTATTTTTCCTCCACCGATCCTCAGTTAAAAAACTTAATGGAGTTAAGTTTTTTTCCAAATTACAAACTGAAGTTTTAGGGCTTTTGATCAGAGAGAGGATACGAGTCTATTGATGTAAAACTTACCTCGAAACAGTGCTCCAAACAACTTGATTTTTGTTAATTGGAAGTTTAAACATCCGAATTGAAGCACTGTTTTCGTCATTTGGAGCACAATTTCAAGGTAAGTTTTACATCATTCAACTCGTATCCTCGTTCTGATCAAAAGCCCTAAAACGTCAGTTTGTAATTCGGAAAAAAAACTTAATTCCGTTATGTTTTTTTTAACTGAGGACCGGTGGAGAAAAAATAGAGCCAATAGCCAATAACGTCTAGTAGGGATTATTAGAGGCCAGTATCCCTTCCAACCTTTCCTAGGTTAAAGATTGTTTTATATTTGATCCTCCCTCTGTTTAAAGAAACATATACATACATCTATATCAACTAAAATCCACAAAATTCCAAAACAACACATCCAATTTCGCACCAATCATACCAAAAACTCTCAATAACATAAAGCAATCACAACACAAACCGATCAAATACCACTAAACACAACGAAAAACTAACCTGAAAAACTAGGGTTTGAAATAATCACTTTTGAGGAGCAGCAACGGCAGGAGTGCCGAGCAAGCTAGCCTGTTGAAGCTCGAGATCGTTGTACTGAGCCTCACGTTCCATCTCAATGATTAAGGGGACAACAAGGATCAAAAACGTGGTTCCGGCGATCCACGCCGCCTTGCCGGTGCTTTTGAGGAGCTTTTTGGCGATGAAACCGGCGTCGGAAGCGACTCGCTTGCCTTTGTAGACGATCGGTGATTCGGATATGGAGGATGAAACCCTGGAGAGCACTCCTTCGTTGCTTGATCTCTTCGCCGCCATAGCTAGGGTTTACAGGGTTTCTGATTCGGTTGAGAGGGTTTAGGGGGTACAAATGTAGATGGTTTAGGTTGCGTGTTAATGAAAACTAGAATTACGACCCGACGCAATGCGGTGGGGATTCTTTAGTTATAACGGGAAAAAATAGACGATGTAAAAACGTTCACCCACACACGTACGTTGCGTCGTGTTAACTCGCAAAATTTAGAACGAAACGTAAAAACGTTAAACCAAAGACGCACGTTTCGATGTGTTTAGTCACAAAATTTAGAACGAAGCATAAAGCGAAAAATTTGCGGAAACTGAAAATTATAAAGGACAAAAGTTGAAAGTAAAAAAAGTTATGGGAATAGATTGAAAAAGATAAAAAATTTTATGTTAAAAGTAAAAAACAAATAGTTTTGCGTTAAATGTAATTTACGAAATACATTTGAGTGAAAAGTAAAAAAAAAATCAATTTTTTTTTAAAAACCCTCAAAGCCAAGGTTACAACAACCATATGCATAACCATTTTTTCTTTGAAAAAATCTCAAAGCCAAGATTACAACACATTAGTAAAAAAATCAAAGTGGTTAAATCGCAAAAGATGGAAACTTTTGAATTAGAAGTGAAAAATCAAATTAATCAAAGGGGTTAAATTGTATAAGATGAAAACTTTTGAATTAGAAGTGAAAAATCAAATTAATTAAAGGGGTTAAATTAACAAAGATTAAAACTATAAACTTAAATTGTCAAAGATTAAAACTTTAAGGTTAAAAATGAAACAAAGATTAAAACTTTAAACTTAAATTGTCAAAGATTAAAATTTTAAGGTTAAAAAGGAAAATTCCAATTTTTTTTTTAAAAACTCCCAAAGCCAATTGTATAAGTATCATATGCATAAGTTAGTTGCTTTTTAATAAGGTTATAATAAATTAGAGCGATACGTAAAATATAGAAAAAAATATAGAAAGTAATAAATATAAGTAGATTTAGTACTCGTGCATTGCGACGAATCTGTCAAATGGGAAAATATAGGCGATGTAAAAACGTTAACGCACGCACGTTGCGCCGTGTTAACTGACAAAAATTAGAACGAAACATAAAAACGTTGAACCACATAAGCACGTGTTAACTCGAAAAAAATTAAAAAAATAGTAAAACAAAAAAAAATTGTGAAATATGAAAAGTACAGAGAAACAAAATTAAAAGTAAAAAAGTTGTGATGTTAAATTGCAAAAGGTAAAAACTTTTAAGTTAAAAGCAAAAAAAAATAACTAATTGTGGGTTAAAGTGTAATATAATTTTTTTTGAAAACCTCCCTAGGCATTTGGTACAACTTCTCTATGAGAAAGATGTTGCAAATTTATAGTTTGTAATAATAAATGTGATTATCCTAGAAGAATCGAATGTGATTATGATTTTAACTTTTTTCTGAAAATAGGAGGATGATTTTTTGTTTTAAATTGGTAGAAAACTCGTGTAATACAGCAGTAATGATAATTTACAACTGGCTACTCGTTTTATGTTAGTTTATTAATATTTGTATAGTATATTTGTTAGCTCTTTTTGTTCGTAGCATTGTGTGCTCTATCTATAACATGAATCTTACATATCTTAGTTAAATAATAAATTGACATTAAAATTATCAAATAATATAAATAAATAATTGTACACTAATAGATATTCTAGTTTTATAATTTTCTTAATAATAATACATGTTTTATTGCATCTTCGTTCTTGCATTCTACATAGGTATGTACATAAATATAGAGGTTGATATGACTATGAGTGTTACAATCCCCCTTGTTAAGCACGGGGTATGAGTTGTAGCACCATTTTTGTGGTTCCGACGTTGACTTGCTGCACCAGCAGCGTATACGGGAACCACCCCATTGCCGCCTCCTTGTTGGGAGGAGTTGGGCTCATCGCCATTTCCATTCTCATTTCCGCCATCTCCTGTTGATCGTCCACCACCTCCGCTTCCTCTAACAATAGTTGTATACTTGCTTTGGTTTACCGTCTTTTCATGCGTATTCCCTTTAAAAAAAATACACCCTTTTGTGTTATTGAGTGTATATACATTTGTCTAAATTCAATATGAGAAGTTTGGATAACATGTCAAATTGTGCTTGAGTTGAAAATTTTCATATCTTAATATAGGTTGAAGCAGGGGCGGACCTATCCCATATTTGTAGGTTTTCAGGAATTCAGTGCATTTGGAAAAAATGAAAGTAAAAAAATAGTGAGAACCTTAAAGAATTTAGAAAAAAAAATAGTGGGAATTAAAGAGAATTTACTAAAAGGAACTCCTTAAATAAAATCTTGGATCCACCACTAACATGAGAGGTTTACATGATTCATTTTACTTTAGTAAAAAAAAAAAAACAGTCTTATTATAATAGTAATTTAAATATTTGAATAAAGCGATTTGACTTTGTTTAGCTCTCGCTTGTTTGATCCATTTCCATCTAGTTATAAAGATTTCATTTTAATCCATGTGGTTTGGGCCATTTTAGCAGTTTAGTCCAAAGGTTTCATTTTTCGCATGTGGGTCTAAAAATGTTTCACCGTTGCCATTTTAGTTCATTGGGTTAATTTCATCCATTATTTATGTTAACTAAAATGGCAATTCGGTCATTTTATATGGCCGAATTGCTCTTCTATTTAATAGAATTACATATAAAATGACCGAATTGTCCTTCCCGTTAACAAAAAAAATTGATGAAGTTAACCCAGTTGACTAAAATGGAAATGATGAAACATTTTTGAACCCACAAGTGAAAAATGAAACCTCTGAACTAAACTGGCAAAATAGCCCAAACCACAGGGACTAAAACGACATTTAACTCTAAATTTTATTTAACCATTTTTAAGTGCTAGAGAGTAGAGATAATATGCAAAATAATCATACACATTCATAATTTAACCGAACTATAACCTTCCAATGGGAAAGTACCATTGTTGAAATTTCCAATTTCCATCCTCATGAGTTATCTAGTGTCTTTCCAAAAATTTAGAGTTTGTTACATAGGGTGTCCTTGTGGTATGGAGTTAGAGCAAAGTAACACGTTTAGGTCTAAGGAATTAAAGCTATGATTTGGAGTTTGTGGTTTTGATTTTGTAACAAGTTTAGGGTCTTAGACTAACTTATGTTAGTTTTTCAGTTAAATGTGTATGAAATGATAATTTTACCCTTTGAAGAAGGAAAAAAAATTGTATTACGTGAGTTGTTTTGAAGTAATTTATGCATATATATATATATATATATATATAGAGAGAGAGAGAGAGAGAACCTGGAATCAAGTTCTTGCTAAGTAAAGCACATGTTGCAGGAGAACAAAACAAGAAGAGGATCATGACTAGTAGCATGAGCTCTTGAAGACCCATGTTAGTTTTTCTTTTGAATTCTTCCTTTGTGTTTTGCATATATATAACAAAAATAATAATATGTCATCCACTCATCCTGTTAACTCCATGATTATTTAAGATAAAGTGGGGCTTGTCAAATTACTAGCTATAGATGTCATTTTTTCCCTCAACCTACACAAATGCTTTTTGAGGACTTTATACCTAGTTATGTCACTTTGACAAAAATAATATTCGACACTAAACAAACAATATCTTACATTATATATGTTGGTGTAAAGGAAAAAGAAAGATGCCACAATTTTTGGAATTAGGGATGTTTACATTAAGGTTTAGCCATTATATTTCTCGGCGAATCGATAGCTCAAGGTAATTTAGAGAAACTAAACCGAACCGGCCAGATGAGACAAAACAATTCGGTTCTAACGGTCTTGGCCGTTTCTTTATGTTTTTTTACAAGGAATCATACCATTAGATATTTGAAACTAACGTTTTGGCTTTTTAAGCAATTTAACGCACTTTCTACTGTAACAAACAATGAAGGAAAAGAAAGATGCCCACGCCTATATCAAGATAGCCCACTAATAAGGACGATTCTATATAGGTATAGGTCATGTCTTGTTGGACAGACTTGTTTCACTTTGAATATATACTAATGTTCGATTAAGGGGGTGTTTGTTTTTTCTTCAAACATCTTCAAGGAGGCTGATGTCTGCAGGCACGCAGACGTTACCATTAAAGACTGTTTGTTTTGTTTTTTTAAACATATGTGAACTCAGCTTTTTTCATCTTAAAAAATAAGCTATGGACCCCCTTCTTAAAATATCTTCACACATCTCTCTTCTCCTCCCTCAAACATCAGCCCCTCCTACCGCCGCTCCTCATCCTTCTCCTACCTCCCTCTTCTCCTCCGGCGACCTACCTCCTCCTTCGGTGACCTCCCTCTTCTCCTCCGGCGACCTACCTCTTCTCCGACCTCCCTCCTCCGGCAACCTACCTCCTTCTCCGGCGACCTCCCTCCTCCTCCTCCGGTGACCAGCTCCTTCTCCGACCTCCCTCTTCTCCTCCGCTAGATCGAAGCGGAATGTGAATGTTTCGTCATTGTTTGATGCGCTTCAGACCGGTATCAACTTATAAAAACAAACAGTCTTATATTTTCAGCTTGCAGATCTTCAGACCACATATTCAGTTGCAGGCATAAAAACAGATGAAATCAGCTTGCAGACAATTTATGTCTGAAAAAACAAACAGCACCTAAGCAAACATAGACTTTGAACTTAGACAATGATTTAAAATAAAACTAGCTACACATAACTAGAGGTGGTAATAAAAGTAATATAAAAATATAAAGTTGGATCTTAAATATGTGAATTTATCATACTTGCTGAAACCCTTCATAATAATTACTTATCCTTTAATTTTTTGATAATTGAATCTAATTTAATTTTGAATAATCTGCATAAAATATCCTGTATGTCTTGAGGGTTAATGGTGGTATATTTGAGAAACCTTTTAACCTCAGGCTACCATGGATTACATGTTATCTATGAAAAAATCTAGATATTTATACCATTTACAAAGAAACGTTACATTTAGATAGTTCTGCATCATGTAACGGGCACCATCACCAAAAGAAGACGGCAATATTACACATTTTCCAACATTTGATATATCATCTTTTCCATTTATTTGTAAGTTATGAAGATTCTGATACGATTCACACCAAAGATCTTTATGTTGTCATCGACAAACATGTGGACATGCAAAGTATAGCAAGCAGCGCCGGCTCTTGGGCCGGCCAACCCGTGCCGTCGCTCAAGGCTCAAGTTTTTGAAAGGTCCCAAAGGTTTTTATAAGCTTTTATATGTATAGAAAATTATATATTTAATATATGCATTCATTTAATATACATAAAAGTGTTAGTGGCCGTGAGATGGAAAACCATCTAAAGATAACATTAAGGACTTAAGTTCAAGACTTGAGTCCACCACCAAAGTCTTATTTTATTTTTTTGTAAATTCATTTTCTCATAGCATAATTTTGGGCCCAGTTTTTTTATTTCGCCCGAGGCCTAAATTCTTTTTGCAGTTCTCGAAGACGGCTCTGATAGCAAGACACAACAAAAAGACAATCACCTGCAAAGTCAATCTATAGTGTATGCACGTCTAAGTCCCTAATCCAAAACGGAGATATATATATATATGTATGTATGTAGGAGAAGGATCCGTTAGAAACCACCCTTTATTGCGATAACCGCGAGAACCAATACGAACACAACAAAAAATACCTAAAAACAGCTAAAAAACACACACATCAAAATCACTAATTTTCATTGAAAAAAAAAACGAAAAATTATCGATTTTGAGGTAAAAAAATGTGTGTTTTTTAGAATTTTTTTTGGGGTTTTGTTTTTAGCATTTTAGCTTGGTGGGGGTGGGGGGTTAGGGTTTTTTTTTTTTTTTTTTTTTTTTTTGGGGGGGGGGGGGGGGAGGGGTTTAGTTTTTAGCATTTAGCTTGGGGGGTGGGGATTAGGTTTTTTTTTTTTTTTTTGTTCACATTGGTTCTCACAATAAAGGTGGTTCTCAAATGAACCTTACCCTATGTATGTATCCCTCTCATAAAAATCTTTAATCTTAATCCTACACCTACATAACCCATATCCAGGACCATGTCTTTAAAGATGTGTAACTATAGTCAGGGGCGGACCCACCACCAAGCCAAGGTGGGCGGGCGCACCCCCGAGAAAAAAAAAATTTAGTGTAATTTTCCGAAGAAAATCCCGTCCGCACCCCGTGGAATTTTTCGGTCGCACCCCTTGGAAATTTTCATCCGCACCCCTTGGGTAAAAAAATATTATGGATTTATATTATAATTTTTTTTAGTAAAGTCTGATTTTTTATAAAAAAAAACTACCTATATTAATACATTATACTACTTAAACCCAAACCAAAGCTTAACCCATTAGTCCATATCCATTATCCAATACCCAACAATAAACAAAAAAGCCCAATAGTCCATTAGTCAATTACCCAATACCCAACAATAAACATTAACAATTAGCCCAAAAACCCCTTCAATATCCTCCCGCCCTTCTGTTTCTGTTCCACGACATCCTTCCTAGCGACTTCATCACCAAGCCAACAGCAACAGCAGCCAGCGACAGTCAAAATTCCGGCCAGAAACTGACCGGAATCCGGCCAGGCAACAGCAACACAACAGCGACATCATCAAGGTTAGTTTTTTGGGTTTTTTTTAATGATTTTACTTGATGATTTACTGCCATAGATGATTTTTATGATGGTTTTTTTGATGATTTTACGTGATGATTTACTGCCTTAGTGCCTTAGATGATTTTTTTGATGATTATGTTTTTTAGATGATTTTTAGGGGTGATTAAACAATTCTAGGGCTTGATGATTATGTTATTTAGATGATTTTTAGGGGTGATTTTAAGTGATAGTTGTGTATGTTATATAGAGAAATACTTGCTTAAGAAAGTAGCTTTAGATGATCTTTTGGATAGATTTCAAAAAATGAAAACCCGTAGGGCGACGTTTTAATTATGTTTGTACAAAGTTTGACGTGTTTGCCAAATATATAAATTTAGTTTGATGTTCTTTTGACTTACATGACCCGACCCGACCCGATACAACCGATTTTTTTACTTATGTACCTAGGGGCCTAAAATTTTTAAAAATCTTCCGCACCCCCATGGAAAAAATCCTGGGTCCGCCACTGACTATAGTAAATCACGCGCACCCAAATCAATTTGGATCTACATATACTCCTCATCCCTTCTATATTGAGGAAGAGTACATGTAAAATAGACGTGTAACTCTATTCTAAATGGTGTCGTTGTCTATCTTCTACTCACATGCCTAAACCATCTCAACAACAAAAGTTTCCAATATTCTAACGAATGAACTTAAATATACAACATAAATCAACATAAAGGATTTTAAATGTATTAAAGTACTAGGTTAGTTACCCGTGTGATACACGGGCTGAACTAATATGTTTTGTAAACTTGACTTGTTATTTGTTAAGAATCATGTAATAATCATTTTAGCAATCATACAACAATTTATAACCAAAAAGAATATCCTCATATACATCTACGTTTTTAGGTTTTGCAACTTTTTTACACTATACCATGGTTCCTTTCTTCATTACGACATCAAATGAATATATCAGCAAATGAAAGCTTAAACATACTGCATTTTATCAATTAATACCTGCAAACAAAGATATCAATGAAACGAAAGAAGATTGATATATATTAAATAGTACATTACATATTAAGCTATTTCAATATATAAATCTTGTTGTCAAAAGCGCAAGAAGCGTGGCTATAGTGCCTCGTGGTAGCCTAGGCTAGAATCTGGGCTTTTCTTTTGCAAAAGCGTTGAATCAGGTGAGCGCCCAGAGCCAGGCGCATGAGAGAAAAAATGTCGGCTTAGGGCAATAAAGAAGACAGAGAATGACAAACCTATTTCACTGCCTTCTCCTTCGTTCTTTTCAAGTTATAATCTTCTCTCTTCTATTTTACAAGAACGGCACTCTTTTCTCTGATACCCTTTTTAGGGTTTTATTACCTTTTTCTTCGCTATTGAAACACATTATGATACCATGTGCTAAAACAATATCATATAACAGATATTCAGTCATCAGGTTCAAAGTTAAACCAATAGCTTTTAACATTTAAAATTTTGTCGAGTGTTGGAATCGGGTCTCCAAGAATTGGAGTCATTTTGTCATGAATGTAAAAAATAATGAGATCTGGTTATCCTACATATCCATGAGATTAGATGTAATGAAAAAAGCAAACATTTATAAAATACATGTGATTCTGAGTGCATGCATATGCAAGACCATGACCAGTTATCGCAACAATTGTTATAGAGTAATCTTATTTATCCAATTGCAATGACGGCATCCACAACCATTTTTGCAAAGAAGCCCTTCTCTCCACCTATCAGCTTCGATGAGAGCGTCGTAGCAGCACATTTAGCTAATAAACTTCTTTTCTCGTCTAAACTTTTTCCCTCTATGCTTACAGCTAGTTCCATAATCTTCTCAATTGCCTGTCATTACAAGCCAAAACCTTGATTAGAAACGACCACATATTTTCATATGTAAGATGAGATACAGAAAGCATTGATTATATATACCATATTGGAAGCGGCTTGAAAACTTCGTATCAGATTTTGAGGATGAACACCATCTTCACTGAACGGGTTTGGCCTCTATTTAGAACTCACCAGCGAGCACTACGGTAGTGCTTCCATCACCAACCTGCCCCAAAATAAGCATAAGTAATATTTTAGAGTAGCAACTAAATATTCGATATAGTCACGTACAAATGACAAAGGTGTAATATAATTACTTGCTAAAAATGTTGGATATCAAACCGATTAAGTGCTTAGCACTTAGCAGCACATATATGCAAGTATTATTTTGTCTACTACTCAAGAACACAACATTAAAAGAATTAACCATCTAATCAACTTTAAATATAAACTCAAACTAATGATCAGATTGATTTTCAATAAATAAAATTTGTGATTTAAATCGTAATCAGCGTGCGAGATCGGCTACAAATGGTACTGGTGGTGTCTAAAAAAATCCTAATGTCAATATGCATATATCTTTCTTTAGAAAATCAAATAATACAATAACGAAGCGATCCGAATCTTAACCTAAAAAAATGAAACAACTAAACTACCTACATTCATAACAGATCTCAAACATATAACAATTCACACTTATGAATACTCCAGTCGATCATCAAATAGCATACTACAACGTCCAATCGCATAATAAACTTCGATCATATGATACCCATACACATATCAGATATCAAAACATATAAAATTGACACTTCGATCCTCAAACCATACCTGTGAATCGGAGTTCGATCGACTGGCGAAGGATTGCGACGGCTTCTCCTACATAGATGGGTTATTCGGATGTTCAAATTGATTTGAGCGGTGTCTTCAACCGGCGAATGGCTGTCGCGGCTTCTTATACATAGATGGACTATTCGGATGTTCAAATCCATTTGCGCAGTATCATCCGCCGACGAAGGACTACGACGGCTTCTTCTACATAGATGGGCTATTCGGATGTTCAAATTGATTTTTGAGCGGTGCCATCTGATTTGTTCATATGTGCGGTAGGAGAACGGTGGGGAGGTTTTCTTCATATGTGCGGTAGAAGGTAGGAGAAGATGGGGAGGGTTGGCTGACGGCGTAACCTAATTAGTGAAGGAGCTTTGTTTTGTTTTGTTTTGTTTTTTTTTTTTTTTTTTTTTTGTTCAAAACGAAAATGCTTAGAATAAAGAAAATAAGACACGTGTACAAAATCTTACGTGGCAGCAGTAGAATATATCAAGAAAGGCGAAAATCAAAAGGATGGGCTGATATCCAGCCAAGTGTATCATTATTTTTATTTATAATTATAGAGATTCACAAACATAAATGAATGAGCCAGATACGTGTTTATGTTCGCACGTTTAACTAAATGACTAAAATAGTTTTGTTTATATTCATTCATTTATTAAATAAACAAACACAAATAAATTTTCTGTCTATGAGTCATGTACGATTTACTTAACGCTCGGTTCATGAACATCCCTAAGTCCACAAGTACACAACCATCATCTGTCTAAACGTCTAATAACCTATCATTTTAACGTAAAAAATGCAAAAGTAACATAAATTTTGGAGTTAACTGCCATTTTCGTTCCTGTGGTTTGGTGGAAAATGACACTTCAGTCCAACAAAAATTTGCGCCCGTTTCGTTCTCAACATTTTTGAAACGTGCCACTTCAGTTCAAAAAGATAACGGCCGTTAAAAACGTCGAGGACGGAACTGACGCAAGGCATTATCTTTTTGGACCGAAGTCGCACGTTTCAAAAATGTTGAGGACGGAACTGACGCAATTTTTTTTTAAACCGAAAGTACCATTTTCCACCAAAACACAGGGACCAAAATGACATTTAACTCTGAATTTTGTTAACTCCTCTATCCATATTTAAACCCGACCCGACTTCTAACAAACCCCAAAGGTAACATAAATTTTGTTGACTGCTCTACCCATATTTAAACCCAACTCAACCCGACCCGACCCGACTTCTATCAAACCCGCCAATTGAGTAACAATTTTCGAAAACCCTAATTTTATAAGTAAACACACAATCTCCATAGTTTATCGTCTCCTCCACTCACTGTGCGTTGAAACCCTAGAAAAAGAACACCAAAATCACCATCACTTTTCATGGTAAGCCACCAACACAATTATCAGATCTATCACTCCTTTAAAGCTCCTCAAATAATGTTTTAACGGCGTTAATATTATTATTATTTGTTTCAGTTGATTAAAAGTTTTTTATTTTGTGTATTTCAGGCGCCGAAGAAGGAGAAGGCTCCGCCACCGTCATCTAAGCCAGCCAAATCAGGCGGTGGAAAGCAGAAAAAGAAGGTCAAGTTTTTTTTTTTTTTTCACTTTTTTGTGCTGATTTTAGTTTATATTTTGGTGTATTTTATTAGTTTTCCAGTGCAGTGTAAGCATAATTGTCAATGAGCCTAGCCTATAGGTCTAGGCTCGCTATTAGGGTTGTAGCGATAGCAACAGTTTATTTTTTTTAGAGTTAAATGCCATTTTAGTCCCTGTGGTTTGGGTCATTTTGCCAGTTTAGTCCAAAGGTTTCATTTTTAACCTGTGGGTCCAAAAAGGTTTCACTGTTGCCATTTTAGTCCACTGGGTTAACTTCATCCATTATTTCTGTTAACGAGAAGGGCGATTCGGTCATTTTTTATGGTCGAATTGCCTTTCTAGTTAACAAAATTACATATAAAATGACCAAATTGCCCTTCTGGTTATCAGAAAAAATGGATGAAGTTAACCCAGTGGACTAAAATGGCAATGGTGAAACCTTTTTGGATCCACAGGTAAAAAATGAAACATTTGGACTAAACTGACAAAATGACTAAAACCATAGGGACTAAAATGGCATTTAACTCTTTTTTTTTAATATAAATAGCAAATAAATATAGCTATAAAATAGCTGGATTTTAGTTTTTTGTTAAATATGCATGTAAAATAGTATATGTATTTTGATATAATATACATATAATTTTTTTTTCTAGTGTATTGTTATTTATAAAATAGCGTTCGCTATTTATCGTTGTTCGGTACGTAGCATATAGGTACCTTATCGCTATTTATCGCTATTCACCATTGACAACTATGTTCTCGACAATGGTCAACCTTTTTCGTTTTGTTTGTATAATGGTCCGCCGTTAAAAATAAATTAACGGAGTAAAGTTTTTTTTTTTTCGAATTACAAATCGATGTTTTAGGGCTTTTGATCAGAACGAGGATACGAGTCGATTGACGTAAAACTTACTTCGAAACGATGCTCTAAGCTGCTTGATTTTTGTTAATTGGAAGTTTAAACACCCGAATTGAAGCACCGTTTTCGTCGTTTCGAGCATTGTTTTGAGGTAAGTTTTACATCAATCGACTCGTACCCTCGTTCTAATCAAAATCCCTAAAACATCGGTATGTTATTTTAACGACGGACCATTATACAAAAAAATGAAAAAGGTGTGAATAAACTCAGTTGGGATTATTATTGGTAAAAAACAATCATATTGGATTATTTAAATCCAATTTGCCTTTTTTATACTTTTTGTGGTGATTTTTTTTGGTGTATTTTGATTTCTAATATTGAACAAGTCATGTGATTTTTTTCATATAACAGTAGTTTTATGTTTTGTACATGGTACTGGATTAGTTTTCCAATGCAGTTTACGATAGATTTGTTGTTAATATGTTGGCAGTTATTTACAATATGGTAAAACACATTAGCTTTCAGGTCTGACTTTAGAAGGAAACAGCTAGATGTTTAGCCATTTTGTTGAAATAAGTCGGGACATCGATAGATCACATATTCACATTTGTTATGGTGACTACTTACTAAAACTAGTGGTGTGAATTTCTGACATTACACGAGCCAAACACGAAATTTGCTTATTTGTGTTTAGTTTAAATGAGTTTGGGTCGGACCCACAAAACACATTTAGCCTAACCGGTTTTTGGTTTTAAAAAGCAAGAAGCACACATAGGATAGAAGGTCTAAAATGGAGGCTCAAAGTGCAAAAACCGCACCTCTTATAGGTTTTTTATGCATATCTTATAGGTTTTTAGCATCTCTTGCTCAAAGTTTAGCTAATAATAAGCTTTATATATGATTTAATATACCAATTATCTACATGTACAACGTAAAACACCATATATACCACATTCTGATGCCCAAACACTTGCCATGTAACTTTTATGTGAAAAAATCGTGCCTTGGCTGCGCCTCATGTGTAGCTCGCGCCTTATGTAGTAAAATGCGTGGACTCTCACCTCAAGTTGTGTCTTGCGCCTAGGCACGCTATTAAAACAAAGAACGGGTCGTTTTTGCGGGATGACACATAGTTATATAATTTTCAAAGTGTTTTGTGTCAACTTTATTGATTGCGTATATTTAGTCAAACTAGTTAAACTGGGAACAAAATAAAAAATGAGTTTTTGAACCGAGGGCAAAAGCGTAATTTTAAGCTAAGGCAAAATTATAATTTTATTTTGAGTTGTGGGCAAAACTTAATTTTAAACAAAGGACGAAAGCGTAATTTTAAACTGAGAATAAAATTAAATTAAAAATGAGTTAGTCCAATAGGAAGTGACAGGCAGCTAATAATTTTGAGCTAGGGGGGAAAAACATAATTTTATTTTGAACTGTGGACAAAAACGTAATTTTGAGCTGAGGGCAGAATTGTAATTTTGAGCCAGAGGGAAAAACATTTTATTTTGAACTGGGGGCAAAAACGTAACTTTAAACGGAAGGCGAAAACGTAATTTTTAACTGGGAACAAAATTAAATATGAGTTTGTGAACCTAAGGCAAAAGCGTAATTTTGAGCTAGGGGCAAAAGTATAATTTTATTTTGAGCTGGGGGCAAAAACGTAATTTTAAACGAAGGACGAAACCGTAATTTGAAGCTGAGAATAAAATTAAATTAAAAATGGATTAGTCCAATGGGGAAGTGCCAGGCCTGCCTGCCTGGCACTATTCCCCTTAGCTTGTAATTGTATATGTAGGTTAGCTGCCTGACACTATTCCCCTTAGCTTGTAATTGTATATGTAGGTAATTTAAAAGTATAAGAGAGAAATGAAGGTCCGGTTCTATAGATTTTGGGTTAAACAAGTTGTGCTTATGTCAACCTGTGAAAACTTTTGTCGTGTTTTGGTTCCATGTGTTTGACTACATTTCGGGTTTGATCTGCCAGGCCATGAACAAATTGTCATTGTTCAAGTTGTCATCTATAAACAAATTGTCATCTCAAATCAAGAAAGCATATCATTTGTCAAATTGTTCAAGTTCAATTATTTTAAAATATAACCATGTGAGATATCATATGTTACAAATTGAGAAACTATCGTCTGGATGAATCTTGGTGTAACCTACACCACACGTAGATATGTAATAGACGGAACCTTCACCTTCTAATATGACATCAGGAATGATGAAATAAACATAGTTAATGTGTTTTTTTTTAAAATAAATGGAGATTAACATTGTTGTTGAATTGTTTTGCAGAAGTGGAGCAAAGGAAAGCAAAAGGAGAAGGTCAACAACATGGTTTTGTTTGATAAGGCAACATACGACAAGCTTCTTTCTGAAGCTCCAAAATTCAAACTCATCACTCCTTCCATCTTGTCAGACAGATTAAGGGTATTTTACTATTTTTTATTGCTCTTTACTGTGTTTATATATATATATATATATATATATATATATATATATATATATAGGGGATTGCTAGAATGAGAACCACCACGAGTTATGAGAACCACGAGAACCGCGCCCCGCGGGTGGCCGTCGGCGACGAAATTTTTTTTACAACTAGATCCGTATATTTTAGCGGGGGGTTTAAATTTTCGGTTCAAACGGCGCGCCCGAGGGGGTAGTTTTTTACGCCCAAAGTTTGGGTTTTTTTAATTTTTCTTTTTTTTTACCAAACTTTGGGCGTAAAAAACTACCCCCTCGGGCGCGCCGTTTGAACCGAAAATTTAAACCCCCCGCTAAAATATACGGATCTAGGTGTAAAAAAAATTTCGTCGCCGACGGCCACCCGCGGGGCGCGGTTCTCGTGGTTCTCATAACTCGTGGTGGTTCTCATTCTAGCGGCTCCCTATATATATATATATATAGGACAAAGATCCGTTAGGAACCACCCCTTATTGCGAGTGGTGGAGTGACTTGGGTTCTCCAATGGAGACCCAAGTTCAATTCCCATTAGTGCCACTTTGGTGGCCACCGACACCCGCTTTAAAGCCGGACCGAGGACACTCGAGGTCTCGGGTTCGAAACATGTTTCTTACCCCTCTTTGATGGCTATGGGTATTTGCCGCCAGGGATCCTTGTCGGGTGGTGAACTGGGAAGGGAGATCCCTTCCGCGGTCAGGGGTACCGTGCAATTACCCTTTTTTCTTATTGCGAGAACCAATGTGAACACAACCAAAAATGCCTAAAAATAGCTAAAAAACACACAATTTTTTTTTAATATTTTTTTATGTTAAAATCGCTACTTTTAGTAGCCAAAGAAAAGGGGGGGGGGTTAGGTTTTTTCTTAGGTTTTTTTAGCTATTTTAGGTTGTGTTCACATTGGTTCTCGCATGAACCTTACCCTATATATATATATATATAAAGGGTAAAATGAAAACTCCTATGAGTTGGAGAACTTAGAAAACTCGGCCAAAACGAATGCTTTTTCAAAGTTTTTGTCTACCAAAAATCCTAAAAAAGTCGACTTTTCCAAAAAAAAATTGTTTTTGTTGATTTACACCACTGTAAAAAACCCTTACAGTGGGTGTAAATGCTGATGTTAGCAGCTTTTTACAGTGCTGTAAAAAGGCTGAAAACACCGCTCGGATTTTTTTATAGCTGTGTTTGTACGTGTGTGCAAAAAATGACGGCAAAACTCACACGGGAAGTTGGAGTTCTCTAAGTTCTCCCAACTTTGGGGGGGGGGGGGGGGGGGGTGTTTCTCTTGATCCGAAGGCTCTCTCTCTATATATATAATGAGTTTTTTGGCCTGATTTTGAGCTAGGGAAGATACGTTGCAGACCTAAGTAGAGGTCTCAATTCGCCACATCTAATCAAATGATATGTGAACTGTGTGTACACATTTGGAAGTTCATCTCATGATACTAATAGCTTAATATTATACTGTTCTATCTCCTTTCAGATTAATGGTTCCTTGGCGCGCAAGGCAATCAAGGATTTGATGGCAAGAGGTGCGATAAGGATGGTATCTGCTCATGCTAGCCAACAGATCTACACCAGGGCTACCAATACTTGAGATTTAAACGGCGTTTAAGGCGATCTTTATTATTTCTGGTATTGAATTTATGTATTTTGTAATAGCTAAGAGGTAAAAGCCATACTTTTGTTCACTTTATTTTGTTACTGTTTTATTTTCAGATTAATTTTGCCATTGTATTTTATCCAAGTGGTTAGCTCTAAACTTTAAATGTTTTAGTGAAAATTTAGTTATTATTGCTTTGTTTTTAGTTGGTATTTATTTGGTAACCATGGGAAGGTGTTACCTAAAAACTTAAGGGACCTGACTGTACCGTATATATTTTTTTTGGTATACATAGTAAACTTAGTCTCACAAAGCATATGGTTAAGCACACTACTTGTAGCAACTGCAACGACGACAAAACCCTTTGCAGTGGTATAATAAGCTTATTATCAACTATTTAAGTACACGGCTTGTAGCACCTGCAACACCGATGAAACCCTTTGCAGTTGCCGCTAGTGAACCCTTGCCTTTCGCAAGAGATAGAACACCTCCAGTCGTTTACACAACTGAACGCATGTCCATTGCTAGAACACATCCTTGCTTCTGTCACTTTCACCATACTCTCTTCTGCAATTTATCAAAAATATGTTACTTTGATCAGGATTAGTGACTTATACGCAGGGGCGTAGCTTTCAGGGGGGTCCGAACTTTTCGCTCAGTAGTTTTATGTATGTATGTTTCGTATAGAATTTTTAGGTGTATACGTTTTCGACCCCCGGTTTTATAAAAAATAAATTACTTATATAGAATTTATAGGTCCGGTGACTTCCGACCCCCGGTGAAAATTTTCAAGCTTCGCCAGTGCTTATACGTCTACAAGACGCAAAGACAAGATAAACATTCACATATTCTTCATATTTATGTATATGAATACAATTATACTGAAAGTGTAAAATACAATATTCGTGAACGTACGATAGGAAATTATAACATGCGTAATTATTGTTATAACATGCGTGATTTCTGATTTTGTACATTGATTATGTTCATGAGTGATTTCTGATTTTCTTCATGCGTGATTATGTGTTTTTGTTCATGCGTGATTAGGGTTTGATTTTTATAACATTCGTTATTTTGTATTGTACGCATCGCACGTTAAGAAATATTGTACGTTAACCTTCCTCTATTATAAGTAAAAAATTATAATAGAGTGATAAATTACAAATTACATATAAACATTTACATTTACAATGTTTTAGATGCGATATGTAAGACCATCTTTTCACTCTCTCCTTCTCGATTTCATTATATAAATAAGAGTTAATTACATAGTTAGTCCATGTGGTTTGCACAAAGTAACATACTTAGATTAGATACTAATAGTTTAAAATCACCTTCTAGGGTATTAACCTTTTATTTTGTAACGTTTGGAGGTATTAACGTTAATTGTTTGTTAAACTATTAGTACCTAAGTATGTTATTTTGTGCAAACCACATGGACTAACTATGTTAATACCCTAGAAGTTAGTACCTCCAAACGTTACAAAATGAAAAGTTAATACGCTAGAAGGTGATTTTAAACTATTAGTACATAAATATGTTATTTTGTGTAAACCAGGACTAACTATGTAATTAACTCTATAAATAATAATGATATATGATCATTTATGAACTAAATAAAAATGTTTACCGCTTAAAAATAGTTATGTACACAAATATTTACAATTTGTTCTGCATTAAACATGCTAATTAAAATATCTCTTTCACTATATGTTATTATAGTTCATATACTATAAATATGGATTAGGATCAAATACAAATGATCCTAATTGTAAGAAGTGTAAGAAGGATTTATAGAGTGACAAGTGTCCAATAACCTAAAAAAACCAACTACACAAAAAAAACTCCACTAAAAAAAAAACCTCAAACATCCACCACCACCAAAAACCTACCCCCCCCCCCCCCCCACACACACACATCACCCACCCCCCCAATATTTTTTTTTTTTTTGGCCGAGGGGGTGGGGGTTTAGGTTTTTGGGTGGTGGTGGTAGGTGTTTAGTTTTTTTTAGATTTTTTTTAGGTTTTTAGGGGGTGGGGGGTTAGGTTTTTTGGGGTTTTTTTTGGTGAGGTATAATTTTTTTTTGCCCGGGGGGGGGGGGGGGGGGGGGGGTTAGGTTTTTGGGTGGTGGTGGGGTGGTGATGTAGTGGGTTTAGTTTTTGGTTATTGGACACTTGTCACTCTATAAATCTTTCTTACAATTAGAAGCCTTTTTAGAATAACTTGACCCCTATAAATATTTCTTGCACTTATATAGTAAACATGTTTTAAAGAAACGTGTTATTATGAATCTCTTTTCTACTATACTTCTATGACTCATTGTACAGGTAACTTTTTTTTTACGTTTAGGCTGGTTGGTGTGGTTTAAAGCCCCTATGGGCTTTATAGTGCCACGTCAGAGCCATGTATGCACCACATAAGCGAGAGGTTTTATCGTTAACTTGCACGGTGTAGTTTAAAGCCCCTTTAAAGCCTCCTATTAAACAAAATACAAAAAAAAAAGGAGGAAAAAATCTGATTGGTTGAAAACATTGGGCTCACCTGCACATGCCATTGGCGCAATGCCGCTCGTTACTGGGATGGAGCCCCCTCCATAACGCCCCCTGACGCCTAGAAAATGAAGAAGAGGCGTTATGAGGCGCTATTAAAGCTGATGTGGCAGGGGCGGTATACCACAACCAATAGCTTTAATATCACCCATAATTCATTGGGGTACCCATAATTTATTGGGTAAAAGTAGTTTGTAGTACAAATGATTTAAAGGAAACATGCTATTATGAGTCTGTCTTCTACTTGTATACATGCACGTACTTATAAATTCACTTTAATCACTATATGCTATTATTAAGTTCATTAATTTACACAAATATTTACTGTTCAAAAGTAGCTATGTACACTGGCGGATATTTTCATGGACCAGGCAGGGTCCTATTCACTTTGTAATGTTAATTTTATTAAAAAGAATTAAAATTATTTTTTATAGTATAAAATATTGGATTTTGAGAGTCCGTTATGTAAGATTAAATATATTATGTAACAATATTTAATCTATAGCCATTATAATCATTTACATTATATAGATCAAAATATATAATAACCTATTAAATAATTAGTTGGTAATTGTTGATGGACCATATTACCCTTATTAACTAATTAGGTTTCCTCCTGGGTGGTTATATAAGGAGAATAATGTGGAGGTTATAGGGTTACTCAGTTACACAATTAGACAAACCCTAATAACACATAACATCAATCGACCTCCATCTCCATAATCGAATCCCCTATTCGGTTTCTTAATCACCATCATCAGTCAGCACCCTAAGGAGGAACCAGACCAAGATGACAATCATGTCAAACCTTATTGCTGTGTCTCCATCTGGATTCTCTGCTAGCCTGTGCTGATGCAATCAAAGGTATGTTTTCATGTTTTCCATTATGTATAAACAGAACTGAACCAACACGTTACCCTTAATTTTAGTGAAAACTAAGTTAAAAATCGGCCAATAATTACTATGTCGATCAGCCGACATTCTGTTCTTTGGATGGGTAGGAGGAAAACGTGCATGTGTGGATCTAACAGGGGTTTCCCCGCTTGTGGGCTTAGGGGTAGTGCTTTCACACTGGGTCAGGCTGCTTTAAAGACTGATTCGGGTAAAGTGACCAAACATGAGAAAGCGTGCATTGACAACCAGCAAGCGTTTATCCCATTTGCTTTTATACTTTTGGTTTTCTTGCGCCAGAGGCTGTGGACCTATTTAGTCGAGTTCAAAAGAGTCATGCATAGTAATGTTATGACCCCGAGATCTACATATACTCTTTGAATGCCAACTCACAAGATGTCAAAAGAAAAAAAAATTGTATGGTTTTTAGTGTATATTAATTAATGATTTTAATTATCTCAAACTAGTATTTTAGCATTGATTTGTAAGTCTGTCACGTGTCCATAAACTCAATGTTAGCATGTCTGATTTTAATATAACCGTAAATTTACAACTACACATCTTAAAACCTAATCTACGAAACTTAACAATAATAACAGTGATTGTATACTAAGTACAAATTTACAATCAATTTTGTAAAGACGTTACAAACTTATGTCAAATCTAGTTTTTAACATCCTTTTTGCCTTCTTAGATCATGTGTAGTGGTTTGGGTGAATAATGCCCTTACCCTAAGGCGTTTTCCGCCACGTGTCAGTACAGTCAGCAAGGGACATTATTGGGCGTTTTCTAAAATGGGTGTAGTGGGGATGTGGGCATTATTGGGCGTTTTTCTAAAAAATTAAATAAAAATAAAAAACCAACAAAAAACACCTATTGGATTAAAAAAATGAAGAGTTAATGCTATTGGCCAAACACTTGACCTGCAGGCGTGGTTTTAAAAACGCCAAAACCAAATTTGGCAAATAAAACGCCCGAAAACGCCGGGCCGTAATGGCTTGAGGGCGTGTTTCGGCGTTTTTTTTTTTTGAATTTTTTTTTAAAAAACCGCCCCACTACGGGTGGTCTTAACGCACTTTAAGTGCGTCAATTAAGACATGTAGTTCGGATTTAGTTTTGCGGATGTTGGCAACTCTCTCCGTTAATTCATTTAATTATTCAGTGACACGACGATTCAAGTCAACAATACCCTCTAACAACTTCTCAAGTTGTTGAAACACGTTATGTCTACGTTTGAAGATTGACATTTTGTAAAAAACAAAGGTAGAGTTAATAATTTTATTTAAGTAAACCGTAACACAAAAAAATAAAGCCATTAAAAATAATGACAGGCTCAGACTCATGGCTGCAATCAGTAGCCTACGGCCCTACGCCAAGGCACGATGATGCCACGCCAAGAATAATATGCAAGTTAGCATCGCCATTGTTCGAACCAAAGAAATGTCACGCAATAAGTCCGCAACGTTTAAAGAAATTAAAGCCCAACAACGTACAACTCACAATATTAGAAACCGAAGAAAAAATGTTGAATATGAGAATAAGAAAAAACTAGCATAGGTCGTTTGCTAGTTTTTATTAACCCTATTCTTTTTGCATGGCACCCTTGATCTAGGGGTGTTCACGGTTCAATTTAAACCGTGAAACCTATTATTAGTTTGGTTTCCCGATCTATTTTCTTTATCAACTTTTGGTTGATCGGTTTAAAAAACTTTAAAGCGTTATGAACGATTTGATTTACAATTTCAAAAAGATCAAACCTTATATATCTAAACCGGGCCACAAGAACTGAATATATTTCAAAATTTTAAAATATTCTATAGTATACATAGGAAAGGTCAGAGTTACAATACGGGTCAGTTAGGGGGAAAGGACACCCAAGGGTACTAATCTAGCCCCGACCAATCTCGCGCTGTCATGTCAATTATACACCAGAGTACCTAGAAGGACAAAACACTGGCGACGCCTACCCACAAGTACCCTAGATCCATGGACCCCACCCTTTTACTCCACCCACCAATCACACACACCCTACCGCAATGCCTATCCTATGGGTGGCGGCATTGTTATCGCAGGGGTTGAATTTAATAGGTTTTAAATTCAATAAAATTAAATAGTTAATTAATCGATGAGCTTATGTAAAGGTTATGAGTTCAAGTTTCATCTAGAGCAAAACCTTCTAACATAGAGGCTGAGTTTGGTTTGGAGCAAAATTGTTCTAGGTTGAGTTAGGGGTTTCACCACAATGAGCCTTCAAGAGTTTTCTATGGAATGGTGGCGGACCAAATCACCTACGTCGTCTATGTTTATGGACGTGAGTGACCTTTTGCTATTGGGTTTATCTAGTGATAGGACTTCTCTAGTCGTTAAAAAACAGTAAACTTCTTAATATCTTACAATTTCTTTAATTATATGGATTAATCATTAATTATCCCGTTCAAAAAAAAAATGGATTAATTATTACAGTGGCGCACATGATTTTGAGTGAGTAACGTGAGTTTCACAACAAAGTACACTTTCTTCATTATTAAACATTAAATTTATCAATTTATAGTTATTAAACGCTGTACTGGTTCTCCATAATCCAGATGCTATTAGAAGAGTCAGCGGCGGAACTAGCCTAAAAATTTAGGGGTATCCCAATTCTTTTATTTTTTAGATCAGGGGTATCCTTTGTATAACGGAGACGAAGTTACGGGGTATATTTACACTACGAAAACGGGGTTAAGGGGTATTTTTACACTACGGAGACAGGGTTGAGGGGTAGCCCGCGCTACCCCTGCTAACATTGTAAGTCCGCGACTGAGAAGAGTTAAGACTAATGCCTTCTCTTTTAGAGATGTTTTGGAGCTTCACAATTACGTTTCGGTTGGGTCGACTGAGAAGATCGTTTTGAAAGGTGTCGTCATCATAGCGTGTTGAAGCCTTTGGAAAGCTAGGAATCAAGTGGTGTTTTCAGGTTCTCAAGTCAAGGTGGAAGACGTTTTTAGCGAAGTGAGGTCCTTGGGTTTTCTCAAGTCAAGGTGGAAGACGTTTTTAGCGAAGTGAGGTCCTTGGGTTATCTGTGGTTTAAAAGTCGATCGAAGTTTAGTTATATTCTTTGGTCAGATTGGTGTAAATTTGTATTTATGTAGTTTTTTCTTGTTCTGTGTCTGGCCCGGTTTTCGGGTCCGGCTGTGGTTTCTATTGAAAGTCTCTTTTCTTAAAAAGATTAATGCCTGTTTTTCATTTTATACTTTCTTTATTTTTATAAGCCCAAATCGGGAAACTAAAACGGAACTACACTGTTAGTAATGGTTTAGCTTTAATTTTTAACGCTTCGGTTTCGGTTTTCAATACTAAAAAACCGTTACTAACGTTTAACTCATAGTTTGATCTAAAAATCGTTAAAACCAGACCATGAATAACCCTACGGCTTGATCCAGATATTATTTGTGAATATTAAATGCACTACGGCTTGATCCAAATATTATTTGTTAATATTAAATGCACTGATTTGACCAAATAATAATCAAGTAATCGCGGAATCGTCTTTTTTAGTTATTTAATAAAAAAAAACATAAAAAAAGAGTAAATTTCTGTTTTCGTCCCTGAGGTTTGTCCATTTTAACTAGTTTAGTCCAAAAATCTAATTTATAACAAATCCAACCCTGAACTTTGCATTTCTTAACGCTTTTCATCCCTAAGGGTTGCTTTTCATTTAATTCTTAGGGATGAAAAGCGTTAAGAAATGCAAACCTTAGGGATGGTTTTGTTATAAATTAGATTTTTGGACTAAACTAGTTAAAATAGACAAACCTTAGGGACGAAAACAGAAATTTACTCTAAAAAAATGTCTATTTAGCATGTTCATATGTTAAGTCTTCATATCAGAGTCAGACAAATTATCTTCATAAGGGTGGGTGAAGGGAGTGGTTACCTAATGGTATTAGGTAAACTCCCAATTCACCCAATCACATAGTGCCATGTCAATTCATCTAAAATATTTACTTAATGCTCAAAGACGTTGGCGATGGTTTACCTAATGAGGTTTAGGTAAACTATTTTTTTTTTAAAGGGAAAAACGTGTAATTGGTTGAGAAGGAATGGACCCCACTACACACCCTTCCCTCCCTCTATTTCCCATCGGCAAATCTTCACCGAATGGAACAACTAATCGGTAACATCTTCATCGGTAAAGTGGTTGGCAGTGGTTTTACCTATCGGTAAAGGTGTTTACCGATGGTAAACCTTCACCACACCGTTCACCCTAACCATCTTACTTTTTCTTCAACATTTTTCTCATGTATGTATTTTTATTGAAAAAACGAATTGTTTAAATGCATAAGACGAGTCAAAGTCCAACCCACACACAAAGGCAGACCTAGAAAATATTTTTAACGGGTGCGGATAAATAGTTTAACCAAATTTTCAACGGGCACGAACGAGTTTTTGCTCTACAAAATGCACTAATTTTTTTTTTTCTAGTGGTGCACCCGCCCACCCACCCTCTTACTACTTTACTAGGTCCGCCCCTGCTCACACAATCACACTACCGTCTTGTGATGACTGAACAATACTAGAGTAAACAAATTGAATCGTTCATAAACCGTTTGAAATCGCTTATCAAAAGCTCGAATCAAACCAAGATTCAACGAATTCGAGCTCAAACTCGAGCCAATTTTATGTGGGTGTTTGGGGTTCCTTATTTTGAAGGTAAAAGGACTTTTGAAGGGCAAAAGGACTTTTGAAAAGTGTTTGGCTTTCCTTTTGAAGGGTAAAAGTCCTTATGATTTGCCAAAAGTCAGGATTTTCTGACTTATTTTGGGCAAAAGTCCTTTTGCAAAAGTTGAAAATAAGCTAAGCCAAACATGCCCTATACCTCAATTTAATTAAACAACCCCAACGCCTAACTTTATTAAAAAAATATAAACCATAATTCAAACATAGTGTTTTATTTTTGTCTCCTTGCAATCAAACCAAACCCATTTCAAATATATTAACATCTTCTTCCCTTTTCAACTTCATGTCTTCACACCCTCTCCTTCAACACACCAAACTTACATGCATTCAAACCCCACAATCAACAACGATCATGATCATGATCACAACAACAAATCCAACGGTCTAAGTTCAATCTCCCCACAAGACTCCCCAGATTTCGATCCCGGCGAGATTGTTTTAGCCGACGAACCGGCCGCCTCAGCGGCCGGTTCGGAAAACAACCCGCCGGACTCGTTCTGGGTGAGCCACAAAAACGTAACCGATTGGTTAAACCACAACACGTTCATCGAACGCAAAGCGTCGGTCAAAATGGTGACCGGTTCAAGAAAATTTGAACCGGGTCAAACCCGGTCTAACCAACGGTCCGTTTCGTTTAATAATAAACCGCAGGCTACGATAATCGGGTTTAGACAAAAACCGGTTCATGGGTCTGATGGGAAGTCTAAACAGACCGACCGGTCGGATCACCTCCGGTTGTTTAAAAACCGGTCGGTTCCCGGGAAGAGTTCGGGTGGGCCGGTTCCGGAGCCCCGGTCGCCGAGAGTTTCGTGTATGGGTCGGGTCGGGTCAATGAGAGGTCGGGCTAGACGGACCGGGTTTTGGAAGAAAGTTAAGACGGCTATTTTGAACCGGGTTCGGACGAATAAGGTTCGTTGAACCGGTTTGGTGGCGACGGCGATGGTAATTTATTAGAACACGTTTTTTTTTAATATTTTTTTTATTTATAAAGGATTAAATATCATTTGTGTATTTTGTTTGGTAGTGTACATGTATATATTCCGTTTGTATTTTTTTAATTTTGTTTTGGTTGGTTAAGTTGTAAGAAGTTGAAGAGAAATTTTGTATTTTAATTGAATAATAATTTAATAATTATTTTTTAATGTTCATGTCATATTCAGTATTATCTTTTGGTGATTATGATTAATAATTTATGGTTGGATGCCATTATTTTATTTTGTTTTTTTAGTTAAATGATTTAAGTTAGTTGTGAATTATAAATTTGGAGGATATAAAATTTCTAACGTGGGATAGCATTCAAAATTTCAAATAACATTCATGACAGATTTTGGATTGTTTAGTTATGTACTTATGTGTGTATTAGTTGGTATTCGTTAGGTTGATATGTCTAAGTTGTTTAAAAAGGAGTGGTGGTTGGGTTGTATTAGAATTTAATTGTTGTGATCTATCAACCCGTTAGGTCGCGAGAGACCATCACCCAGCTAGGTCGCGAGAATTTAATTGCAAAGTGAAGGGGTATGGTCTAAAATCTCGCACCAGGCTAGGTCGCGAGAGACCATCACCCAGCTCGTTACCTCTATCGATAAGGATTCACCTGCGTTCGTGCGGGCATCGTGCGAACCAAGTTTGCTTTCCCACTCGGGAAATGATGAGAAGACATACCTTGTGTATGAAAACGGGAGTTTTCGTCACAACAAGGGTTGCGTTAATTACTACGGTTACCGCACATAGCAATGCGGCCCAAAACCGCATCCTATTGTCTACATAAGTGGAACTGACACTTTGACTTAAGTGACAAAGCCAGCAAGTGGTCTGTGACCAGGGCCGGCCCGAAGGGTGTGCAGGATGGCCACCGAACAGGGCCCAAAGTCTCATAGGGCCCATAAAATTTTTCTGTTTTATATTTAATTTAAATACGAGTCAAAACATGACTCATATGTTGCTATAGTTCAGATGGTTGAGCGCTTCGATTAATTCACATGAGATACAGGTTCGAAGCTAGGTATCCCCTATAATTTTTAAACCTTTTTCGTCTCACCCCACCCCCATCTTTACGGGCCTTGTTTCAAAACATCCATTGATCACAAGAAACGAAAAGCTGCTACAAAAATTAGAGCATTTATGGCTTGCTTGGAACTTTTAATTATGAGTTATTAAATACACATTGGAAAATTGGAACATTTATGGCAATCGATGGCATATTGTTTGAAAAATATGAGTGATTCGGATGAGATGAATAAATCATTGGTGACAATGAAGGAAATAGAGGGTCTAGATTTTCAGGAAAATATGGAGAATTCTATGACTTGGGTGTGTGCAGTCCATTTGAGGGGGATATAAATACATAATGAATGCTGCAGAGTTAATAAGCCTTGAATTGTCTCTTGTTAGTTGTTACTAATATTTCTTCCACTTAGTGCCTTAAATTATCAGCAAGTTAATAAAGGTTATGTAGTTGAGGAAAACCAGCGCCATATATTGCTGCTTTATTGTTGTAATATATTTATGTTTGGTTTTATGATTTAGTTAGGCTATGTACGTACCAGTGTACCCCTAAAGAGTGGAAGATGTAAGCTTGATATGGATGATAAGTTATTTGTTCTATAGTAGAAAATTATTAACAAAATCCGATTACGTTCTTGAGAGGCGCTGCTGGGCCAAAAAAAATTGCGAACAGGGCCCAATTTTTTTTATCTTGCACAGGGCCAAAATTTTATTTGTGAGTTTTGGAGACGGCCCTGGGTCTGTCCGGGCACTAACAGCGGTCAGCTGCCCAACCCACATGCATGAAAGCTGGCAGACGGACTGACAGCCGCAACAGAACGTGGCTTCACCTCAGGAAGCGTCCAACGCTTCCGTGACCTGTGATACGTGGTCGAAAACCGGTGCTTGTAATTGTTTAATTTGATGTTTTTACACAAGTTTTAATTTCAAATAGCCTACTTTTGATTAGATACTTGTTTTGCAGGTCTAGCAGAGTTTAAGGAGCTTTTCGGGAGCTTTACGGGTCACCGGGATGAAAAACGAGCCATCGGGATGCGAAACGGGTCAATCGGGAGCAAGGAACGCGAAAAATTAAGAATCTGATTTGGGGGCACCGTCGCCGACGGCTGGTGTAAATTCCCGTCACCAGAAACATCCGTAAGCAGCGAGTTTGGCCGTCGGATGAAAATGAACAAATACACACCGCCGCCGACGGGGCTTCAAGCCGTCGTCGACGGCTTCTCCATGTTGCAGACACAATTGTTGACTTCCTTTGCTTGTTTGACGAATAGAAAGGGGTTGTTGGCTATTATTTTCGACAGTTACACTTTCTTTTGAGGTTTGAATCATATCTTGGAGCCATCATCTTTTCATGACCTATCATCACCATTACACCTACCATCATCTCTACAACTCGAATCAAGAACCGAATCAACATCGCATTCTTGATTCCAAACCCTAGTTCTATCAATCCATTCATCCGTTCATCATCATCACCTACCCAAAACCCTAAACCTCATCATCCACCATCCTCAAGGTTTCAAGATGTTCAACTTCGAGTTCTCAATTTCCGGTGATAGCGTTCGTCCTTCCATGAGCGGCTAATTTCTTGAAGGTTTCACCCCGGTGTAGACTTTTGTAAGAGTTAGGGTTATTATATTTTGATGTTTTCTTTGTGACAACTTGATTTACATTTGAATCTTTAGACAATTGTCCTACGTTTGTATTGAATTTACGAATTGTCGAGTGAATGATTAAATTTGACTTTGTGAAACGAATATACGTATTTATGCCTTGTCTTTTGATAGAATTTGCTAGTCCAAAGTAACGAAGTGCATCGTGCTCCGTTGTCTATGACGTTGATAGCGATTGGCACCTAACTTTGTGATTGTGACCCGTTAATGAATTATTTCGAGTAAAGCAAATTAAAACACATAGTAACCCTAAGTCTTGCATTTGTTGAAACCGGGTGTGAGCCTTGTTTTCTTATTATTGTTCAAACAATCAATTTCATTTCTTGCAATTTGTTAATCATTAGTAGTTAATCCATTCAATCATTTTAGTAATTTTAATTCACAATCTTCTCAATCAAACAAAAATACAAAAATATATCAAAGCAAGCTTCATAAGTTGTTACACATACTTCAATTCAATCAAATCCACTCGTAAACCACATACTCTTCGTGGTTCGACCCCTTGCTACCACTAACTATTTGTTAAGGGTAATTTGGGACTATAAATATTATCTTTGACCGGAGCGCGACACTCCGATCAACCTGCGGTTCTGACACACCTGAAAAAGGCTACGCGTTGTCAGTCTAGCCACTTGACTACCCTCCTTCGCTCTTCATCTATAAATACCCGTCTCGAACCGGGTTTGAGGTAACGCTAATCTGCTCTCTCACACATACTACTTAAACACACACTTTCTCTCAAGCAAATACTGGTTCTCACGCCAAAGAGTGGTAACAAGGAGAACCCCCACCCCATTCTCCTTGTTACGAGTCACGGTGTGTTTCCTTGTGCAATAGACAGGTTAGAGGACGACCGATCATTGATCGAGGAAAGAATGGATTAACCCTACTCGACGAGATTAGTGACTTAACCCTCCGGTTAACCACTGTTTCGTCACAAAGTTAGAAAATATATAATTTATAAGCTCAATCGTCGACCTGTTTGCAACATGTTTAATCCGCTTATACATTTATTATAGCACTAAGGTTAAAAACTTGCGTATTACAAGATTGAATAATATTTTTTTTTTTGAAAATATCTTGTAGCATAAAATATTTTAAAATCATATTACGCATGTTTATAAAGAAAATTCAATAGATCTAGGAACCGGATTTAAAAAATTCATATTATTATACAACTTATACATATTTAATAGTTTAATAGGTTATAATAACTAAATTATATAAGTATTTAAGATTTGTGTGTAAACACGTATTTAAACGATCGATTGTAAGTATAACATGTATGTATAAAATACGAATTTCATTATGATCAAAGCCTCGGATTACAAAGTTGGAAATGGAATACGAACATGATACGAATATAAGTTTCCACTAAATAGAAATACGATTATACTTTCTGAATAGGGAAAGTACAAAACGTGAAGCGTTACACAAACGAACTGAACTTTCAACGAACAGTTCGGCGGAAAGTTCGTTTGTGTTCGTTCGTTTAATAAATGAACGAACACGAACAAAAAAACTTTGTTCGTTTAGTTAAATGAACGAACATAAACAAAGGTCGCGTTCGTTTATTTATCTTCGTGAACGTTCGATAACGTCTTCTTTTGTGTTTGGGGTTTTTAAATTCTTATATATATAAATATACATTTATTTATTTTATATTTTATTACCCAAATAATATATATTTGGATATTTCTTTATTTTTATTTATTCCTTTATTTATTACATTTATTTATAACTAGTATTAAGGGCCCACATTGCGACGGGGGCATAGACTGTGCCAAGTAGCATTAATGCTACACAATTACCAGCGACCAACAACACCGGAAAAGCTCGTAAAAATAAAATAAATGAAAAGAAAAACAATAACACCGAACGAAAAGCATACGTAAAATCGTTGAACCACGTATGCCAGTTACGACATGTTAATGCGAAGAAATTAGACTGAAATATAAAAATAGAAAAGAGTAACTAAGTCGATCTAAGACCACGCGCGTTGCGACGAACCTGTCAAACTGGAAAAATAGACGCGTTGTGACGGTCCTGTCAAACGGGAAAAAATAGTCGAAAAAACTTTGAAACCCACCCGTACGTTACGACGTGTTTACTCGCAAAATTATAACGAAATGTATAACAAAAAAATTGCAAAAGATGAAAAATACGTGAACCAAAGTTGAAAATATACATGTTTTGGGGTTAAACTGCAAAAAGATGAAAAATTTTAGGTTAAAAGTAAAAAACCAAAAAGCTTAAAATGCAAAAAATGTAAACCTTTAGATTATAAGTGAAAAATCAATTTTTTTTTGAAAGACTCCGTGCTGGAGTACATTCCATGAAGCACAAACATCTTTATAATATATATAACGTTCGTTTATGTTCATAACACTTGTTTATGTTCGTGTGTGTTCATAAACGGCCATTTCATTTTTGTTCGTGTGCGTTCATGAAGGTTCCTTCGTGTTCAATGCCTAAAATTAACAATCAAACACGGATAAATTCATTTCCTTAATGAACGAATTACGAACACGAACATAAAATCTCGTTCGATAAACATACGTGAACACATATATATCCTTAACAAACGTGTTGGTCTTCGTTTGCAGCCCTAGCCTTAGATGCAAAAATCGCAAGTGTAGGCCATTTTGGGTCCTTTTCATAATGTTCCCCAACAATACTTATGCTTTAAACTTTCCTTTTTCCTTTTGGGGAAAAAATACATTCGAACGAAGAAACAGCAAAAGAGTAAGTCCACTTCATCTCCTTTCCGCCATTTTCAATCAACTTCATACTCAAACTTCTTCATTCTATACAAAAATCTTCAAACATATATCTCCATTTCAGTTAGGTTTAAATCTAGCAGCAGCAGCAGCAACGAGAAGAAGAAGAAGATCTGCTTAGAAAACGTACGGTTCGGCGCATTATTCATCCGGATTTATTTAGGTATAATTGACGATTCGTTAATGTCTGAATTGCAATAAGCTTGTTTTAGTGTTTATATACATGTAATGGCGGAATAAGGCATCTAGTTTGAATGATTTGTTTGTTGTTAATGTAGTGAATCACTTAAGGATCCTAAATTGGAACCTATGTAGTTAATATCCCGATATATTATTGATAACGATAGTATCGACGATATTCACCGATATTTGACCGATTGATCACCGATATCATGGCCTTTCTTCTTAGTTCTACCATTTGACTTTCTTCTTATTGCTGCTATTAGTGTTTTAAGTCTTAATTGTTACTGTTAAATGTTAGTGTTTGAAGTCTTAGTTAGTTCCGACTTGCTACAATTGATAGTGTTTTGCAAGTTGCAAAAGGTTAATTTGTTAATGTTCGGAGATTATGCAGAATTGTTAGTGTTAAATTGCGATATTGACTGATATTTAACTGACATATCACCGATTTTCCCGATATCAATACCTTTTTTCTTAGTTCTACCATTCGTCTTTCTTCTTATTGCTGCTGTTAGTGTTATAAGTCTTAATTGTTAGTTGTTAGTGTTTTAAGTCTTAGGGAGTTCCAACTTGCTACAGTTGTTAGTGTTTTGCAAGTTGCAAAAGGTTAATTTGTTAATGTTAGGAGATTATACAGAATTGTTAGTGTTAAATTGCGAACTGATATTTAACTGATATATCACTGATTTTCCCGATATCAATAACTTTCTTAGTTCTACCATTCGTCTTTCTTCTTATTGCTGCTATTAGTGTTATAAGTCTTAATTGTTAGTTGTTAGTGTTTTAAGTCTTAGTGAGTTCCGACTTGCTACAATTGTTAGTGTTTTGCAAGTTGCAAAAGGTTAATTTGTTAATGGTAGGAGAGTATACGGAATTGTTAGTGTTAAATTGCTATGTATATAAATTTAGCATGATATTAAAATTCCCGATATCCCACTGTGATAACCGATATCTCAAATATCGGTCCTTGACTGATATCCGATATTTTAACGCATTAACTACTTAGATTGGAACTGCACTTAGTTTTCGAGGATAAAGATAAACCTAGCAGTTTTGATGTGTAAATTTGATCAGAATAATTATTGGAGCTGTTGGTAGTTTTGAAGTTGAGAAGTAAGTGTATTGTAACTTTGATTTTTTTAACGTAAGTTGTAGTTCACATCGAAACTGTTAGTTGACATTTGGTGGAACATTTAGGTAAAATTGGTTATTGTTCGAATTGCACAAGTTTAGTGTATATAAATATTTAATGGTGGATTAACTCACCGGAAATAGCATCTAACAAAGCTACAATGTCATGTTTGAACGATTTGATTGTTCATATTGATAGTGTATTGGATTAGTTTTTGATGGCTGATGCTAGACCTTGTAACTTGAATCATAAATTTGATCGGAAGTTAAATTTTATTTGCTGCAGTTGCTATCAACATGGATATGGTAATTTATTGCTGAAAATTTGAAACTGAATTTGCTGGGTGACATTTGGTGCAATTCAAAGACAAATTGTAGCTTCTAATTTTTTGAAGTAATTTTAGCTTCTAATTTTTTGAAGTAATTTATTGTTGAAAACTTGAAATCGAATTTGCTAGTTGACATTTGGTGCAACCTGGATTTAAGTTGAAAAGGTCTTGCTTAAGTGCTAATTCATGTATTGCTAAGTTACATGTGTTATTAGGGGTTATATTTTTATAATAATATTAGCAGTCATACTATAGTTCAAACTATGGCAGTTCAAATATGTCAGATTCAAGCTTGGTCAACGTCATACTTGACTATCTGAAGAGTAACAACTTTTCTAAATCTGAGGCCGCACTGCTTAACGAGATTGACAACCTAACTGATTTGAACGGGCTTATGCAAGAGCTTAAGCTTAAACAAGGAACGAGTTCTCAAACAAGTGACGGAACATCAAAGGAAGAATTCGTTGTGAAGGAAATGGAATACGGAGCTGCAAGAAATGGATCATTTAATAAATGGAACAATGCTGCCTTTGTTAAAGAGCAAAATGGAGCCTGTGAGCCAATTGGAACAAGAAAGTTTAGTTCCAGTAACGGGGCTGTTGATCTTTACCCGAATGATGTTGCCATTAAAGCGGATGACGTGAAAGAGTGTCAAGTATTTACTCAATCAAAGATCCATCCATCTGACTTATATCCTAGGTTGCCACCTGTTAAACTCAAGTCAGGTGACAAACATTCTAATATAGCCTGGGAGGAGAAATATCAACGTGATGAACCGGGTTCGAAGACGTTTAACGTTGAAAGTACGTATCTTATTGGATCATTTCTTGATGTTCCTATTGGCCAAGAAATAAGCTCTTCAGGTCAGTAGTATTTACATATATTTATTTCATCTAGGAATTCTTAGAACACATAGTGGCTAAATTATACATGTTCCACCCATAGGGCTGCAAACGAACCAAACGTTCAGCGAACAGTTCGTGAACCGTTCGACGGGAAGTTCGTTAGCGTTCGTTTGTTTATGTTCGTGATTGTTCGGTAACGTGTTCATTTATGTTCAATAGTTCATTAGTGTTTTTAATTTTATATTTTATTTAAATACTTCAAAATTACCGACAAATAAAATATTTAATACGTATCATTGTATTATATATCCTGTTCATGAACGCTTATATGTGTTTGTTTGTCTTCATTTGCGTTTATGAACATTAGTTTGTATTCTTGAATGTTCGTTTGCGTTCATTACCTAAAATTAACAAACCAACACGAAACCGTTCATTTACTTAACGAACGAATATGAACAGAAAATCTCGTTCAGTAAGTGTTCATGAACAGTTCGTGTACACATATATTACCTTAACAAACGAACATGAACAAGGTCATTGCTAATGTGTATATACATCTTTTACTTATATTTTTATGTGTATATACAATATCACAATTATAGTCATTGCTAATGTTCTTACTATCTACTCCTTGATGATTTAGGTGGAAAAAGGGTTGCAGGAGGCAATTGGTTCTCTGTAAGTCAGGGAATAACCGAGGACACGTCTGATCTAGTATCTGGTTTTGCAACAATCGGTGACGGTTTGAGTGAATATGTTGATTATCCAAATGATTACTGGGACTCTGATGAATATGATGATGACGATGATGTCGGTTATATGAGACAACCCATTGAGGATGAAACTTGGTTTCTAGCTCATGAAATTGACTACCCTAGTGATAACGAAAAGAAAACCAACCCACCAGAAAATACCCCTGAAAAAAACGACGATGATGATCTTTCGTATCTTTCGTTTGCAAAGGAGGAGTTGAATTATATGCATGAAGAACCCATGTGGAAGGGGGTAGGTGGGCCCCATTTGGATCTATGTGTAGATGAGGATCAACATGGTTCGGTTAGATCTATTGGTGTGGGGATCAACAGTGATGTGGCGGATTTCGGTAGCGAGAGGGAGTTAGATGGTATTTCGTCACATGATTCTGAGAAGAAATATATCGACCCGAAAACGAAAGTCGAAACTAGAAAAGCCACGTGTTCGGTTAAGTTGACGAAAAATGTGACGGATGGTGGATTTTCTTTTCCACCTCCTAGAGCGGGTCAACCATTGACCGATCTTAATAAAGTTTACGATCCTGTTGTAAGTGAGGATGAAGATGTGGATGGTGTAGGTACAACAGATTCCAGCCCTTCTACGTTTTCAAATTATGGTTATGCTGAGCGGGCCCGCCAGCTGGACCAGACAGTCGGTGGGTCACTGGAGGATGAAGAGGCTGCTGCTGTTCAAGAGCAAATGAACCAGATAAAGGCTCAAGAAGAGGAATATGAAACCTTTGATCTTAAAATTGTGCATAGAAAAAAGAGGTACGTCTTTTGATCTCACTTGAACAAATCTGTAATTGACAGTAATTGCTATCGATTCTATGCTAATATTCATCTTCTATCTATATCTTGTAAGTCATATAGGCAAGAGTTGTTGGTTTACAGAATGAAGAAAATATTAGTTGTTAAAGTAATAACCACTGCTAGGGGTGTTCATTTGGTGAAACCAATTTGTCTTCGTTTCGACTGAACCTCCGAAGTCTAAATTATCTCTAGAACAGAACAGAACCGGACTAAACAAAACAAACCAAATCACAGTTTCAGTTGAATTGTTTTTTTTTTCTAATCTTAGCTGAATATACATTACAAAAAAAAAAAAAGAATTAACATCAATAATAGTAAGGATAAGCTGTCCAAGTTCAAATCCACAAACTTATCAATCCAATAAACACACACACACACACATACATACCCTATGTGGCAAGGGATCATTAGCAAACTTAAGAGATGCTAGAAAACTTCGAAAACCACTTTTAAACAATATTTTTATTTATTTTAAACACACACACACACACATACATACCCTATGTGGCAAGGGATCATTAGCAAACTTAAGAGATGCTAGAAAACTTCGAAAACCACTTTTAAACAATATTTTTATTTATTTTGATTTTTTCACTGTTTTTTATGTTACTATTATTCGTGGAAATTAAAAAGAAAATAAAAAAAAGTATAAGTAGATCGACAAGCTACATATATGTAGCTCGTCAATCTACATATATTTTTAAATTTATTGTTATATATACAATGATATCATTATAATTAAAGGAAATGAAACGTAAACCTAAAAATAAAAAAAGTTGATTAGTTGGTAGTAGTTTTCTCTGTTTTCAAGTTTTTAATTCTTTTCTAATGAACTTAATCCTACCCTGTATACACATACATAATGTGTGTGAGTATTATATGTACATATATATGTTTGTTTGTGTAGTTATAAAATAATAAATTAATAATGTGACTAAAAGTCTAAAACATAATTCAATCCAGAAACCGACCAATAAACTTGCATCATGCTATTGCATGAATTTGGGAAGAATAGCTGCTAAAATGATGTGGATGTGTAAACTAACTTATTTATCTGCTATAAATCAACGTTGTTTAAAAGCCACTATATTAGTCCTCACTCTTTTAATCTGTTCTTAAGTTGACCAGAATTTTCATCAGTTTAGCCTCATGTTGTATCAAATTTTCTGTTATAGTGTTCTATATGCTATTAGGTAGAGGATCCTGTAAAAAAGGCCTAAAGTGTGAGAAGGGTAAGAAAGAATCTCAGCCATTAGATCTTTTGATCTAATGGTTGAGATCAATAGGGACCAAATTGTAAAATATTTTCATTAATTTGGACTGATTTGAAATATCTAGGGGCAATATAGTCTTTTAAACCCACTAGAAATTAGGTAATGCACATGTAACTTTCCCCCGTCTTTTTTAAACGTCAATAACTTTTTATACGTAACTTTTTAAAAAAAAAATTACACCATAATAACGAGCGTTTTTTTATCTTTAATATGAGTACCATATTGCTATACTTATATAGAGAAAAAAATATGTTTTGATCAGATGTTTAGTCAATGAATGGTGTTGTATACTTGCTGAATGGTGTTATATACTTGCTGAATGGTTTATATACTTACTGAATGGTGTTATATACTTGCTGAATGGTGTTATATACTTACTGAATGGTGTTATATACTTGTTGAATGCTGAATGGTGTTATATACTTGCTGAATGGTGTTATATACTTGCTGAATGCTGAATGGTGTTATATACTTGCTGAATGGTGTTATATACTTGCTGAATGGTGTTATATACTTCCTATAATTAAGGTGGCGGTTATGGGAAGTTTTTAATTAATTGAATTAATGATAAAATTACTTGTTTACCCTTTTCAATTAATTTAGATCTAATGGCTGAGATTCTTTCTTACCTTTCTCACACTTTTGGTCTTTTTTACAATAACCTTACCCTATACTATTATATGTTAAAATGGTTAACATTGGTTTTATTAATCTAATTATTTACTAATTTTATTAATCTAATTTGTTTCTTAGAACTGGCTTCGAGGAGGACAAGAATTTCAATGTTGTTATAAATTCGGTGATAGCTGGTCGCTATCATGTTACAGAGTATCTTGGATCTGCTGCATTCAGCAAAGCTATTCAAGCGCTTGATCTTCACACTGGCATGGATGTGTGTGTGAAAATCATAAAAAATAATAAAGATTTTTTCGATCAGAGTCTTGATGAGATAAAGCTTCTGAAATTCATCAACAAACATGATCCTAGTGACAAATATCATCTTCTCAGACTTTATGATTACTTTTATTACAGAGTAAGTAATTCCCTTTACAAGTTACCTTTCTGGTTGACTATATTTTAAACTTTCAGGCAATCTTTATATATCGGCTCTATTGACCGCTATTCGACTGATATTGACCGTTATTTTGGATGCCTTGGTTGATGTGGGCTCGGAGGAAGATTTCATGGCTTACGATTAGCTAATGTTTCAAATATTGGCACTTTTGAGTTTTGACTTTTGATATTACCATTAATATTATATATGTTTTACGTTTTATATATGTGTATATATAAATTCTACATGAAATTAAAATTTCCGATATCCCACCGCAATAACCTATATCTCGAATATTGGCCCTTGACCGCTATTTGATTTTGGACCACCATAACTGCATAGGTGAACTAGATTCTTATAAGTAATAACTTTGGCGTTTTCATTTATATACTAGTTAATGGGTAAATAGTATGATTTTGGTGTTTTGAAAGGGTAAAATGAAATCATGAAATTTAGAAGGATATAAATATCAATATATGAAAGTTTGAACTTTTAGAAGGATATATATGACAAATTGACAATGACCCATGTTTGGAGCCTTTTCAGTTCTAAAGCTATTCTACTGAAAAAACTGATTGTTTTGTTTCTTTCATACAGGGTATGGTTTTTTGCCTTTGTGTTTTAACATGTATATAATATTATCCTTGCTTATATACTTCAGGAACATTTGTTAATCGTTTGTGAACTTCTCAAAGCAAACTTATATGAATTTCATAAGTTTAATAGAGAATCTGGAGGAGAGGTTTATTTCACCATGCCAAGATTGCAGGTATGTTATGCCTATTCAATAGCTGGCAACTATGTAGTTAATATCACCGATATATTGGTTATTGGTTCCCTGGTGAGATATCGGTGCAAAATATCACTACCGATATTATCTGCGACATTGACCGATATATCACCGATTTTTCCGATATCAGTACCTTTCTTCTTAGTTCTACCATTTGTCTTTCTTCTTATTGCTGCTGTTAGTGTTTTAAGTCTTAACCTGTTCCTACTTGCTTCAATTGTTAGTATTTTGCGAGTTGCAAAAGGTTAATTATTTGTTAAAGGTAGGAGAGTATATTAAGTTGTTAGTGTTAAATTGCTATGTACATACATTTTACATGATATTAAAATTATCGATATCCCACCGCGATTACCGATATCTCAAATATTGGTCCTTGACCGATATCCGATTTTTTACCGCATTAGTTACTTAGGCCGGCAAACTGGGTAACAAGTAAAAAATGTGTGGTTGGGTTGACCCGTTAAACCGATTCATTCTTATCGAAGTGAGTCGAAAATAAAAGTTGTCACCTCTATCATATATCACATTTCTTATGAGAACGAAACTAATAAAAAAACTGGTACTGATTTCTATTTAATTATTTATGGTGCAGTCAATAACTATCCAATGCTTAGAGGCACTTGAGTTTCTGCATGGGCTTGGGCTGATACATTGTGATCTGAAACCCGAAAACATTTTGGTGAAAAGTTACAGTAGGTGTGAAGTGAAGGTTATTGATCTTGGAAGTAGCTGTTTTGAAACAGATCATCTTTGCTCCTATGTTCAATCTAGGTCATATCGCGCACCCGAGGTTATTTTAGGGCTTCCGTATGATAAAAAGATCGATATTTGGTCCCTTGGTTGCATCTTGGCTGAACTATGTACCGGAAATGTGAGTGTTTCTATCGTAGTCGCTATAGGTGGCAAAATGGGTGGATCGGGTTGGATCTATCGTAGTCGCTATAGGTGGCAAAATGGGCGGGTCGGGTTGGATAACAAGTTAAATTGGGTAATTTATTGGGCTTGGGTTGAAATGGGCTGGATTGACCCAAACCCTTTTTCGGAGATATTGGTTTTATAATAAATAGTTGGTGTGTCAGCAAATAAATACTTTCAATAATAAATAATAATATATATAGTTATTGATAGAGTAAAAAGTTGTTTTTGTCCCCAAGGTTTGGCCAGTTTTGCGACTTTCATCCAAAGGTTTGTTTTTCCGCATCTGGATCCAAAAGGTTTGAAGTCTTGCCATTTTCATCCGGCTCGTTAACTCCATCAATTTTTCTCCGTTAAATCATGGGTATTTCCATCTTTTTTGTTAACTTTAAGGTAGATTCAGCCCTTTTCACTTTATTTCAGGGGTATTTGGTCTTTTAACATAAAGTGAAAAGGACCGAATCGCTCTTTGAGTTAACAAAAAAGACAGAAATGCCCCTGACTTAACAGAGAAAAGTGGATGGAGTTAACGAGCCGGATGAAAATGACAAGATTTCAAACCTTTTGGATCCAGATGCTGAAAAACAAACCTTTTGACGAAAGTCACAAAACTGATCAAAACTTAGGGACGAAAATTGCATTTTACTCATATTGATATATATAGTTGATGTTCTAAGCATCTTCAGTAATATAATTTTAAATTAAAAGGTTATATGCATTTTAATTATTACACTTTAAGAGACTTTCAACCCGTTTGGCTAATTTGTCACATCATACCTTTTAAATGTTCTCTATTTTTATTGAATAAGGTTTCGCGTGTTGTAGGTTCTCTTTCAGAACGATTCCCCGGCTACTTTACTCGCGCGTGTGATTGGAATTATTAGTCCAATTAGCCAAGACATGCTTGCCAAAGGACGGGATACATACAAATATTTCTCCAAAAACAATATGCTTTATGAACGTAACCAGGTATGACATAATTAATAAGTAACGGGTCAAATTTGCGAAGATTTTCTTTTTATATAATTTAATAGTTGGGACTGTCACTGGTTATTTTTGAAGTTGGGATTATTGGTGGCTAACGGCGAATAGTTGGGATTATGAAAATCCAATATTGCTTTTATTTAACTTTGGCTCAATGTTTGTTCAGGATACAAATAGATTAGAGTACTTAATTCCCAAAAAAACGTCATTGAGGCATCGGTTACCCATGGGCGATCAAGGGTTCATAGACTTCGTCTCTCATTTGCTTGAAATCTCTCCGAAAAAACGCCCTTCAGCTACCGAAGCTTTGAAACAGCCGTGGTTATCATATCCTTATGAGCCAATCTCATCATGAAGTAACAAAAGACATGGATAGTTACAAAAATACCCCTTTTGTTGTCGGGTCTTCGGGTGCTTAACATGTTTTGGTGGCAAGTAGTGTTTATAAGTTTGCATGACCACATGTGATGTTGAAGGACTTATATCTTTAGGGTTTTAGATATGTGATGGAAGAGAAAATTTTAAGCTTTTTGTATATATCATCATCATATGCTATGTTTTTGGGGTATTTTGGTAATAGGTGAAATAGCATTTTGACATAACTTTGGGCTATTTGTTAAAATTACTCCTTTGGCTAAGAAGTGGTTACTTGTGCTTAGGGTCATGTGACTCTTTATGGTTCATCTTCCTTTGGTTTTGAAAAATAAATAATGGTAATGTTATCTCTTTTCATTTTCTTTAATTTTTTTGTTATGTTCTGTCTTTTTTTTTTTTTCTAAAATTAGAAGAGTTACTAATCAAATAACTATGTTATTAACATTTTAAGTTAGGACTATAACTTTAAGAAACGAAAAACAGAAACAAAGCTTGTCAACCACATAGCTTCCTTAATTCATTTATTGCTTCAGTCAAAGCTATATACTCCGCTTTGTAGATGGTACTGGAAATAAACCGGCTTTAGCTGACTGTTTGAATATGTAGTCGGTTAAGCCTGCTCAGTACATGAAAAAGTTTTTGAAAGTTGTGTCGGCTTAGCCGGTTATTAATATACGTAGTCAGCTAAGCCTAATCAGAACATGAAAATCTTTTTGAAGGTTATATCGGTTTAGCTGGTTATTTATAGTTAGAACATAAAAAAGTTTTCAAAAGTTGTGTCAGCTAAGCCGGTTCAGCTCATGATTTTTTTTTGGAAAAATGTGAAAGTTAAGTTAAAACTTAAAAGACCTACTGTTCAGTCTTAGGCTACACCACCCAAAGGTGGCTGTGTTGCTCAAAAAGTAATAAAAAATAGAAAATGCATTTAATTTACACGACCATGATGGTGGATGACACTTGTTGACAAATGCATGGTTAGATTTTTATTATGTTTTTCATTTTTCTTGTATAACAATTAATTTTACCTAAAATATGATTTTCTTTAATAACTTATTAATATTCAACTTTTAAAAAAAATCTGAAAGACAATCTTGTTTAACTTTTTTTTTTGTCAATTCGATATAACTTTTATGAAAAACCGAGTTCCTTCAAAAATATATATTTTTTAAATATTTATTTTATAAAAAGAATGCATTATTTTTGTTTCTCCACGTGTACTGATCCTATTGGTTCGTTAGATTTTTTTGATAACTTTATTATCTAAAAAATCTAAGATTATCTGATTAAAACAAAATATAAAATATTAAAATTCATGTTTTCACTATAACTATTGCATAAGATTAACATATTTTCATACCCACTTTTGATTCTCTATCTTATTCTCTTTTGATTTCATATAAAACCCATGATTTTCTATCTTATGGCACAAATTTGAAGTTGACGAATAATAATGTAGCTTGTATATTATGTATCTGTAATTTTACGTTCCATGTGATGGTTGTAACTTGTTTGTCTTTTTTATTAAGTGTGTTTGATTAATGTGTGTGTGTGTTTTTTTAATTAAAATATTTCTTTTTTTTTTTTGTTGCTATTTATTTTACATTTTTAAATCGGTTTCAAATGAAAATATTTATTTTAATTATTTCTAATACATCTTATGGATAAATTATAAGCATAAAATATATAAATAAAAAAATGTTTTAAAGGTTGGGTTGTTAATTTGAGTAAAAGGTTGAGTTAGGTTGGGTTGTGTAGGTGAAAGATAGAAAAATTAGTTTTTTTTTTTAATTAAATGGTTGGGTTGGAGAAGGTTGTGAATGGAGATAGCCTTATGGGTTTTTAAGCGGTCGTCACTTACGATCTAACACAAAATCTATTTAAGGAGTTTCTGGCAGCAAAACTTTTCAAACTTTCCCCACATATGGATGTAACGGTCGTCGAGCAAGAAACATAAGCACATGGCCATTCCAATGTTTTTAGAGGCTCTAAGCGAAATACAAAGTGAAGACCCTTTGAATTTGTATAATTTCACAAAAAAAAGCTTGCATCTACTTTGGTTTAGAAACTAGATAAACATAGTATTATTTTAGAAGTGATCCTTTTTGTGTTTAAATTAAAGCTTCTTGATTACGCCTTTTTCTCTTTTTGTATAACCGGATTCATAAGTTCGCTTTCGATTTGACATAGGTAAAATATCAATTAATTTAAGAGAAAAACAACAACAGGATTAATAGCAAATTCCCCAAGCAAATGTAATAGCAAATCTAAAATTCCCTAAGCAAATTTTGTTTGATAACTAATATGTATCAAATTCCCTAACGAATATCAATAAAGCAATAGCCAACTGCAAGATGCCAATACCCAGTACAAATCACCAAATACGGTCTAAAATTTATTCTTTAAATCAGTTTTGCCTTCCAACTTTCAAACATAATCTCAAATGCCAATCGCAAACATAGTAATTAGCAGGGCCGACTCAAGAGAGAGTGACCCTAAGCAATTGCTTTAGGCCCCCACTTACCCCCCCCCCCCCCCCCAAATTAAAAAAAAAAAAACAAAATACAATAGAAATATAAAAATATAGTACTTTGAACATATATAACATATTGAGTTAGCAACTTAATGGCAAGAACCTATTGTCAACTCAATCTTACTACACATATGTCTCGACAGGATGCATGACTATTTACCTTTTGAGTTATATGTGTTGGCTCAACCCTTTGGTTTATAAATGAAGGCTAAGTAGTTAACTTTCAAAAATCGACCTAAGAGAGAAGATGGGTGGGCGGGCGCACCTCTTAAGAAAAAAATAACTAGTGTATTTTTTAGGCTAAAATTCCGATCGCACCCCTTGAAAAAGTGCATTTGGCCCCCTTAATTACAAAAACTGATATATATATATATGACCGGACTTTTTTCTCCGGGAGGTGACGCCGGTCATCGGCAGAAGCAGCGGCAGTACCTGTAAATGAGATAAAGAAGACATTCTTTTGAATAAGTTTTTTTCTGCTACTTATAAATGTTATTTTATTATTATTTTTTTTGTTGCTTTTCGCCTTTTCCAAGGCTTGTGTGATAAAAGCCCGCAACCATCATAGATTTAGCCTCATTTAATTATCTTAAAAGATAAATAGAGAAAATAATGAATTAATTTTGTTTATCTGTGTAAGTTTAATTTTTTTGTGGAATCTTTATTTGATTCGGTTTTTAAGATAGTTCGGAATGTTATATTATATTACTAGCTTATAGACCCGTGTATTACACGAGTTTATATAATATAAACTATATAATTATATAATCTTTAAATAATTTTATATAACTAATGACCTGTGTTAATTAGTAAAGGAACTTTACATAAACGAATTTTTAGTACCATATGCCTGTTCAGATAACTAACTTGAATTATCACAAAACCGATCTATGTTAAATAGTAACACTGATATACCATAATAGCCATAAAGCTAAACCCCACAACTAAATGCTAATTTTTTTTTTATATTTTTATTAAAAATCGCTAAATTTTGTCACTAAAAAATTGAACAACAGCACCGATGCACATGTGCAACGGTACTTTTTGTTAGATTTTTTTATATAAAAAAACGCTAAATTTCGTCCCTAAAAAATGGCCAAATTGCGTATGAACATGCATGCTACCATTTCATAAGTGAATGCGTGGAGAATGAACACATCAATGTGGTACACATTAGTGGAGAACTACAACGGGCATACATACTAATAAAGGCACTAGCAAGAGTCAAGATTGCTACAATGCGAGAAATGCTCGGAGTTCAAGATCTAGAACAACTCAAGGATGTTTGTGATTAGGGGTTGAATGAAATAATAATCCCTACACATCCGAACTACAAGGGTTTATTATGTAATTAATTTATAGATAAGTTTATGTTTCATTAGATTAGTTTTACAAAGTACGGGGGAAACCCAAGTAGATCCACATGAATTACTACTTGCTAAAGAAGAAACAAGGAATTACAAGGAAGTATACATTGACAGCAAATGGATTTAAGCAATAAAGGCTGAGTTAGACTCAATAACAAGAATAACACTTGGAGATTAATAGAGTTACCAAGAGATCACAAGAATAAACAAGAAAATGACATCATGTTTTTTTATCTTTTCATGTCTTTTGTTGTTTGTACGATAAGGCTATTTGTATTTGATATTTTGTTGATCTTATAATTAGGGACCGTGTCGCAACCCCCGATCCCTTACTCCCGGGAACGGGCGGACGCGAGCTCAGATTGGTGGTATCGGCAGGTTATTCATATTTGGCAGCGGAATTTTTCATCAGGACCGTAGTTAGGAAATATTTATCAGAGTAAAACCACCTCATTTAATATTAATAAACACATGGGTAAAACCCAAGTTTCTTATTACAATACTTTATAGGGATAAACCCTATTTCTTTGAATTTAAAACACTGTTTATTTGGTAACTTTTATAGCCACATTTTCCCCAAGCCTTCAGTGCTCTCCAGCTGGCTTTATAATAGGCTGTCACATTTTGTTACCTGAAACATGTTTTTAAAATATTTGTCAGCGGGAAATACTGGTGAGTGAATCCCAGTTTAATCAAGAATCATTTTATCAATTAAAACAGTATTGAGAGCGATCACAATGTTTATGTCTACACAATTACTCCATTTGGTACTATCAATCCACTGACTTGTGGGTCATATTACCCATTGGCTAACACATTGTCCAATGGTAACGTACTGTCATACTCGACTTACTACTCACAAGTAGTACATTTTGTATACAAAACCCCAACATACCGGCAGTAATTGAAGAACTACAAAGACTCAATCACCGCTTATTCGTATTGTAAAACATTTAAGGTTTTGTAAAACGTTACAAAAAGGTTAACAAAAAGAGGATAAACTCACATTGCTATCTTAGACTTCGCGTAAGGGTTTCCTGGGTATAATCTACAATTTATACAAATGTACATTGATTAGTATCATAACCCTTTGAAAATATTAATAATACCCTCCCCGAGACGACATTCCAACAACTACGTCGGGCAGAACCACGACAGTTGTTACGGAACCCTAAATCAATCGGGTAGCGTAACTGTTATAAAACCGGGGTTATAATACTTACAACGGAGCAAAACCTCGCTAATTAGGGGTATAATACCTGGCTATAATATGCCTACTACAAAAAGTGTGATTTAGATTGAAAGGAATGAGCGACGGAAATCGAAAACTGATGCCTACTATTTATAGTTGTGAAACTTGGTCTTCACGCGGCCCGCGTAAGGACCCGCATCAACCTCCGGTCAACGCGTAGCTTGGCTCGGTCAGCTTGTAGACTTGCCACGATGTCGACACGTGTCGGCATCTGGTGTCTCCGCGTTTCACGAACTCTCGCGGCCCGCGTCAAAGTAATCTTAACCTTTACGCGGCCCGCTTGAACTTAAAGAATCAAGCGGAGTCCGGTCCAATCTTCATACGGCCCGCGTGAAGTTGAGGTGAGGTCTTACGCGACCCGCCTCAACTCACGTTTCATGTTTTTATTTTATTTTTAAATACCCTAATGTATTTCGGGCTCGGTTTTCACATACGGGGTGTAATATAAGACACTTTGACATATTCTAACATATAATTAGGTATAAAAAATATTATGAGGGTGTCTGTTTAACCGAGGGTTGTTACATCCTCCCCACCTTAATTTAGAGCTCGTCCTCAAGATCTACTGGAATAAATATGGATGTTTCCTTTTCATTTCAGATTCAAGTTCCCATGTGTATTCTGGTCCTCTTTTGGAGTCCCACTTGTAATGCCCCGTATTTTCATATTTGTATTTTACTTTTCGAGGCGTTAATCATAATGGTAATACATTTTTTATCACATTGTTAATGGATAAACACAAGATTTTTATAAGAAACCGAAAAACTATACAAAGATATTTTTCTAATAAATTTTAGCGTAAAACTTTACAAAAGAATTTTTAATAATTTTTAGAAATTGTTTTAGCATAGGTCCCTTTTATAAAAAGTTCTTGTTTTAATCTATAGTATTCAAAAAAAAAAAAAAAAAACGCTGGGTGAATAGTACCTACGGAAGACGCGTATTTTTGCTATATTTTGACATTTATACGCGTATTCCAGCTATTTTAACTCATTTCAAGCTGTCACCTACCCCCTACACTATAAATACAACCTCTCTAGTCCTCATTTCACTTGCCAAACACTTCTAAATCATCAAAATTCTCTCTAAAATTATGCAAGAACAAGTGCATAATTTTTCTTAGTATACAAGTGTGTTTATACTCACTTTTCTTCATCATTTCTTCATCAAATCTTCTTCTACAAAGGTTGGATCTTCTCTAGGATTGTTTCCAACAGATTATCTTGTTAATCTAAGGTATAACAACATCATTTCATGATCCATACTTTCTATTTTTAATGATTTAATCTTATACTTTATCCATGTTCTTACTAACTTGCATGAATCTTATATCTACCATACTTCTAATCAAAACCACCCAAATCTATCATAGTTCTTGTGGTGGCAAGTGTTTTGGTTAAACCAACCAAGTCTACCATAATTCTTGTGATAAAGATTTGTGTTTTAAATGTCAAAATACAGCAAAAATACGCGTCTTCCGTAGGTACTATTCACCCAGCGTTTTTTTTTTTTGAATACTATAGATTAAAACAAGAACTTTTAATAAAAGGGACCTATGCTAAAACAATTTCTAAAAATTATTAAAAATTCTTTTGTAAAGTTTTACGCTAAAATTTATTAGAAAAATATCTTTGTATAGTTTTTCGGTTTCTTATAAAAATCTTGTGTTTATCCATTAACAATGTGATAAAAAAATGTATTACTACCAATCTGTCACACCCCAACCAATGGCGGAAACATCGGGATGAGACGAAGTGTGAAGATTGCAAGAGACTTCATAACGCTATAGTATATATTACGTATGAGGATATATATATATATATATATATATATATAGTAAGATGCAGAGTATATAGGTAGATGTTCATAGTATGTAATACACAGTGTTTTTAAAGATATAATTTTTTTTTCTTATTTAGCATATATAATTAGATTTATTCAACCCGTACAATACACGGATTTTTATTATTTGGTATATAAAATTACATTTATTCAGTACAATACATGGTGTTCTTAGATATATAATTTTTTATTATTTAAAATATAAAATTACATTTTTCTTCAACTCGTGTAATAAACGAGATTTTTAAAGAATAATTGTTTTAATTTAGTATATAAAATTACATTTATTCAACCCGTGTAATACACGGTTCTAACCTAGTTTATATATATAAAAACCTAAGTCTTCTAACAGCCACATTTCATAAACAGACACCCGACTTCTCTCCCAATCCCGGCAACCGACACCTGAATCCGACCGGCACTCCGGTGACACTCACTCGATCTCACACACACACCCGGGCACTCTCTATTCCTCTCTCGTTCAGGCGCCGACGGCAGCAAGAGCTGCTCCGGCCTTCGTCTCCGACAACGGTGTCGGTGACCGGTGAGATATGCAGCGGCGGCAGCAGTGCTGCTAACGGCGGCGGTCGATCAGTCGACGGCGGTCCCGTTCACCAGCCACACCCTCACAACCCTCCTCTCTTCATCAATAACTTCACGTCTCGCACCCTTGCCGGAACAAGCTGGACGTCATCGGGGTTCTACCGGTGTGAACCGAGCTCTTCGGGATTTATGTAACTCGTCGGGTTACGTCGGAACTCAATTCATTATCTTCCGGTATAATTTTTCCTTCAGTTCATTTTAGTTTCTCTTTCTGTTATGAGTTGTTGAAGTTCTTTTTTTTAAGAAACAATACAAGAATTCAAACATTCATACCAGATTATAATCATTGTTTCTTTTAAAATAAGAAAGTTGATTATGGTAACTTGTATATAAATTAAGGGTGCTACTTTCTACACCCCTAATTACTTTTTTCACCCCCCTCCTCTCACATACTTACAGGTGGAGCCTGCGTGGGACCGACAGTTTTCTTCTCACAAGATGGGTATAATCAGAAATAAGGGGGTGTGTATAGAATGAGCCTAAATTAAATCAAAATAATGGTGGGGTTCTTTCTTTTTTGTTGTCTTCTGTCATTTCATAAGGATGAGGAAGATGACAACTGTATTTGATAATCAAATGAAAATATAAACATAAAAAAAATAGCATGACAGAAGACATGGCTCATTGCTCGATGTTGAGATTCTTTTTCTTTTTAAAACCCTTGAATTCAATAATGAAAATTATCTTTTTATCTTTTAAAAAAAAAACTCAAACTAATTAATAAACAAACTATTTTAGTTTTACATAACATTTATTAATTAGGTAAATTATAGTATTTAATCGATTCGTAACCCTAAATATTAGGAATTTTATCTAGCTTGTAAATATCAATTTGATCGCGTTATGATGTTATAATATCTAGGATAATCGCTTTGTTCGTTCTTTTGGATTTTTCTCCATCTTTACTCGTGCGATAATTCAAGAAATATTCGTAAGCACTCACAGTGAGTACACTTGACCCATTTACTTTTAATACACTTTGGGTGCAACATGTTTACTTGTCAAAATGCACAATTTACAAACATGCTTTTATTCATTCGATCCATATACATGCTTTGTTATGCTTAAGTTTATGCTAGAATACATACTATTTGTTAACTCGGCTTATACAAATATAGCGCTATAGGAGTAGCACACCACCCGACGGGGTTTTGTTAAGCTTTATACTATACGGTCTCGATTACTTCGGTATCGAGGGATGCTATTTATTATACATAACGGCCTCGTCACTTTTGTGGCGAGGGATGCTAAATACTATATACTAGTGGACACTAGAGTTGACATACTGTATCGCATAATAGTTTGACTTTGTATACCAAATGCTATGTTGGATTGAAAATACTTTTTATACACACGACACGAGTCTAAAACTTGTGTACTCGCCAATACCTTTGTATTGAACTATGCTTTTAAAACATGTTGCAGGTTTAGCGATGATGCATGGAATCTAGTAGGATGCCTAGATACGCACATTAAATTTTGTATTCTTAGTGAACTGTATATCATTATTCATGTTGTATTTGTACAAATCTATGTAATTGATTCTTTAGAAATGAAATGAATTTTATTATTTAGATACTTGTCACAAATAACGTTATGAAGTCTCGAGCAATCTTCACACTTCTTCTCATCCCGATGTTTCCGCCATTGGTTGGGGTGTGACAGATTTTTTCTTTCAAACTTCTAGATGGCATCTTCAAACTCATCAAAGAAGACTAAGTCAAAGAAAGATGGGTCATTCCGTATGTGCATTGACTATCGTGAGCTCAATAAGCTGACTATCAAGAACCGATACCCTCTTCCTCGCATTGACGACCTCTTTGATCAATTGCAAGGCGCGACCTGTTTCTCAAAGATCGATCTTCGTTCAGGGTACCATCAACTTCGAGTCCTCGAGGAGGATGTATCTAAGACCGCTTTTCGTACACGTTATGGTCACTATGAGTTCGTGGTCATGCCTTTTGGGTTGACCAACGCACCTGCTGTTTTCATGGAATTAATGAACCGCGTGTGCAAAGCATACTTGGACCGTTTTGTGATCGTTTTCATCGACGACATCCTCATCTACTCTAAGACACGAGGAGAGCATGAGCGACATTTGCGTCTTACCCTTGAACTTCTTCGTGCTGAACGTCTATACGCCAAGTTCTCCAAGTGTGAATTTTGGTTAAAAGAAGTTCAATTCCTTGGTCATACTGTCAATAAACTTGGTATTCACGTTGACCCTGCTAAAATCGAAGCTGTGAAGAATTGGATCGCACCGAAATCTCCGTCCGAAATTCGTTCGTTTCTTGGTCTTGCTGGTTACTATCGTCGTTTTATTTCCAACTTTTCGAAAATCGCCGTCCCCTTAACCTCCTTGACTCAAAAGGAGAAACCTTTTGTTTGGGGTCCCGAGCAAGAAGAGTCCTTTCAAATGCTCAAAGACATGCTATGCAATGCTCCTATCCTCACCCTTCCAGATGGAAACGACGATTTCGTCGTATATTGCGATGCTTCCCGCCTTGGCCTTGGTTGTGTGCTTATGCAACGAGACAAGGTCATCGCTTATGCGTCAAGACAACTCAAAATACATGAGAAAAACTATACTACTCACGACCTTGAACTTGGTGCAGTTGTTTTTGCATTGAAGATTTGGCGACACTACCTTTATGGTACTAAGTGTGTGGTCTTCACCGACCATAGGAGCCTTCAACATATCTTCAACCAAAAGGAACTGAACATGCGTCAACGCCGTTGGGTGGAACTGTTAAACGACTACGACTGTGAAATCAAATACCATCCAGGTAAAGCAAATGTAGTAGCTGACGCCCTTAGTCGTAAAACTCATGTAAAGGGTATTCGTTGTCTCTAACTTGTTAACGATCTTCAATACCGTATTCGTGAAGCACAATATGCCTCCATTAACGAAGGTAATTTTGCTGTAAAAATACGATGCGCTAAGGAACATGAGCTCGTGTCTAAGTCAGATGGTATTTTATACTATCTCAATCGTGTCTGGATCCCAAATCGTGAAAACCTCCGAGACTTTCTCATGAATGAGGCACACAAAACAAGGTATTCTGTTCATCCTGGTGCCGACAAGATGTATCACGACATGCGTACATCTTATTGGTGGCCTGGAATGAAGAAAGATATCGCCTTATACGTTGCGAAATGTCTTACGTGCTCGAAGGTGAACATCAACGCCTCTCTGGTTTACTCGAACAACCAGTTATTCCTATCTGGAAATGGGAGAGCATTGCCATGGATTTCATCACCAAGCTCCCTCGTACTTCTTCTGGTTATGATAGTATTTGGGTGATCGTGGATCGATTGACCAAATCAGCTCATTTTCTTCCCATTCGTGAAGATTTCAAAGTCGAGAAATTGACTAAAATTTACACGAATGAGATAATCTGTCGTCATGGTACTCCCATTGACATCATTTCCGATCGTGATGCTCGTTTTACGTCTCGTCTTTGGCAAACTTTTCAATCTGCTATGGGTACTGAACTTAACCTTAGCACTGCCTTCCATCCTCAGACAGACGGTCAGACCGAACGTACTATCCAAACCTTAGAGGATATGCTTCGTTCATGCGTAATAGATTTTGGTGGCAACTGGGATAAACACTTGCCTTTGGTCGAATTTTCGTACAATAACAGTTATCACACGAGTATTCGAATGGCACCTTTCGAAGCATTGTATGGTCGCAAGTGCCGATCGCCTATTCATTGGCACGAGATTGGTGAATCTCAAATCACTGGTCCCGAGCTTATACAAGAGACGACGGACAAGATTTTACAGGTTCGAGATAACTTATTGAAGGCCAGGAACCGACAAAAGATTTACGCAGATAAGGGTCGCAAACCTATGGAATTCGAGACAGGTGACTTTGTGCTTCTCAAAGTATCCCCTTGGAAGGGCGTAGTTCGATTTGGCAAGAAAGGAAAACTCGCACCTCGCTACGTTGGTCCTTTCAAGATTCTCGAAAGGATTGGCAATGTTGCATACAGACTGGACCTGCCTCAAGAACTCAACAATGTACATCCTGTCTTCCACGTATCCAACCTAAAGAAGTGTCTCGCTGACGAAGGACTTCAAGTCCCACTCGAAGATCTACAAATCAATGAGACATTGCATTTTGTGGAAAAACCCGTCGAAATCATGGATCAAGGAGTCAAGTTATTAAGGCGCAGTAAAATTCCTATTGTTAAGGTTCGATGGGAAGGTAAACGTGGCACTGAATTCACGTGGGAACTCAAGAGTCACATGAAGACGAAATATCCGCACATTTTCCCTACATCTTCCTAAATTTTGGGACGAAATTCCCTAAAGGAGGGGAGACTGTAACGCCTTGCTACTTTGTACTTTCCATTTATAGCAAGTCTTGTTCGTATTTCTATTTTTGGAAACCTTGTGTTCTTGTAACCGTCCTTTCTTTGTAACCGTTGTAAAATCCGAGACTTGGATCATGAATAAAACTCGTATTTTGTTAATTACATGTTATACATACCTTATGTATGCTCATACGTTCAATTTCGTGGAACAATTGATGCTTATTCGAAATTCTTGGAAACTATGTGCTAAACTTGTAAATACGTGAAACTTATGCATAAAACGTGTTTCGATCATAAACGATACTTGAATACGACCTTCATACACTAAATTATACTTTGATTATGATCCCCATGCTTTTTCTCTGAGGCCTTTCTCTTAAATAAATTTCGGGACGAAATTTCCTAAAGTATGGGAGACTGTAACGCCCCGTATTTTCATATTTGTATTTTACTTTTCGAGGCGTTAATCATAATGGTAATACATTTTTTTTATCACATTGTTAATGGATAAACACAAGATTTTTATAAGAAACCGAAAAACTATACAAAGATATTTTTCTAATAAATTTTAGCGTAAAACTTTACAAAAGAATTTTTAATAATTTTTAGAAATTGTTTTAGCATAGGTCCCTTTTATAAAAAGTTCTTGTTTTAATCTATAGTATTCAAAAAAAAAAAAAAACGCTGGGTGAATAGTACCTACGGAAGACGCGTATTTTTGCTGTATTTTGGCATTTATAAGCGTATTCCAGCTATTTTAACTCATTTCAAGCTGTCACCTACCCCCTACACTATAAATACAACCTCTCTAGTCCTCATTTCACTTGCCAAACACTTCTAAATCATCAAAATTCTCTCTAAAATTATGCAAGAACAAGTGCATAATTTTTCTTAGTATACAAGTGTGTTTATACTCACTTTTCTTCATCATTTCTTCATCAAATCTTCTTCTACAAAGGTTGGATCTTCTCTAGGATTGTTTCCAACAGATTATCTTGTTAATCTAAGGTATAACAACATCATTTCATGATCCATACTTTCTATTTTTGATGATTTAATCTTATACTTTATCCATGTTCTTACTAACTTGCATGAATCTTATATCTACCATACTTCTAATCAAAACCACCCAAATCTATCATAGTTCTTGTGGTGGCAAGTGTTTTGGTTAAACCAACCAAGTCTACCATAATTCTTGTGATAAAGATTTGTGTTTTGGTTAAGCTAACATAACTACAAATATTAAAACCATCCAAATCTATCATAGTTCTTGTGGTGGCAAGTGCCTTGGTTAACCAACCGAGTCTACCATAATTCTTGTGATAAGATTTGTGTTTTGGTGAAGATAACTTAATTACAAACTCTATTATTATGTTGTTATTTTCCTTTCAATCCGATCATGCTTGTATTGATAAGAGATGAGTAATTTATACCGTCCGATCATACTTGTATTGATATGTGATACAATCCGATCATACCTATGGTGATAGGTGATGGTTAATCATACCGTCCGATCATCTTCGTATTGATATGTGATTTTGGACATAACATAACAACCTAACTCTTGGACTTAACTTGCAAAGGACTTAACTTATAAACTATATATATATATATATATATCCTCATACGTAATATATACTATATATATATATATATATCCTCATACGTAATATATACTATGAACATCTACCTATATACTCTGCATCTTAAATTTCAATCCGAATCCTCCTTAAACACTCCAATTCTCACACCTCCGTTTACCCCATATAGGGTGACCACGGTGTTCCTTCTCTCAATCAACTCTTCACGGATTCAAGTAGGAAAGCTTGCAAAACCGTGAGTACACTCGACCCATTTACATTTAAACCACTTTTGGGTTGTAACATGTTACCATACGAAATTACACTTACACATACACTTAACATGCTTTATGAACTCAATCCGTTATACATGCTACTTGTTATACTTGATAATACATGATTTATACTATGTTATACCCTCGCTTAACAAATATAGCGCTATAGGAGTAGCACACCACCCGACGGGGGTTTGTTAAGTCAATATACTATACGGTCTCGGCACTCTTGTGGCGAGGGATGCTAAATAATTGTGGACACTTTGTTTTTAGACGAATGTTATGCATGCTAATTACCTTGTATACAAATTGCCATGTGGATTCGAGTAAAATGCTTTATACTTATGCTATACTAGGTAAAACTTGTGTACTCGCCTTTGCTTTTGCATTGAATTGTATTTTAAACATGTTACAGGTTGATGATGACGATGCTATGAAAAGAAGTAGTATTGATGCCTAGATACTCATATAGACGTTTAGGTTTAATATGTTGTATCACTTTTGATTATGTTGTCATGTATTTCCTTTGAACTTGTTGTATTTGAATTTCTTGTAATGTTGACAATCTATCTATGAAATGAAATCGGTTTATTAAATAATGTCACAGATAGCGTTATGAAGTCTCTTGCAATCTTCACACTTCGTCTCATCCCGATGTTTCCGCCATTGGTTGGGGTGTGACACCACTTCACTTTGACTAGAACTAGTCTTTTGTGCTTGAGATTCTTGACATTCATGTCTTCAATTTGTAGAGGTCTTTCTACAAACTTGAGTTGTTCATTTACCTCTATATCCTTATGAGGTATTATCAGTGATTCATCAGCTAAACACTTTTTAAGATTGGATACATGAAACACATCATGTATTCCTGCCATTTCCTCTGGCAGTCGTAGCTAATAGGCTACGGGTCCTATTCTTCTAATAATCTTAAAAGGTCCAACATACCTGGGACTTAGCTTTCCCCGTTTGATGAATCTTACTACTCCTTTCCAAGGAGAGACTTTCAACAATACTTTATCTCCTACTTGAAATTCCAATGGCTTGCGTCTGTTATCAGCATAGCTCTTCTGTCTATCACGTGATGTTTTCAGTCGTTCCTTGACTTGAATAATCTTGTCAGTTGTTTCTTGCACTATCTCAGGTCCAGATAGTTGCTGTTCCCCAATTTCTGCCCAACAGACTGGGGTTCGACACTTTCGTCCATAAAGTGCTTCGAATGGTGCAGCATTGATACTTGTGTGATAACTATTATTATAAGAAAATTCTATCAAAGGTAAATGTTCGTCCCAATTACCTCCGAAATCAATTACACAAGCTCTAAGCATGTCTTCCATCGTCTTAATTGTCCTTTCGCTTTGTCCGTCCGTTTGAGGATGATAAGTTGTGCTTAGTTTCAACTTAGTTCCCATTGCCTTTTGAAAACTTGACCAAAAGTGAGAGGTAAATCGGCTATCTCTATCAGAAACAATTGATAAAGGAATGCCATGTAAAGAAACAATTTTATTTACATATAATTTAGCTAATTGTTCCATACTGAAAGTTTCCTTCATTGGTAGAAAATGAGCTGACTTGGTTAGTCTATCTACAATCACCCAGATTGTATCATTACCTTTCTTTGTTTTGGGTAATTTAGTAACAAAATCCATTGTTATTAATTCCCATTTCCACACTGGTATTTCTAATTGCTGTAACAAACCGGCAGGTTTCTGGTGTTCAGCTTTTACTTGTGAACAAGTTAAACATTTAGAAATATAAGCTGTTATGTCCTTTTTCATTCCTATCCATAAAATTTTTTTCCTTAAATCCTGGTACATCTTATCACTTCCTGGATGCATTGTATATTTAGATTTATGGGCTTCTTCTAATATACGATGACGTAGGTTTCCAAATTTAGGTATCCACATTCTCTTTTCATGGAATCTCCAAATCCCATCTGTTCCTTGTTTTAATTCTTTTAGCATACCTTTTAGCCTTTCAGTATCTTCCTTGATTACTGATTCTTGTGCTTCTCTTATTTGCTCATTTAAATCTATCTTTAGATTTAATTTAAGAGAACGTACCCTTTTTGGCTTTTCATGATACTTTCGACTTAAAGCATTTGCCACTACATTTGCTTTTCCTTCATGATACTGGATATCACAATCATAATCACTAAGCAATTCCATCCAACGTCTTTGCCTCATATTTAACTCTTTTTGTTGGAAAACATATCTTAAACTTTTATGATTAGTGAATATGGTAAACTTACTACCATAAAGATAATGTCTCCAAATCTTAAGAGCAAAAATTATAGCTCCTAATTCTAGATCATGGGTTGAATAATTCCCTTCATGATTCTTAAGTTGTCTAGATGCGTAAGCTATAACCTTCTGACGTTGCATCAATACACATCCATAACCTAACTTAGAAGCGTCACAATAGACTACAAAGTCTTCAGTTCCTTCTGGTAACGCTAGTATAGGCGTATGGGTTAATCTTTGCTTAAGGATTCTAAAAGCTTCTTCTTGTTTTGGTCCCCATTCAAACTTAATGGATTTACAGGTTAACTTAGTTAAAGGAATGACTATTCTAGAAAAATCCTTAATAAATCTTCTATAATAACCGGCGAAACTTCTGACCTCGGTTGGTGATTCAGGGGTTTTCCATTTAGTAATCGCCTCGATTTTTGTGGGATCTACATGAATTCCTTCATGGTTTACTAAATGTCCGAGAAATTATACTTGTTCTAACCAAAATTCACACTTTGAAAACTTAGCATAAAGCTTTTCCTTTCTTAGTAAACTTAAAAGTGCGTGCAAATGTCTTGCATGATCCTCTTTACTCTTAGAGTAAATTAGAATATCATCTATGAATACAATTATGAATTTATCCAAATATGGCTTACATATTCAGTTCATCATGTCCATAAATGCAGCTGGGGCATTGGTTAAACCAAATGGCATGACAGTAAATTCATAATGACCATACCTCATTCGAAAAGCAGTTTTAGGAATATCCTCTTCCTGTACTTTTAATTGATGACATCTTAAATCGATTTTAGAGAAAAATCGAGCTCCTTGCAGTTGATCAAACAGATCATCGATTCTTGGTAATGAGTACCGATTCTTAATCGTGACTTTGTTTAATTCACGGTAATCAATGCACATACGCATTGATCCGTCCTTCTTTTTAACAAACAGTATTGGCGCTCCCCATGGCGACGAACTTGGCTGTATGAATCCTTTCTCTAACAATTCATCTAATTGTTTCTTTAATTCCTCCATTTCAGCGGGTGCCAATCGGTAAGGTGCTTTGGCAATTTGTGTTGTTCCTGGTAGTAGGTGAATTCTGAATTCAACTTCTCTGTCTGGCGATAGTCCTGGTAATTCTTCTGGAAAGACTTCTGAAAATTGAGATACTACTGGAATGTCTTTTAGTTCTTTTCCTTTAGTGTTAGTGATTATAGAAATCAAATACACTATAGAACCTTTTTTATAGAACTTGCAGTTTTCATCACAGAGATGAATTTTGTAGTCTTAGATGGCTTACCTCCTTTAATTGTGATCGTTTTACCTTTTGGTGATTTTACTTGAATCGACTTTTGATCACATAAAATACTGGCTTTATTGGCTACTAACCAATCCATTCCTAAAACAATATCAAATCCTGACAGATTCATTGGGTAAAGGTTTGCCTTAAATTTCTGATTTAAAATTTCTATACTTGCTCCCTGCAAGATTTCAGAAATTCTAACAGTTTCTCCATTAGTTGTCTCTACTAGACATTCTTGTGGTAGTTTAGTTAATGATTGATTTAAAATTTTGCAAAATGTTGTATTAATAAAACTTTGGTTTGCACCAGAGTCAAATAATACTTTAGCAAAGACATCATTAACTAAAAACGTACCAGCTATAACATCTGGGATCATCTTGGCTTCATCTGCAGTCAGAACAAATGCTCTAGCATTTTTTGTATTCTTGTTGTTTGCAGTTGGGGCCAACTTCGGACAATTTGGCCTGATATGACCTTTTTCTCCACAGTTGTAGCAATATCCATTACTGGATTTCTTCCTGCAGCTTTCTTCCTTGTGTCCTGGCATCTTGCAATAATTGCAGAGGGTGGAGCATTTTCCCGAATGCTTTTTCTTGCAAACCTTGCAGTATGGTGCAGAGGTAGAACCTGTATTCCTATGATTGTAATTCCCTGAACGGAATTCTTGAGTAAGCCTTTGAGTTAGGTTCCTCCTCTGGTCTTCTTCTCTAGTACGGACTAATTCATCAGTCAAGGTATTGGCTAGTTCTACAGCTTCTTCTATGGTTTGAGGTCTAACTGCCTTGACTACATGTCTAATCTCTCCAATTAATCCCCAGATATAACGGGAGATTAACACTAGTTCTGGTGATGCAAGGGTTGGCACTATTCTAGCATATTCGAAGAATAATTTAGTGTATCCCTTACTGTCCACACCAGTCATTCTGAGGTTTAGGAATTTGTTTGCTATCTGTTCTTTTTCATTGGGTGGGCAGAATTTTCTTTCTACCTTGTTTTTAAATTCTTCCCATTCCATATTGTAGGTTCTATCACTTCCTCTTGTTTGAAGGATAGTATTCCACCATTCTAATGCTGCATTCTTAAACAGATTTGAAGCAAACAATATTTTATCTTCTTCAGCACACTTACTTATCCTTAAGACTGCCTCAGTTTTCTCTATCCGGCGTAGAGCTGCAATAGGTTCTTCATTGCCCGAGAATTCTATTGGTTTACAAGACCAGAATTCTTTGTAAGAACAACCGTTAGGCACAGTTCTTCTTCTTTTGGGAATGGCCATTTGAAGTATAGGACCATTGTTAACACTATGTTCTGGTTCACTTGGTCGCTTACTGCTATGTTTACTTTTATTATTCGCTTCTTGAACAGTTTGAATAATAAAGGGCATTGCATCTCTAATTCCTTGTGCCACAATGTGTTGAACGGCACTATTATCCATTTGGTGTTCGTTGTTATGGATGCTTGGATTTTCATTAACCACGTTAATGTTACTCTGGTTATCATTATTCAGATTATCTTGATTTCCCTCGTCGGTCATCTGAATTTTAGACATTTACCAATAATTAATATCACAAGATAGCAAGTAATATAATTGATCACACGACACGCAATCTAGTCCAAAAACGTAGATCATTGCTACTTTTACTCTATTTCAATATACTATGCATCAACTACACACTAGTACTGAAATAAAATTACAATACTGACAGAAATAGAAAATAGTAATATGCATCCGTACACACATATTTTATTTTATTTTATTGTTTCTACTACTATCGTTCCCTTCATTCTCACAATCACTGATATGGATTCATCCAAAAATCCATATTCCGTTCATCGTATTTCCATACGAGACGTTCTCCCACCTGATGCATTCTCTCACTGCTTTCTAAAATTTCCTCCCCGAAAGTCCTAAGCTCTTGGACGTTTTCTGCACTCATTGGGGGTGCAGGTTCTAAGACTTGGTTTGGAATTTGTGGTGCGGGTTCCTGATATGGAGGGGTGTGAGTTCGGAGATGGTAAGGATCCTCTAAAATTTCCCTAATGTATTCGTCATGGTAATAGGGATCAAAAGGGTCCATACCTGGGTAAGCTTCTATGTTCTGTATGGGTGGATCTTCCTGAATAGGGTAACGTTGCACAAAATCCCGATTATCATCCCACCAGGGGTCGTAATTTGGATCTAGAGGGTTTGGCGCAGGTACCCTAGGTATTTCCTCTGGGTTAAAGTCATGCATCTCCACTTGGTTGTCTGGGTTTTCTACCTCCATTGGGTAAGTGAGAAACAAAGGTAAGGGTTGTGGGGCTACTAGTTGTTCCAGACTTGGGTCAGCAGCAATTGTAGCTAGGATATGGAAATTGGCTAAGCTTCTATTAAGCATATCCTGTGTATGGCCATCTGACTCTCGCTTAGCAGCCGCTAACACTCTTTGATGTTGCAATTTTCGCATTCTTTTCCTACGAGCAAAAGCTTCTTTACTAAACCATCCTCGTTTCTTATGGGGGAATGGTTCTTCAGACTGAGCTTTAAAGGCAAATATCTCTTCTTCCTGATCAGCAACATACCACGAGAGGGCAAGTTGTGAAGAAGTACCTTCACTCCTAGGTGAATCAGATAACTGGTGATTCATGTATGAGGGTCCTTGATCACTCATACTGTAAACTAACAAATAGTCAAATAACACATAACAAATAATTACATTTATTTCCTAACACAAAATTTAGAATTTAAGTGTCAGCAGAACACTTCTTTGGCTTGAACCAGTGGCTAGGCTCTGATACCACCTTCTGTCGCAACCCCCGATCCCTTACTCCCGGGAACGGGCGGACGCGAGCTCAGATTGGTGGTATCGGCAGGTTATTCATATTTGGCGGCGGAATTTTTCATCAGGACCGTAGTTAGGAAATATTTATCAGAGTAAAACCACCTCATTTAATATTAATAAACACATGGGTAAAACCCAAGTTTCTTATTACAATACTTTATAGGGATAAACCCTATTTCTTTGAATTTAAAACACTGTTTATATGGTAACTTTTATAGCCACATTTTCCCCAAACCTTCAGTGCTCTCCAGCTGGCTTTATAATAGGCTGTCACATTTTGTTACCTGAAACATGTTTTTAAAATATTTGTCAGCGGGAAATACTGGTGAGTGAATCCCAGTTTAATCAAGAATCATTTTATCAATTAAAACAGTATTGAGAGCGATCACAATGTTTATGTCTACACAATTACTCCATTTGGTACTATCAATCCACTGACTTGTGGGTCATATTACCCATTGGCTAACACATTGTCCAATGGTAACGTACTGTCATACTCGACTTACTACTCACAAGTAGTACATTTTGTATACAAAACCCCAACATACCGGCAGTAATTGAAGAACTACAAAGACTCAATCACCGCTTAATCGTATTGTAAAACATTTAAGGTTTTGTAAAACGTTACAAAAAGGTTAACAAAAAGAGGATAAACTCACATTGCTATCTTAGACTTCGCGTAAGGGTTTCTTGGGTATAATCTATAATTTATACAAATGTACATTGATTAGTATCATAACCCTTTGAAAATATTAATAATACCCTTCCCGAGACGACATTCCAACAACTACGTCGGGCAGAACCACGACAGTTGTTACGGAACCCTAAATCAATCGGGTAGCGTAACTGTTATAAAACCGGGGTTATAATACTTACAACGGAGCAGAACCTCGCTAATTAGGGGTATAATATCCGGCTATAATATGCCTACTACAGAAAGTGTGATTTAGATTGAAAGGAATGAGCGACGGAAATCGAAAACTGATGCCTACTATTTATAGTTGTGAAACTTGGTCTTCACGCGGCCCGCGTAAGGTAAGGCTAAGCCTTACGCGGCCCGCGTCAACCTCCGGTCAACGCGTAGCTTGGCCCGGTCAGCTTGTAGACTTGCCACGATGTCGACACGTGTCGGCATCTGGTGTCTTCGCGTTTCACGAACTCTCGCGGCCCGCGTCAAAGTAATCTTAACCTTTACGCGGCCCGCTTAAACTTAAAGAATCAAGCGGAGTCCGGTCCAATCTTCATACGGCCCGCGTGAAGTTGAGGTGAGGTCTTATGTCACGGCCCCCGACCCGGTTTGACCCGTTTCAGGAGCCGCGGGACAGAAATCCTGCGGTATTTAATTAATTGAGTTTGACAGCGGAAGTTTTCATCAGGATCTTTTAAAAAGTAAATATTTCCCGATTTATTTTATTTCACAACGCGGGATAAAACCCGGTAATTTACAATCATTTGATTTCACGAAGAAATCTTTTATTTTACAAAACATGTTTCTTTATTTTATACTGAGCCACTTTCTTGAGCTTGTAGTGCTATATGGCACTTTTCCTAGATCATATGTGATCACCTGAAACATGTTTGAAAAAGGTTTTGTCAGCGGGAAATACTGAGTGAATCATTCTATTTTGCATAATGATGCATAGTTATCAATTACAGCATAAGAGCGATTACAATGGCTTCTATCTTATTTTTATCTGGCCTTCTGTCACAATGGTGACGATGGTCGTACCACTATTTAGATCAATGAACCTAAATAGTGACGATTATCCCTGTACGTCAATGAACCTAACAGTGATTATCCCGAGTAGGTCAATGAACCTAACTGGGAGACAATTAGTAATGTGCACAATACCCCACTAACAAGTAATTCAAGATATCCACGACTTAGTCCCTGTAATTATAACCTTGAAAATAATTTGAGGTATTGTAAAATATTTGATAAAAAGAGAATGACTCACAAACTGTGAGAAAAGAAGAATGACTCACATTGCAGATTTATACGGGCAGAGCCTAGCCTACTGATTTAGCATTTTCCTAAATTTAATAACAGGCACACAAAACTGGGTTAGTAATCAATCCAGCAATTACGATAACTCACGAGATCAAATTCTCACAACGAACGACAAAGTGCAATACTTCATCCATCGATTTAACGATGATCCGTCAAATTAATGACGAACGATAAAGTACAATACTTCATCCATCGAATTAACGATGATCCGTCAAATTAATGACGAACGATAAAGTATAACCCTAATGTGGGCGGCACTTAAACATTCATTGGATATATTGATCGTCGGAAAATGAATCGTAGCAGCGATTGTGCTAATACCCTGATTGCGGCGTCGATTAGTGAATCGTGTGTGTTAATTGGAGTATACAGAGCATAACTCCGTGTAGAATTGGAATTTCTTCGTCGTTTCAACTCCCAGAATCAAGTCCCAAGCTCCTGTATTTATAGGTGAATTTTGTCCCTTAGGCGGCCCGCGTGAGAATTAAGCTAACTTGAGGCGGCCCGCGTAAGAACAACTTTCATGCATAGGGTTGCCACGTGTGGGACTAGCTCAGCTGAGTCGACGGTTTCTGAAAATTCCTTTCTGCCTACGTTTTAAGTGGATAATCGTCAATAGGGTTTAACCCCCCCTGAGTTTTAGGGGCCCTAATCCTGATTCTGAAAATTATGAAAATTTTAGGGTTTATTCAGAATCACTTGGGTGTCTCAATTAGGGTTTCCTATTGGTCAAATTATTTTAATAATTATGACTTTTGATGAGAGTCATTACATTCTCCCCACCTTAATAAAAATCTCGTCCTCGAGATTTACCGGAATAATTGAGGATATTTTCTCTTCATTTTGGATTCCAATTCCCAAGTATATTAGGGTCCTATCTTTGAATCCCACTTTACTTAAACTAACATTATTTGTTTACCTTTATATCTTGAAAAGGTACTACCAAAGATTCGTTTAATAGGCATCTCTTGAGATTGGATATATGAAATATATCATGTACTCCAGCTAACTCTTCCTGGTAGTTGTAAACGATAAGTAACTGTTCCTATACGTTGGATCACTGGAAATGGTCCTACGTAATTTGGACTTAGCTTTCATTTCTTACTCCTTTCCAAGGAGATACTTTCAATTACATTTTGTCTCCAACTCGAACTTCAACAGCTTTTATCTATTATCTGTATACTTTTCTGACGATCTCTTGTCGTCTTCATCCTTTCCTTTGTGATACTGAATATTACAGTTGTAATCACTTAGGATTTTCATCCATCTCCTTTGTCTCATGTTTAATTCTTTTTGCCCAAAAATATATATCTTAAATTCTTATAATCCGTATAGATAGTACCCTTACTTCCATACAGATAATGTCTCCAAATCTTAAGGCAAAAATTATGGTTCCTAATTCTAACTCATGAGTGGTATAGTTCCTTCGTTTTTTTTTCAATTATCTTGATGCATACGCAATTACCTTTTTGTGTTGCATTAACATGCATTCAAATCCTAACTTTGAAGCATTACCTTATACTTCAAAATCTTCAGTTCATAAGGCTAAGATTGGAGCAGTTTGGTTAATTTCTGCTTTAAGATCCTCATTCAAACTTAACTATTTTAGAGGTTAACTTAGTTAATGGTATAACTATCTTAAAAAAAAAAAAAAATCCTTAATAAATTGTCTGTAATATCTGACTAAACTTCTAATTTCCCCTTGCGGATTAGGGAACCTTTCATTTGGTAATATCTTATCAGAATTTACGTGAATACCTTCGGGATTCACCATATGTCCTAAAATTGCATTTCTAGTAGCCAAAATTCATTCTTCGAAAATTTGGCGTAAAGCTTTTCTGTTCTTAACAAAGTTAAGAGTACATGCAAGTGCTGATAATGTTCTTCCTAACTTTTGGAATACATAAGTATATCGTCTATGAAGACAATTACCAATTTATCCAAATATGGTGTACAGATCCTATTTATCATGTCCATAAATGCTGCAGGTGCATTCTTTAATTCGAAGGGCAGGACTGTAATTTCGTAATGACCATACCTAGTTCTGTAAGCAGTTTTAGGTATTGTCTTCCTCTTGTACTTTCAATTGATGCTATCTGGAACATAAGTCGATCTTAGGAAAATATCTATTTCCCTGGAATTTGATTGAATAGATCATCAATTCTAGGTATTGATTCTTAATTGTAACCTTATTCAATTCCTTATAATCAATACACTTTCTTATTGAACCATACTTTTTCTTAACAAACAATATTGTGCTAACCGATAAGGTTCCCTGGCTTATCGGTAAAATTCCTGGAATTAGATGAATCCTAAATTCTATCTTCCTATCTGGTGGTAATCCAGGTAAATCTTCTGGAAATACATCTGGGTATTCTGAAATTACAGAAATTTCCTTAATTTCTTTATCTTTAGTATTAATGATTATTGAAATCATGTATACTATTCCTTGCTTTCGTTCATAATTAGCAATTTTCATTATTGATTATGAACTTTATGGTTTTACATGATTTATCTCCTTTAATCATTATTACTTTTCCAGTGGGTGCACAATTTCTATAGAATTCTTATCACAGATAATTCGAGCATAACTGTTTTACTAATCAATCCATTTTTAGCACAACCTTGATTTCAACTAATTTCATAGATAATAGGGTTGCAGAAAATTTATGACTTAAAAGTTCTATTTCTATGTTTCGCAGAACCTTATTTATTTTAACTGAATTCCCATCTGCCAAATCTACTGTAGAAATTTATCTAATGCTTGTTATCGGTAAGTTAAGAGTTTGGCAGAGTAAAGTATTTATAAAACTTTGGTTTGCACCAGAGTCAAATAATACTTTCGTGTAAACGTTGTAAGCTAAGAACATACCGGCTATCACATCTGGAATCATCTCGACTTCATGAGTAGTCAGCTGAAAGGCTCTCGCATTCCTCTTTGCTCCTTCTGCCGGTTTGGCTTTATTGTCAAATGGTTTATTCAGTTTTGGACAATCTGGCCTAAGATGTCCAGCTTCTCCACAGTTGTAGCAGACTGAAAATTTCTTCCTCCTGCAGTCTTCTTCTTGATGCCCCGGAATTTTGCAAAAATTGCAATATCTTTTGCATCTTCCAAAATGCTTCCTTTTGCAGAAATTGCAAAATGTACTAGTAAAAGATTGCCCATTCCCTCATTTCTTGCAATTGTTATAGTTACCTGAACGGAATTCTTGGGTAATCTTTTGGGCTACTTCCTTCCTTCTATTTTCTTCTCTTGTCCGTACTAATTCGTCAGTCAGATTATTGGCTAATTCTACTGCATCATCAATCGTATGAGGTTTCGCAGCCTTGACGATATTACGGATTTCGGAAATCAATCCCCAAATATAACGAGAAATAAGTACCGGGTCTCCCGAAGCCAGGGTTGGTACCACTCGAGCATATTCGAAGAATGTCGTAGTATACCCTCGACAATCTACATCCACCATCCGATGGTTAGAAATTTATTTGCCATTTGATCTTTTTCATATTCAGGACAGAATTTTCTTTCTACAAGACTCTTAAATTCTTCCCATTTCATGGCATAAGCCCTATTTCTTCCTTTAGCTTGTAACACCGTATTCCACCATTCTAGCGCCACTTCTTTGAAAAGGTTTGATACATACATAACCTGATCATCCTGAGCACATTTACTTATGGCAATTACTGCCTCGGTTTTCTCTAACCAACACAGTGTCGCAGTCGCTCCTTCATTGCCTGCAGACTCAGTGGGTTTACAAGCAAGAAATTCTTTGTAAGTGCAACCAGGTGTTGCAACTTTCCTTTTCTTAGGGAGCGGAGCTTGCCTTGGTTCATTATCATGATTAACATGATTACCGCCTCCATTTACGCTATTACTGAAATTATCTTCAGAAATGCGTTTACTAGGAACAACTTGTTGCGGTTCAATTGGATTTTTAACAGCAGCAATGATTGCTGGAATAGCATTGGCTATCCCTTGAGCAACTATTCCTGGAATAGCGTTGGCTATCCCTTGAGCAATGATATTTTCTATATCTTGCCTAGTCACATATTGATCCCCCGGTTGTTGCTCAGATTGATTATCCTCATTAACTGGTTCATTATTAGCGTTTTCCATCTGATATCTAATTTATAGATAAATAATTAGTATAAAGGAAATAATCCAATGTTACAATTAATTGCACATAATCACGTAAACGAATATACAAACAAAATTGTAACTTTCTAAAATTTCCTTATATCATGCTTTTATATACAACCGTTTTATTATTTATTTTACACATACTGATTTTACTATTACTATTACATAACCATAGTTTCATAAATCCCCTATCCTTTGTCAGGTGATGTTCTAGTAACGGCGTTTCTTCTCATCGTATTTCCAGGAGATCTGTCCCAAAATCTCTTGGATCCTATTCCCAGCATCCATTTCGTCAAAATGACGGAATTCAGCCATATTCTTGTTACTCATTGGTGAATTTGGTAAAGGTTCTGGATTGTACTTAGGAAAAAGCCTATAGGGATGGTTTTGTAACAGTATTTCATTATTCAACCATTCGTCTATATTCCAGTGGTTCGAAGGGTTTGGAATAGCTGGTTCTAAGTTTATAAAATTATTTTCATTAACAGGCTTAATAGTATCATCGGTTGCCATTATAAAATCTAGTTCTTCTTGAGATGGTAATCCCTCAATTTGCCTAGAACTTTCCCCAATTTCCATTTTCTTAGGTTTAGGTTTCTCAAGAGGTAAAGCGTTGAATTATATAGGTTCTTCTATGTCTGGAATATACCTATTGAAATATCTGGAAACTTCTATTCTTACTGGATAGAGATTTAAATTCTGAAGGGCTTCCGACAGATCACTCATGCTGTTTATGCAAGATACACACAATTACTAAGTTTAAAAATTATATCAAATTTCATAGAAAACTTTTAAATATTATTTCATATTGGGTAACTATGAAACAACCGAATATGAAAACATACTAGGTTTTATTTGTAAATTTATTTGCTGAATAAGGTTTATAGACTTTAGATAATAAAAGTACTAAAACTTTGAGTCAAATTATTTAAAGATTTATATTTACTACTACAGTAGCTAACATATAAAAAATCTGCCCATACTGTTCAAAATTAGTCAAATAATTAAAACATATAATCACAAAATAGTAATCAATAAAAATTAAGTATTTTCTAAATACTTAATTGGCTTAAATCAGTGGCTCGATAAGTGGCTCTGATACCACCTTTTTCTGTCACGGCCCCCGACCCGGTTTGACCCGTTTCAGGAGCCGCGGGACAGAAATCCTGCGGTATTTAATTAATTGAGTTTGACAGCGGAAGTTTTCATCAGGATCTTTTAAAAAGTAAATATTTCCCGATTTATTTTATTTCACAACGCGGGATAAAACCCGGTAATTTACAATCATTTGATTTCACGAAGAAATCTTTTATTTTACAAAACATGTTTCTTTATTTTATACTGAGCCACTTTCTTGAGCTTGTAGTGCTATATGGCACTTTTCCTAGATCATATGTGATCACCTGAAACATGTTTGAAAAAGGTTTTGTCAGCGGGAAATACTGAGTGAATCATTCTATTTTGCATAATGATGCATAGTTATCAATTACAGCATAAGAGCGATTACAATGGCTTCTATCTTATTTTTATCTGGCCTTCTGTCACAATGGTGACGGTGGTCATACCACTATTTAGATCAATGAACCTAAATAGTGACGATTATCCCTGTAGGTCAATGAACCTAACAGTGATTATCCCGAGTAGGTCAATGAACCTAACTGGGAGACAATTAGTAATGTGCACAATACCCCACTAACCAGTAATTCAAGATATCCACGACTTAGTCCCTGTAATTATAACCTTGAAAATAATTTGAGGTATTGTAAAATATTTGATAAAAAAGAGAATGACTCACAAACTGTGAGAAAAGAAGAATGACTCACATTGCAGATTTATACGGGCAGAGCCTAGCCTACTGATTTAGCCTTTTCCTAAATTTAATAACAGGCACACAAAACTGGGTTAGTAATCAATCCAGCAATTACGATAACTCACGAGATCAAATTCTCACAACGAACGACAAAGTGCAATACTTCATCCATCGATTTAACGATGATCCGTCAAATTAATGACGAACGATAAAGTACAATACTTCATCCATCGAATTAACGATGATCCGTCAAATTAATGACGAACGATAAAGTATAACCCTAATGTGGGCGGCACTTAAACATTCATTGGATATATTGATCGTCGGAAAATGAATCGTAGCAGCGATTGTGCTAATACCCTGATTGCGGCGTCGATTAGTGAATCATGTGTGTTAATTGGAGTATACAGAGCATAACTCCGTGTAGAATTGGAATTTCTTCGTCGTTTCAACTCCCAGAATCAAGTCCCAAGCTCCTGTATTTATAGGTGAATTTTGTCCCTTAGGCGGCCCGCGTGAGAATTAAGCTAACTTGAGGCGGCCCGCGTAAGAACAACTTTCATGCATAGGGTTGCCACGTGTGGGACTAGCTCAGCTGAGTCGACGGTTTCTGAAAATTCCTTTCTGCCTACGTTTTAAGTGGATAATCGTCAATAGGGTTTAACCCCCCCTGAGTTTTAGGGGCCCTAATCCTGATTCTGAAAATTATGAAAATTTTAGGGTTTATTCAGAATCACTTGGGTGTCTCAATTAGGGTTTCCTATTGGTCAAATTATTTTAATAATTATGACTTTTGATGAGAGTCGTTACATCTTACGCGGCCCGCCTCAACTCACGTTTCATGTTTTTATTTTATTTTTAAATACCTAATGTATTTCGGGCTCGGTTTTCACATACGGGGTGTAATATAAGACACTTTGACATATTCTAACATATAATTAGGTATCAAAAATATTATGAGGGTGTCTGTTTTACCGAGGGTTGTTACAGACCGGTATCTCAAATGACTGACTTATTAGTAAATTGATAAGAAGGCAGAAAAATGGTGACTCTTAGGAATATAAAAAAAGGTTCTATAATAATTTTTTTTTTGTTCCATAATAACCAACATTTTTCATTAAAACAGAGATGATTACAGACTAATGGCAGGTAGACGGGCAACAAGCTGCGCCGCTACCCCCTTCTAAATAGCAAACCCTACCCTGCTAAACACAAAATTATGTCCCTTAACATGCGCTGTGTTACTGCTTACCACCTGCTGAACCCGCTTGAGGAACCGAACCACGCCAAAGGTGAGAGCGTCAAAGGTATCAAAAGCGAACGGGACGAACACGTGCTGATTCTCGATGCAAGCTTTTTCGTGCTTAGCTACTTTGCCCGCCTCCGCCTTGGTTATCGCCTAGCCCGCCGCAAACCCGTGTCCCTTTACCCAACGAGGGGGGACACACCTGTCAAATCGACGCATGCGTGTTTCCCTTTTTCCCATCCAAAAAACAAGAATGTCAGCGGGTCGTAGGGTAGATCTCCCTTCTAATGGATCGGTCAAGAAGTTCACCGGGGCTTCCTTTTTAGCCGAGATCCATGCCCGCTTAAGGACATCATGAAGCACGTCTCGAACTAAATCATGTCGATATTTAAAGCCCGGTAATTCTTTGCCTGCATGCTCCCCAAAAAGAATCCAAGCAAACCTTCCGACATACGGGACACGGGTCATCAACCGGGAAAAGGGGTACCATCAGCCGGTACTTAAGGATAGCCCGGTATTCCACAGGTAACATACATTACCCTAAACCTTCGATGGGAACAAAAGACAAGAAATCCTGAGCATGGGGGGCTCGCAAACACTCAAACACGGCTAGCTGCCGCGGGGACAAGGCAAACTTCTCTTCAACTGTCTTGACGATTTCACCATATAAGGCATTCACCGAAATTTTCTAGACTTTAAGGGGGCCGATATCTTTATTGTAGAAACTGCCAAGATCAAGATCGGGAAGAGAACTATGCAGAATGTCCAACGCACCCATGTAATCAGAGTCCAACAAGCCACCACCACATTCACGAAGGATGTGGTCTTGAAGAACCCAATATTAGGCCCTTGAAGCCACAAACGCATAGGAAGAGGCATCCTCAGCTGAGAAAATCCCAAGACCCCCAAAACGGGTCAGGAGGGAAGCTAACCTCCATTGGAGCTCCCCGAAAAAGGCACCCCCACAAACAACAATGTCCTCGATCGCATTCTGAAATATACTATGGGTTTTTTACTGCTTTAATTAGATTTAAAATTTAATATAAGCCTAGTAAAAAAACTAAAAATCAATGGCAGAACATCTATTTTATAACTTAACATGAATAGGGGCTTGCATGTATTTTTGTTATAGTTGGATGGTCTGTATGCAATTTTGAATGGTTGATACAATCTAGGAGAAGAATGATCCTCTCTCTTGTTTTGCTTGAGCTTTCTAATAAATTGTTGTAACAATCATACTTGTTATAATCACGCTCTTCACACACTCTGTTACAATCATACTTGTCCGCAGAAACACCATGCGAACTAAACCAAGGCATCAGTCTCTCTCCTATTCGCAAAAAAGTCTATGACGACAATCATATATTTGACATGACTCATCCCTATCTTCCGGATATGCCGTCATGGGGATCGGACGAGGGTCTTGGAGAACGTCTCACTTGCTAATACTTCAATTTGACAACTATCCTTTGCTGATTTTGATATGACCACAAAGGTGATCATGTGTTTCATTATATTTTTACTTTATTCTTTTCCTGTTTTTGTAGTGCTCTGGTCTTTGTCTGGACTAAATTCTTTTTAAATTTATAACAAAATCGGTTTACATTTTAGTATTGTATATTCAAAAGTGAAATATGTATATATATATATATATATATATATATATATAGGTAAAGAGTACTGTACAATATTGCTTATTGTACATTACGTACGCTTCAATGTCAGCCGTCAGATCATCTTCCCGCATTTTAAAATCACATGTTTTTTTATAACAATTTCGCATGTGATAATTTTTGATGAATTCGCATGTTGTTTTTTTGTACCAATTTCGCATGTGATAATTTTGATGAAATAACATGTTTTTTTATAACAATTTCGCATGTGATAATTTTTGATGAATTCGCATGTTTTTTTGTACCAATTTCGCATGTGATAATTTTGATGAAATAGCATGTTGTTTTTTTTATAACAATTTCGCATGTGATAATTTTTGATGAATTCGCATGTTTTTTGTACCAATTTCGCATGTGATAATTTTGATGAAATAGCATGTTTTTTTTTGTAACAATTTCGCATGTGGTAATTTTGATGAAATCGCATGTTAAAAAACCAACATGCGAAATTGTTACAAAAAAACAACATGCGAATTCAATGCGGGAAGATGATCGGACGGCCAGATTGTAGCGTACGTAATGTACGATAAGGGCATTTGTACGTTAACCTAACCCTATATATATATATATATATAGGGAGAAGATCATGCGAGAACCACCCTTATTGCGAGAACCGCGAGAACCAATGTGAACACAACCTAAAATAGCTAAAAAAAAAACCTAAAAAAACTTAATCCCCCCCCCCCCCAAAAAAAAAAAAAAAAAACCTAACCCCCCACCCCCCTCCCCCCCAAAGCTAAAATGCTAAAAACTAAACCCCAAAAAACCTAAAAAAAATTTTTTTTTTTTAATATTTTTTATGCTCAAATCGCTACTTTTAGTGGCCAAATTTTTTTTTTTTTTTTATAATTTTTTTTCTTCGAAAAATAGCGATTTTTATATAAAAAAATATTTAAAAAATTTTTTTGTGTGATTTTTAGCTATTTTTAGGCATTTTTGGTTGTGTTCACATTGGTTCTCGCAGTTCTCACGATAATAGCCAAAATTTTTTTTTTTTTGATTTTTAGCTATTTTTAGGCATTTTTGGTTGTGTTCACATTGGTTCTCGCAGTTCTCACGATAATAGCCGGTTCTCGCATGATCTTCTCCCTATATATATATATATATATATATATATATATATAGGGTAGGGTTCCAGCGTGAACAACCTCCCAAGAGTGAACTGCGTGAACAGATATGGACCCTTGATTTCCTTTTTAGTTGTTAAGGGTAGGATTGTAATTATATAAAAAATTATATTTAAATCATTATTTTAATAATTGAATTAAGTTACATCTTTCCTAATTTAAATTCATTATCCACATTATGTTTATTTATTAATAAGATAATTATCAAAACAAACAACAAATCACCAGATTTCAATTTTAATTTTTATTTCAGATTTCATCACCAGAATTCAAATTTTGATTTTTAATTTCCACGTAACCTTCATATTTCAACGGTATACACATGTGTACTTGGATATAAATAGAACAGTATACATGTGTACTCAGTATCGTACATATGTGTACAGTAATTCACAGGTGTACATCAACATTCAATACAAAAAAAATTCTGAGACAAAAACAGACGATATACACATGTGTACATCGCATTAAAAAGAGGGAAAAATCAGAATACACATGTGTACATTGCATTTAAACAAATAATTATTTTAATAATTGAATTAAGTTACATCTTTCCTAATCCTTGATTTGATTTGTGAGAGATTTATGCAATCAATTTAAGAGGATAATTGATTACTTGATTTGTGAGAGATTTATGCAATCAATTTAAGATTGAAATTACACATATACCCCTTTTTGTATTTAATTAAATGAAAAAAATTAACCAAATAATTACCATCATGCCACTCACTTTAATCTCAAGATCATAAAAATCAAGGGCCCAGATCAGTTCACGCAGTTCACTCTTGAGATTTTGTTCACGTTTGAACCTAATCCTATATATATATATATATATATATAGGGTAATGTTCTACGCAGAACACAAAATATTGCGAGAACACGCAGAACACAATGAATCACCTATTTTTTCAATCATAAAAACCTAAAAAGTAAATGAAAATGTTGCAAATGTAAGATTTATTGTTTCTTACACAAGAATTCAAAACAAAATATGGAAAATTTTCACTTTTTGTATAACCTACACATATGTAGGTTATGTGTAGGTTAAATTAGCAACATGTATCTAAGCTACGTGTAGGTAAAAAAATATGGTTTTTTATGTTTATATAACACACATATGAATGTAAGAAACATAAAATTAAAAAAAAACATGAAACTTAAATCCCAAAATTTAGTGTTTTAAAGTTGTTCTTTTTGTTCTCGCAATAGTTAGTGCTCTGCAATGATCCTCATCCTATATATATATATATATATATATATATATATATATTCTTTTTGGGATTTATGGAGTAACTTATGTGGTAGAATGTCCAGATCAAGTTAACAATATATATTAAATTACAAGACTAGCCAATTACAGAGATAACTATATTAAATTACAAGACTAGCCAATTACAGAGATAACTATGCCTTCAATTTAGTTATTAGAAATCATAACAGTACTCCAAAAGGCATTATATTGTATTTATAACCCTCTAGGATGTTTTATTATTAAAATTGCATTACTTATTTTTTTTTTTTTTGTGATTGTATATACTTTTTCTTTTGTTCTGTATGGCACAGCATCATTAAAGACTTATTTCAAGGAAATAGGAATGCAAATGTACTTCCACTCATATAGAAAAAAGAAAATAAATTTTGTGTTTACAATTTATTTTCGTCCATTATAAAAAAAAAAAAAATCTATATGGGTCTAAACTCAATACCTTCCATAATAAGCCCACTAAACCTCTTATAGTCACAAAGGTGCAACTCAAGATTCATGTCACAAAGGTGCAACTCAAGATTCATGTTGACTGTAGTAGTGGCAGCTTGGAATTCCCAAATTTTCACTTCAATCCATCCATCCTTCCTTTGGCGTGGAAGGCCTTTAAATACTGGCCTATTGAGTGGGTTGTGGGTGTTTTGACCAGCCTTTGGACTAATAACTGGGGTTTGAGGACTTGTTAAATAGATATACCTAATTTTATCTACTGAATCGTATCGTTCGTCTTTCACTTGCATAGGAGCCTCAAAACCAGATTGGTCTTCTGGTAATTTGTAGACAAGGTAACATGCATATGTTGTTTCAGATGATACTAGTTGTTGGGACCAGACTTCTGTTTTGATATTAACAAACATAGCATCCACCAACTCAATGGCTTCTCCAAATCTGAGAGATGTTAGAAAATCATCTTACATGTAAAAGATTTGCAAAAAATAGTAATTTATATAAGAAATCTGACAAGGGATATTAAAGAACCTTGATTCAGGTAATAACACTTTTTTGTTACAACCCGATATGATAGGACGCAATATGAGAGCCGCTGATATCATATGACATTTCTTCCCATTTTTGTCTAGAGAAAACCACTATCAAGTAACGAGTATATAGATATATTTAGCAATTCAATATATAATTCTCCCCTTAGGTGGAACCATGTTCATAGGATTTGCAATTCAGTAATGGAAGTATGAAATTGTTGCTATCAAAGTTACCTTCCTGCCATCATTGGTTAAGAACCCTTTGCAAAGAATTGAGTACGCTTCCTTCTTCGTCTTCTTTGCTGTCCATGGAAGATAATCAAAAAACCCTTTTTTTGACAACTTCATTATGTCTTCATAATCAGTTGGCAATTTTTCTTCCCAATTTGCATCTGAATCTGAATCTGATATGGTTTGCTTATCATCTATATGTTCCACCTGTAGAACAACATAACCATATCAGAAAACTAAAAGATATAAATTAATTAATTAATGATGTACATGAATAATTCTTACATTGAAGAATAACTAATGTTATGTGGCAGCTGGACACTAAAAGAAATTTAAAAGATGATATTAATTAATTAATGATGTACATGAATAATCGAACTTCAATTTGTAAACTTACGATCTCCAAGGGCAGAAATTCAAAGCCTTCAACTTCAAATCTTAAGGAAAGTTCATTATGGTGGCCCTCAAACAAAATCTGAAAATGAACAATTCTGTAGTCACAAGTAAACTGATACAATTCACATGCCCACCATCCATCTTCTCTCTCATATGCCAGGTATGAAATTGAACTCTTTCTTTCCCCTTGTAATCTGTATTCGAGGAATACAGGTTCACATCGCGTTTGGTTCGCAGGAATTCAATGGAATTTAAAGGAATTGGAATCTGAATTCCATATCTTAAAATGTTTGGTTCACATAATTTGATGGAATTAGAATCTAAATTTCAATCTTCATATGTTTGGTTGACAATGGAAATGCACATGAAGATTGGAATTTAGATTCCAATTCCATCAAATTCTGTAAACCAAGCATCTTAAGATATGGAATTCAGATTCCAATTCCTTTAAATTCCATAGAATTCCTACGAACCAAACGCCCCCTTAATAGTCTGGGTCCTGAAACTTGAACACAAGGTTCACCGTGTATGTGATTCCTGGTGACAAGAACTGAGTTTTTACATGTGTTTTCAATCTATCACGTCTATACCATTCGTAGGTGCCCACAGCAAATCTGCGTGAATAGCAGCAAAGAATGATACATTGTAGGTGGCAAGTACTTGTCAAATACTCTAAAAAGCTAGAAACCGGAAAACTCACCTTGAATTATATTCAGATGAGAGTCTAAAACTCGGGACATCTGAATCCAACCATTCTGCAATAGATATCATCTCACAATGCTCTCCCTTCTTATTTACTGAAAACCACTGTGCGTCCATTAAACAAGTTCAAGTTAGATCGTGCATGTTAGAAGTTACATGTGATGGTAGCACTAGGAGGAGCAGTGTCACTTAATGGGACGGTAAATGGCGTGTAATATTCTATAATACATACACAGAAGCTAATTACCGTTTTGCCACTGTTACGGAGGATCCCTTTGAACTGTAACTTCATTGGTTCAACGTCAGATCTGTAGTTCAGAGGACATTGTTTGTTCCATTCACCTATAAACTCTTGATAATTGAGTAAATCTAGACTTTTCTCAAGTTCTGCCACAACCTCAGCCATGTTTGGCCGATCTTCACGAGATTCCTTCAAACATTGATACGCAATGTCTGAAAATATTTCTAAAGTACTATGCTCCCATGGTTGAATGGTAGGATCTTTGAAGATGATATCATTTAACTTGTTTTGTTCATAGCCCTTAATCCACATGGTCAGTAAGATCTCCTTAACATGATCCTTGCTATCAAGCGTATAGCATAATCTCCTGCATAAAACTTCAAATAAGACCACACCAAAAGAGTATACATCCGACTTTTTCGTTAGGGTGTGTGTCATTGCATACTGTGGATCACAGTACCCAGGGGTACTTGCTGCAACTGTGACAGTAACAGAGCTATGCTCATTAGCGGGGCCCATTATTGATAATCCAACGTCAGAAACTTTAGCATTCCATTGCTCATCAAGTAGGATGTTGGCGCTTTTTACATCATAGTGCATAAGTCTTTGGTGTCTCCCCCTTTGATCATGAAGGTACCTTAGCCCCTTTGCGGCATCCAAACATATCTTGAGACGTTGTGACCACGTGAGATGAGGGGAGTCCAAATAGCGGTCAAGGCTTCCACGAGACACATGCTCGTACACAAGGAACATCTCATCCCCTTGGTAACAAAATCCCAGAAGAGAGACAATATTTTCATGCCTGTAACAGGAAAGAGTCCTGATCTTTTTCAAGAACTTAGGGATTCCTTGTCCATACTTCGGATCAATACGCTTAATAGCAGTCATGCTTCGGCCCTTACAATGAGACACTTCTCCTCTATAAACCTTCCCAAAAGCACCACCTCCAATATAGTTCTTCTCAACGTTGAAGTGGTTGGTGGCTGATGTTATCTCTTCTAGCGGGATTTTAAGATCTTGGAATTCCTGCCAGAATACCAACATATTTGGGGATCAGATAATAGTTACTAAATAGAAATCAAGGGTGGGAAAGCAATTGCAAATGCACAGCTTGACACAAGATGTTATCATATGCAAACATTTTCATTTCAATTCGTTGGTGTATTTCGATTTTAATTCATTCCGCAATCTTATTTCTTTTGGCGTTTAGAGTGAATCAACTGAATTCTTTCACATGAACAGAAAGGAACAAAAAGAAAACACTTGAAGGAGAAAAATAACATTTTTGCTATGCCTTTTAAAGAAGCTCCACTTATAAAAATATTTATCTTCAGCTTATACAAGTCTAGTGAAATTCCGAAATAAACTAACATCCTATAATTCTATAAATATAACTTAACAACCTACAAACATAATATGTACCTTCTGATATATAAGTGCAGTCTCAAGTTCCGTCACAACATCAGCCATCCTTGGCCGATCTTCACGAGATTCCTTCAAACATTGATATGCAATCTCAGAAAAAGTTTCTAAAGCGCTCTGCTCCAATGGTTCAATGGCCGTATCTTTAAAGATGATATCATTTAACTTCTTCTCTTCATAGCTTTCAATCCACTTGCGCACTAAATTCTGCTCAACACGACCATTGCTATATGTACAACATAATCTCCCACATAAAACTTCTAATAAGACCACACCTAGAGAGTATACGTCCGACTCTTTCGTTAGAGTGTTTGTCATCGCATACTGCGGATCACAGTACCCACGGGTACCTGCTGCAAAGGTGATAATAACCGATTGCTCCTCATTAGCGGGACCCATTTTTGATAATCCAAAGTCAGAGACTTTACCATTCCAGTTGTCATCGAGAAGGATGTTGGCGCTTTTTACATCACAGTGAATAAGTCTTTGGTGTGTCCCTCTTGGATCATGAAGGTACCCTAGCCCCTGTGCAGTATCAAGGCATATTCTGAGACGTTGTGACCACGTGAGATGGGGTGAATTTAAATAGCGGTCAAGGCTTCCACGAGATGCGTAGTCATATACGAGGATCATCTCATCCCCTTGGTAACAAAATCCCAGAAGAGAGATGAGATTTTCATGGCTGTAACGGGAAAGTGATGTGATCTCTTTCAAGAACTCGGGTATTCCTTGTCCATGCCTCCGATCCAGACGCTTGATAGCAACCATGCTTCGTCCCTTAGAGTGAGACAGTTCTCCTTTGTAAACTTTCCCGAAACCACCTCGTCCAATACAGTTATCATCGTTGAAGTTGTCGGTGGCTGATGTTATATCTTCTAGTTGGATTTGAAGATGTTGAAACTGCTGCAAGTAAGCTTCCATAATTATTAAAGACTGGTTTTATGTGATTAGTAATCTTTGTTAACTAAAACAGAGAGCTGAAGCCAGAGAGATGGTTAAGAAGGACACCTAAGAATAATTTGTTGTGATGAGTGGAATGAAAAGCAATCCCTTTAAACATGTTAATTTGAATATATTATAACACTAATAATTACACTTTATAACAATATATAGTGCTGGATGTGTCACCATACTTAAAAATATTATAGTGGTTGTTATCGTGGTTGCTTACGTAATAGGTTCTAGAATACTTTTGACCATATTTTACTGATCTGCTTTATTTCTTGTATAAGTTTGCTGTTTGGTAGCATCTGAATGGTCATTAAGAGACTACCTCTTAATGGAACCATTAAAAATTTTACCAATGAGAAGGTAGAAAAATGTAACATTTAATGATTTACCATTCAGAGGTTACCTCTTAACCATTCAGACTTGAGGTTACCTCTTATTCATTCATAGGTTTTAAACCATTAAGAGGTAGCATCTGAATGGTCATTAAGAGGCTACCAAACAGCCCCTGAAAATGTTTCCTTCAGTCTCTTATAGATTTAACTTTATTTTAAGGTAATTATGTATATATTATTCTTGTTAATCTATTTTTTAAGGTAACTAGGTTTATACCCGCCCGCGCGTTGCGGCGGGAAAACCGTATGTACAAAAAGCGTTTGATAAACTTCATCCGACATCGTTTGGTAATTGGTATTGCTTGGTATTGCTGAAGAAAAATACATGCAGCTATGGTTGAGTTGTTCACATTGTTTAAAGTTTGGATATCTTACTCATAATTAATTTAAAAAAAAATCTGGTCTCATGCTTTGGTCCTATAAGTTTGCGCAATAAAAAATAAAGCAAAGCGCCAAACACACTTATAGAGACGGCAACAAAAATTGTGATCTTTACACCATTTTTTTTGGTCATTTGAAACAACATAAGAATTGGACCACTTGTTAGTAAAAAGAAATCAGTTGTTGATTGATTCTACAAACATATGATCCCCTCAAAACTCCCTTTCTTCCTTACAAAACATCCTAAAACACAACTAATTTACACAAGACATGATCTACAATAAAGAATACCTCTTGCTCCTCGATGTCGGCGTGCACGACTTTGTTTCCTCAGCATTCGTCGAACGACGAACGAATCTCTGATGTATCCGAACGCCTGTTATCACTATCTTTGTCCTTGCTAGAAAACATCTTGATAAATATTTGTTTTGCTATCACCGCCCCTTCGCTTTATTGTCTTTTCACTATCTTTCTCCACCTCTCCTTTATGCCTTGAGCTCCTCACCTGTAGCAAACTTTAACAACGAAGTATTCGGTTCGTTTGCGATTTCAGCAAGGTAACCATTGATGATCTTGGCCACGCTGACTTTCGCATCTGTGTCAACAGGCGTGAGTTCCAAGAACTCATTGTGTCACCAAACCAATTCATGTAATACATATATTACTCAACATAGCTAACGATTTTCATATGAGCATTATACACATACATAGCACACACCAAAATCAACGGCAATTCTATAAATCAATCAAAGTACCAAACCAATTCATGTAATACATATATTACATAGCTAACGATTTTCATATTAGCATTATTACACATACATAGCACACACCAAAATCAACGGCAATTCTATAAATCAATCAAACTAATAGAAAAAACCTAAGAAATGTACCATTTGTTTGGGTGGAGTAATTGTGCTTTGACCTGGAATGCATAATTTCCAGCAGCAACAGAAGTGGTTATCACCTCTGGCACTATTTTAAAGAAATCTGATCCAATAATCTTCATTAATTTCTCTCTTAACGAAGCATCTGCGAAGATAAAGAGCCAGTAAGTATCAAGTCACTTACAAAGCCCGAGTAATTGGTCAAATTATAATTCAATCTTACTGTAGAATTCAAATCAATAAGTTGTTCAGAATTGGCAAGCTGCAACGCATTCTGATGCAACTATTTTTTCATTAAAAACTAATAATGTCATTATTTTTTATTGAAGAGATGTAATTAATTTTAGTACCTGGCAGGTGATGTACTCTTCTATTGGGCCACGTTTTTGAAAGCCACGTGTATAGCTTATGTCAGTCACACTTGCCACATGTCTGCAACATGTCTACCTACTGTAGAATTAGAATTATATAACAAATCCTTTTTCAGAAAGCAAAAAGAAGATAAAAAAGCATATGAAAATCCTATTTCCCTTCATAGTTTCATCACCACTAAGCTGTAATCAGATCTACTGTTACATATATGGCAATTTAGAAAGCAAAAAGGAGATCAAAAAGCATATAATGAATCATATCTCCCTTCTCGAAAACATGATCACCAAATCAAGACCGGCCGAACCAAATGGTTATAAACCGAGATTGTTGTTGATTCAGTTATCAACTAACGACCCAGGCGGTCTTTAATCTAAACAAAGCGGTGAAAACTAAAATAAAACCGATGCAAAACCACGCATGCATTACACACGTCGATCGCTCAGTTTCAAACTGACAATGAACAAACCATAGTTGTCAAAAGCGAGCGCCTTGTGCGCCTAGGCGCAATTTCCAGGCGCATCAATTGCGCTTTTCTCCAAGCAATGGTTCAGGCGCATTTCCGGTGAGATTCTCAGATTCCGGCGAGATTTTGGCGAAAGTTCTGCACATTCCGGCTAACTTCTGGTGGTGAAAGAAGTAGATTTACTCTGGTGGATAAATTATGTGATGTTGCAGATTGCCGGAGGCTAGAGTAGCAGGTTAGTGAAGGAGATAGTGAGAGGAAGAAGAGAGATGGAACGGGGTGGGGTAGACAGGAAAATAAAAAGGCAGACTTTTTAAATAGTGTTTATTCATGTGTCTTGGTAAAAAGTAGCTACTGTTCTTTGTCTAATATTAACTAGGTTTTACATCCAGCGCGCGTTGCGGCACGCTAAACCATGATATGGTAACGGGTCGTAAAAACTACTAACACACGTTCCAATATTATTTGATTGGAATCAATCCGGTACTGGCAGGTTACTATTTTTCACTTCTATAAATCAAAAATCATAAACATGATTAGCTTGTGATATAAAACTAAATTTAATACTTAATAAAATTATTCCAACAGATTAAAGAAGGCATACAGCTTACACATATACACCAAAATATAATTCTAGACTAATCTCATATCGTCATAACCGAATTCCACAAACAATCATCAGGTTTTGGCTTAATCTTGACGGGTTTACCAAGCTTAGATTTATCTTCCAAGTTTGCAATTTTGCGAGCCTTTTCACATACAGGAAACCCATTATTGTCCCATGATTCCAAGATCACACCCGACCCATACAAACCTGTTCTTTGTAGAATGCTGCAAACTGGCCCGCCGCTAGACCCTGATCATCTTCAGGTAACTGAAGAGTGACAATCTCGGTCTCGTCTTCAGTAAGTTCCATATGCAAAGTGTAGTTTTAGAAATCAAGACGTGACGAACCTGTCAAATATGTTGTTATTAACAAATTTGTGTAGTATTTGTTGTTGGGATTTAACTGTTTTGTACATTTGATGATTCAAAGTAAACAGTTTAATTGAAATGGGTCAAAACTGGCCAGATTGTATTTTCATGATAAAAGGTTAATAAGGTGGGTAAATGCGTGTATGCTATGCCTAATTGTAGATTTAATGGGTCAACTATATTGAATAGATAAGCATTAGCTAAACGGATATACCCGAAATTTTATTCATGTGTTGTTTTATTAAAACTAGCAATAAGCCCGCGAGCGTTGCGGCGCGACCACGTCGCAAATATCGAATGGATTAGTCCAAACGTTATGTGATGCGTTAACCATACGAAAACGTGTGTGTTCGACGTATTCGATTGAACTCAGTATAACCTATATAAGCATTGCGATTGGATCAAAATATAAAGTAAATCGAATTAATACCATATAATAATAATGTATTATATACATATTATATGGGATATATTAGAGGTTGAAAAAAAGGAAAAAAAAATACAATTTGACTCCAACCATTTCTGAACAAAATTTACGAAAACATACATAAAAATAAGCATGAAAACGTATTATATTTGACCTGTAGACCAACTCAAATTAATACAGATACATACATAAAAATATGCACGTAAAAATGGTTTTAAACGAAAACGTATTATATCTGACTTGACTTGTCTCTAAAAAAATTACGTCAAAACGTAGACACACTCAAATTTATATTGATACGTACTTAAAAGTATGCACGTAAGTTAAAAACGCCAAATGCCAAAGTAGAGGGATAGTAAAAACATAGAAGGGACTAAAATGGACAACTTAAAAAATGAAAGGTCCAACCAAAGCCGGTGGAAACCCCACCGACTTTAGTTTTTAAGATATATAGAAATAATGTTTTGTGAAACTTAAGTTGTTAGCACGAAGCAAACAAAAATGAAACATGAGTCGACAATGAAAAGAAAAGTTGGAGGGGCATGAAATAATTGTAGCAAAGGTACATCAAGGTGGAAAAGCAAGAGGGGTAAATATGAAAAGTCGTAAGAAATGAAAGGTCCAACCAAACCAAAGCCGGTGAAAACCCACCGACTTTGGTTTTTAAGATATATAGAAATTTGTAGATTATTATTTATTGTAATAATATTGTATTGTAATTGTAACTAAAAACAGTGTTTATTGGAGTCATCCCAACCCAATACTGCTTGTTTCAAATAGAGCCAGTGTTGACCCGTATCCAACTTGGACATCTAGCCACATCAAAGTTTCAACACGAAATTTTGCCTTAAAAGAGGTTCAATAATTGAAGTTTCTGTTACTACCTTAGAACCAATAGTTTGTGGGAATATATCTTCAACTCATCTAACACTATCTTCCTGAGCAGATTTCGCCTTTTCAAATTTCATATAGCGGTAGTAATAATAATCTAAGCCTTTAGTTAAAACAAATCAGGAGGTCACGTTTTTATGTACAGCTGGGAAGAAGATGAGGCACCTTCAAGGCATTATTGGCTGATGTGTAGGTGGGATGCCACTCCACACCACTCAGCCTAATTGTTATTGTGAGACTCAATCATTAGTTATCCCACAGTCAAAAGAGGCCTTTGGGTTTCATACATACATACATATATATATATATATATATATATATTTATACGTTCTTGAGCTTTTTTGAAGAAAACCCAGTTTAATTTCATACAAAATCTCGTTTTTTCCGGTGATTTTGAAGATAATCACTCGATCCGTTCGATTCGAGCGCTGATAAGTGTTTCAATCATTCAAAATTCGTCAATTGTTGAAGAAATCACTTCGATCCATGTAAGAAATTCTTTAATTTCATTTTTACGATCTGGGTTTTTGATTTAGTCATTGCGTTTTACGATCTTGGCGGGGGTCCGGGGGCAATTCACAGCTCAGACAATTCACAGCACAGACAAAACTCTTGTCATGGTTCAATGCGTTTTAGAGAGAACACTTTCTTTGGTGTTTTTAGGCAATTGCGTTTTAGAACTAAAACATTTTTATGTGTTTTCTGACCATTGCGTTTTAGAAAAACACATTCTTGAAGTGTTTTTAGTCATTGCGTTTTAGGTAAAACACATTTCTCTATATGGCTTAAAGAAACACATTTGGATATGTTATTACGTTTTCTATGATAAATAGTTTGAATTCAAAAACTTTATAAAAACACATTGTGAACTTATAATTTCCCAGAAAATAATAAACCTAATATTTTTAAAAGGAATATGTGCTTTATATTGGAGGTTGCGTTGTTAGGTTGTATATTTTACTTTTAAATCTAAAGATTCAAGATTTACAACTTGCTGAGAATTGTTAGGTTATATATTTTACTTTAACCAGTCTATTATTCAAAATCGAAAACTTACCATATGACGGACGCTGATGTCTGCTCTCTGGTTGTATTGTACCATCTTCAAGTATTCCACCCTCACCTCCGATACCAACTGCGTAACGTAATGTCAACATGCCTACTGCAAAATTATAATTGCAACGTGTCATAGTGTGCATCCCAAGAAAATAAAATTTACTCATGATTATGCATATCCTGATATGAATTCATAGATCTGCCACTAACCATGGTCCTATAACAATTATGCATGTCATTCCTAAAAACTGAGACATACTGATACGGTCCTAGCGGAGGCAAATAAGCCCAGCTGGACTATCAACCCAAAATCACCCAGCCCAATAACCAGTCAAAGACCCAGCCCAGTAAGCAGGTATAGATAGGGGCTGAATTAGTGGGACAGTTTATCAACTTCTTTCTAGGTATTAGAAATAGGAAATTCTGATGAATAGAGAATGGGTCGATGTTTATTATATAAAATTAGCGTTTTTATACCTTTGTCATGGAGATTTAATCCTTCTCGAATTGGATTATCCTTTCAATTTTATCTTTCGATTTCAAGTTTCTATCACATACCCACATATCCCATTACGCACTAACCTAAGATTTTCCATACGATGTGCACCAGATAATATAAACACTCGATTATATGAGAAATTGAACATACCTGGAAGAAAAAACATCATCTATGACAACCTCAAGAATGCTTGTCGATGACAAGAAATTCTTCTCATAAATTGTATCAGTCGTAAATGTGTTGAGAAGCTTTACTCTCTTATGCTTCTTTTGCAACCGCCCAATACATTCTGGTCTTTTATTTTTTGAATACCCACCTCTTTGATTCTAAGTCAATGCCTAAACACATAAAGTTTAAATTAGCACAAAAACAAAAAGAAAACTGAACCGACAGTCTTATTCTCAGCCACTAATGATGACTATTTGGCGACCATAAGTAATACAGGAACAAAAGTTTTGCAAATAATGAATCATAGGGCAGCCCAACTACAAGAAGATTACATGAAGAACCATATATTACTAAAAATACTCCCATAAGTTGAAAAAAAAAAACAAATCACAAATACATAACAATTTAATTTACAGTGATGTCCTGTTGTTGATTAATCGATATAAAAGAGACAAGATTTTGAACCCAAAGAAAAGGGGGGTTTCTTTGTTACTTTGTTAGGGTTAATAACCAAAACTACAGTATACATCAGGGTTCATAACCAACAGTAAGTGTGAAGTTTATATTAAGAATATATAACCTGTTGATATTGACGGATTGCCTCCATCCGGTGGATGCCTCTTCACCGTTTTCGACGCCGGAGAACCGCCATAACCGCACCACCATGCACAGCGGACCTGTCTGTCATGTAGACGCCGGTGAACCATGTGCGGCGCGTCCACCGAGTCGAAGCCGGAGAGCCTACCCCGTCTGTCTCCCATCTCTTCTCCTCTCTCTTTCTCTCTGTAGACTGTTACACTGTGTTCCCGAGTTAAAAATCCCTCCCCTTCCCTCCCCTCCCCTCCCCTCCATGTCTTTCCAAATTGGAAAGACTATTTTCAGGCAAAAAAAACCCCATTTTCCCTCCCCTCCCCCTATTAAGTGGATCTCTGGAACACCATTTTCCCTCCCCTCCCCTCCCCCTGTTAAGTGGATCTCTGGAACAAAGCGTTAGGTTATTGAACAAAGGAAGGGCGGTGGGTTTTTTTATGCGTGGCAAGTGTGTTTGACTGTAGCCATACACGTGGCTTATAAAAACATGGCCCAATAGAATAGTGACACCATATGTAGCCACAACTCAAATAACTGTTCATTGTGTTTGCCTATTAGGGTGAAGGGAGTGGTTAAACAGGTGAAAGTGGCAAACTTCAAAATGGACCAATCAGAGTGTGCCATGTCAGCAAGTGTGAAGAGTTTAAACTTTGGTGAAAAGTGTTGGCAGTGGTTAGACACTTGAAAGTGGCAAACTTTTTTTATTCTTTTTTTTTTCCTACCCTCCACAAATACCCATCACCTTCTTCAAATCATCATCAGCCACCGGTTCCACCTCCACCACCACCGGTTCCACCTCCACCGCCACCGGTTCCACCTCCATCACCACCGGTTCCACCTCCATCACGTTCACCTCCACCACCACCGGAAAAAATGGCGGCTGAAGGTGATGACGGTGTTTGGTCGGAAAAAATGGCGGCTGAAGTGGGTTTGTGGCTGAAGTCCAACGGTCACAAACATGAAATCACCTTTGTCGAATCGGTGAGGCATTGTCAAATTGGTTAGATTGCTGATCGGTAAACACAAGTGGGGGCGGTGTTGCCGCTCGGCAAAGTGAGTTTGCCGTTGAGTTTGCCGCCCACTCCCTTCACCCTTATCATATATATGAATATGTGGACAGTGACTTATCACAAACTAGGACAAACAGTGACTGGGTTGCAGAAAGTGCAGGCAGAGCTGAAGGTTTTCTATATTTGTTTTATCATCTTTTAAATGAATTGTGTTTAATTTTAAATGAATTATGTCATGTTTTTTTTTTTCAGGCATACTAGATTGCAAAATGAAGGCATATAATATATTATATATTTATATAAGTTAGGACACAGCTACTCGGTTAAGAGTTTCTTTTACACTAATTTTTTTTTTTTTTTTTTGGTTTTAAATTCGCTATTTTCACTAATTATCTTAAAGGTTTTAAATTGTTAGATGCTAGTTAGATGATTTTAATATCTAATTATATCAGTTTTAAAAATAGATTTGGAGATTAACAATATCTATAAAACTAATATAATTATGTAACATTATATATATAAATATATATATTCATTTAAGTGCGCTTTTTTTTTTCTCGGGCCCACGCTTTTTTTGCGCTTTGCGCCTAGGCCCTAGGCGAGGCATATGCGCCTTCAGTGCGCCTAGCGACTTTGATAACTATGGAACAAACTGGCCCGTTTTTAAAACATTGGTCATAACATTTTGTTCATAGAATCTCAACCGCATAAGTATATATTACTCTTGTAATCTAATGAAATCATGTTGGCCCTACCTATGAGAGTAATTGAGTTCAAGAGTAATGGTTTCAATATTATTTTATGACATGTAAATGATGCCATGGTAGTCTTCAGCATTAGCATGTTTTCAGCTTTACAATATTTCTCATCTCTTTCCCTTGTAATGTATATACTTGTAGCATAATTGACCCGCAGGTGTAAAGTGGGTTCTCGGTCCCTTCCACTTGTCAATCTTTTTCATTCATATATATGTTGATACTTGATAACAATTTCAAATATGATTATCTTTAACAATTAAGAATCTTCTATCTTGAAATGAGAACACATGCTCACTGGGTAAAGATCCTACTGATCATAATTTTTTTCCCAGTAGTAGTAACTTTGCTGGCTTTTAGGTAATACTTCAAATTTTATGGGCCTAATGAGTGATGTAGTTGGTTTCAGATTTACATTTTCTTCTTGTAAGGCTTTATATTTAGAAACCTTGTCGAGTTTGAATGGCATATTTTTTACAAATGACTCAAAGACACCGGAACACATCAATTATTCAAACCCAAAAGTCACCCTATAGTAGCAATGTTTTAAGCTTAATTGATACATACAGCTTAGAGAGAACACCCAAAAGCATATTACAACCACACCATCAACAATTAAAAAACCAAGCTGAAAAAAAATGATAGACAAACTATCAAACACCTGGTGTGCAGAATTTAAACAACCCTAAAAACATGGTTTGACCCGTCTCCAAAAAGGCCACCCAACCTCAAAATTCATCATTCTAAATTACTGTGCAGGAAAACCAAATCAATAATGAACACAAGACATTATAGATATTAAATACACATGCAATCAATCTAAACCAAACAATTCACATAGAATTAGCCCACAACATTTTGGTCTAAAGAAAAGATCATACCTAGGGTTTTCAGCATACACTACGAACGGGCGTGGCCGGAAACAACCGTCATCGACACCTCACCGAAACCCTAGCGAGGGTGGTAGCTGTGTAAACAGTCGGTTTGAACTGAGAGGGTTGTGGCGGTAATCGGATGGCGGTGCGATGACTGGTGAGAGAAATAGAAGAGACGGTTGTTGATGAGATATGCCCCCCTTTTGGAACACGTGGTTGAGGGTTTGCTGATGAGTAGGGCTGTTCAAATCGTTCGTCGCTCGCCGCTCGCTCGACGCTCGTTCAAAAACTGCTCGAAAAATGCTCGTTCGATTTGACGCTCGGTTGTAAACGAGCCGCTCTGCTCGGTTCGGTTTGTAAACGAGCCAAGCATGAGCAAAGGTCCGCTCGGCTCGGTTCGGATACATATACATATACCTATACACATACATATATAAACATGTATATACACATATATATACACAAATATAAATTATACATTATACACACACACCTATACATTACACATACATATATACTTAAATATAAATTAAATTTATAGTTTTTTATGTACCACTCTATTAGATTTTGGTCAACGATATACAAATTTACAACTATATCTATAGTTACTAGCCCAACTACGCCAATAAAAAATTAATATTAAAACTAAAAGTTAAACCTAAACCGATAAAAGATAGTTTTTTCATCGCCTCAATGTTTCATTTCGTTACCCTAAGTCGATCTTCTCCTGCTCTCAACGTAATTGTTTGTACAATATGATCATCACCTCGTTGGCCACAACATTGTTATTAAATTTTGGAATAATCTCTAGGCGCTAGTCGGGCGGTGGGGTACCGACTAGCGATTAATCCGGATTAACAGGGATTAATCGGATTGAGATTTTTATATGTAATTTTTAGTTACATATATACACATACACTTTATACGTAGTTTTTTAAAGTAGACATGTTTTAAACCCTCATTGACCATTTTTTAAGGTATTTGGAAGGAATTTACAAGGTTTGGTCAAAATTTAGCCGACGTTTGGCTAAAATTTGGCCAGAATAGGACCGTCGTTGACCGCCTAGCGATAAATCGGCCATTAATCGGTGAACCTCTTATTAGTGATTAATCGGCGACTAATCGGATACTAGTCGGGATTTTTACAGCCTATATTAATAAGAAAAATATTGTGCTATTAAATGTGCATATTTTTAAAGACATAAAAACTTGAGACCCAACATCGTCACTATCTCTCTTAGCAAATTTAAATAGGGCGACACGGTTGTCCAAATCGCTCGAATTTCGCTCGGCGCTCGCTCGGAATTTTTATTGCTCGAAAAATGCTCGATTGATTTGAGGCTCGGTTTTAAATGAGCCGCTCTGCTCGGTTCGGTTTGTAAACGAGCCAAGCACGAGCAAAGGTCCACTCGGTTCGGCTCGGCTCGTGAACAACCCTACTGATGAGGCCATCACCCCCAAAAGAGCCCAATGACCCCTCTCCCCCACAACCTGTTCATTCTGTTTATCTATTATCAGATACTAGCTTTCTACCCGCGCGATGCGGCGGTGGAAGCGATTTACAATAGGATACTCGTTTACCGGTAGTTTATCAGTCGTTTCGTGATATATTGTAGGGGTGATCACGGTTCGGTTTCAAATCATAAAACTGCCAAAACCGGTCTTCGGTTTGGTTTCGCGGTCACTTTCTTTCTTTAACTTTTGGCTTGTCGGTTTCAAGACACAGGTTATCGGCGGGCTGCCACCAATCTTCAATTCATTTAATAACAATGATACCAACTTATATCATTTATTTTCTATACGTTATATTTAGATGATTGTCTACATTTCTTTCATAATTCCATATCACCATTGCACTCGCTTTTAGCATTATAGTACGCAAATATTGTATTTAGGGGTGCAAACTTGTCAAGCCCGGGCTCGTTTAACTTAGGAAAGCTCGAGATCGAGCTTGGCTCGATTTGAGCTTTTTTAAGCTAGAGTTTGCTCTTAGGTAGTTTTTCAAGCTCGAGCTCGGCTCGTTTATTATTTATTATTTAATTTATGTATATTGATTATAATTACTATTTACAATATGCTTAAGTTATTTTTTCATAATTTTATAAATAGTAATTATTATTATTATTTAAATAATACATAAATATATATATGAGTTATACTTTCAACAACAGTGCCACTACTAAAATACAACAAATCATGCACGGCGCGAGTAAAGAAATTTACATTGCATATATATGTATCTGCGGCACTTTTGCAAGTAGAACAATCTCAATCTCAACCTCAAACAACAAACTCAAAATTATGTAAATGTATTAGAGGTCGTCACTATCATTCGTTAGTATGTTGAATTTACATTAGTTAAAAGTGTAAGAACACTAGATAAGCTAGAGTGTGCGTCTTTTTTTTTTCAGCAGAACCACCACCTTCGACTCGATCATGAAGCTCTTTTTAATAATAAACTTTCACAAAAAGCTTAAAACAAGTATTAATTGATAAAAAAAGAGATTATAATATATCATACCACAAGTTCTTTCCTTTCCACTCAAACAGTCTACACTCTACAAGCAATCCGTTAGACTAAAGGGTATGGAGAGGATGGGTTCGGAGGGGATGAGCCGCCACGTAGGCGCCACGTAGGAATGGCTTGGAGGGGATGAACCTAAGGGGGTGGAGAGGGGTGGAGGATGAGGCCCGGCTTTAGAGAGAGATAGAGAGAGAGGAGAGACCAAGATGAGAGAGAGAGAAGAAAGGAGCCCGGCGCCGCCGGCTGTGGGGAGACGTTTTGGCCGGAGAGGGGTGGTGTGGGGGACCGGCGCCGGTCCTAGCCGGGCCTAGCCGGCCCCCATACCCATTAGTCTTAAATGAAGCAATTGTTACTGGCAGTACACACTGTCAGAAGACACATCAAGATGCCATTTATTGTATGGTTTAGTGACAAAGACAAAAATTTCTGTAGTTCATAAGATAACATCTGGAAAGTGGTAAAATGATTTTTGTTTCTAAAACATAAAATTATCCCACCAATTTTTATTTTCTTACAGCCTCTTGTTGATTATATCAGTAGAACATGGGTAAAACATTAACCCTAATTAAATAAATTCAATCATAGATAATAAATCATGTGTACCTGGTTAGCCAGTAACCGCATCAGAGAATGAAGTAGACGTCATGTTCGTCAGATTGATTCGGTTCCCCTTTAGGATGTATGTTCTTGATGGTAGTACCGAGTTCTTTAGGGTTGAAGAACTCGTAGTAATGGAGAGAGGGGAGGGACGATTTTAGTGTGATGTTATGAGGGTCTAACCCTAATCCCTCTCTAGTAATCTCCTTATATACATCCAAGGGGAAACCCAATTAGTTAATTAGGGTAATCTGGCCCATCAACAATTACCAACTAATATATTATAGGTTTTAATATATTTTGATTCGTATTATATAAATGATAATGATGGCTACTAGATTAAATACATATAAATAAAATATTTAATCTTACATTCTCCCACTTAGCCGAATAATCATTTATCATGAGCATTAGATAAGTCTGATCAGAAGTTAATACTCATTTTAGCTTTAAACCAAGAACCGTAGCAGAGAAATACAGCCGTTGAATCATTACGCGACTCAGGACCCCCATTAGTCATACTACAGCCTCAATTTAAAACCTAATAGTTATGATCAAAATACTAACAAGCCCTTTAGCGTTTGATTTGTATTTATATTTGTCTATATGTCATTACACCGGCAGAACATATGTTAGAGACATACAAAATCAAACTGATGAGGAATATTAAAAGTTAATCATTCATAGTACGATATGCAGTTGTACATAGTCATCAATAAACCCGTGATTATTATAAGCGCTTACATAATAGTTATGGGCGATAGACTTTTAGTTATAGGATCCTTAAGCATATCATGAATGAATTCGATACAAAGATTTAGTTTCCTCAATTCGTTCATAAACGAATAATTAATTGCGTATCGAAATTTAATGCAGCACCTCTCGAACTGTTACTGTTCAAGGAGACATGGTAGCTGACTTTATCACAATAAGTCTTCAATATATTAATTATATGGAGTTAATAAAGTCATGAGTCCACTGATAAATTTCCAACAACATTTAATGACTATATTATGTCGTTATAACTTAGGTTGTTGATATCAGTCCATTATGACTCCTCCATGAGATAGGTTTTGTCTACTGACATAAGGATATACCCAAAATTACATTTTGTCATCTTTGAATATTACAAAGTTAGAGTAATAAATCGGTTTTAATTCTCACTTCTTCTTCAAATCATAGCCTCTCGTTTCTTTTAAAGATATTATAATACTCTATTGGATGCTTCACATTTATCTAGACATATCTAGTGTGTTGCAATGTGAGTAATATCTAAACGAGTATAGACTTAAACTTACATAAGGCTTCTAATTAATGAAGCGTAAGGAAATAATCTCATTTATCCTATTATCCTCTAAAGGAGAGCAGTATTGTTTGTTACATATGCAAGGACCAATTTAATGTTAAACTTATGGAACGGAAGTAATGTCCCATTTGATCTATCTCAACATGTTATGATATCTATTATGTAAGAGATATCTCTGAGATCTATTATATCAAAGTTTGTGACAACAATACTTTGACTTATGTAACATATACTTGTCATCTATATAGACAAGTGTATCTTAGTTGCTCCCACTCATTTTGAGGTAGGTACATTAATCCACTTGATTCTTGATGAAAATAATTACGTTAAGATTTCATCACATTATGATGTTTGCATTAACCCATACATAGATTTTATTGGCTTATAGACAAACTGTTCTTTAACCTTAAGTTTAGAACTTTCAGGTTGTTTTATGAACATGTAAATGTGTCAACCAGTTGTTAGGGAAAGTTGTTTTAATGTTCATCTAATGTAGCTCAAAATTATTATAAGCTACTAGAACAGTGATGATCCTCAAAGAAATCTTTTGTTAGATATGTAAGAAAGATTCTTTAATAATATATCTCTTCCTAAGTATAACCTTTGACAATCAATCATGCTTCTTTGTGTCTTAACGTTTATATATTAGGATTTGGTTTAGTTATGAACACTCTTAAGTAATTCAATCAAATCCCAAACGTTATGCGAACACATAAAATCAGTTTTACTAGAAAACTATTTTATTCAATTCAGAAGATTGATTGACACTAATGGCTTAATTAGAAGAGATAGGATCGGTAAACTTTTCCAAAGTCCATTTCAACTTCAATTAGGGAGGTTATGTAATCATCAAAGTTAGTAGGTTTTTAAACCTAGATGACCTCCTGAGTTGATTATTGGGTTTGTTAGAAGTTTCAGTTTTATGGATTAGCTCTTGGTTAGGTTGCTATCATTTTCAGGATTCTAAGTTTGTAAGAGTTGGTGCAGTATGGTGTACAAGAGGTGTAATCGGAGTTAAATTCGGAGTAAAATTTAATGACACTCTTCCCCCCGCCTCTTATATTCCTTGCAAGTCATGATAAGGACTTTGACTGCTCCCACTGACCTTAGAAATCTTTAGGAACTCAGCATGCTTAGGGTCAATATTTAATGACCAACAAATTCTAATAGAGAAACACAAATTAATGACGTTAGTCGTTATAGTTTCTCTTGTTGAAGATTATGTTAGTTTAGGTAAGAAATCTAAGTGTGCCCACAATTAAGCAACAATGAAACTTTTGTAAGAGTAGCTTTAGATTTTAAGGAGACAAGTTTTGATAGAACAGTGTCATAATGGAGCAGTGTCTTGTTCAAGAGGTGTAAATTGAAGTAATATAAAGTTTTCACTCCCCCACCTCTTGCAACTATTGCAAGTTATTATTAAGACACTTAATGCTCCCACTGATCTTTAGTATCTCTAGAAATGCTACAAGAGAAGTTTCAATGAGGTACGTGACGTGGGAACCTATCATATATACGTTAGACTTTACTTGATTTCCTTAATGTCCAGATATCATAAGAAACTTTAGGGACACATTTAATAGAAATCTTATTAAGTATATATGAATAGATTTCTTCTAAGACCATGGGCCATATGCGGCAAAATTTAGATACAAGTTGATAGTCTTTTAAATGATAAATGAATTATGTCTGAATATTCCATTTGAAATAAGTTCCACAAATGTCAATGAATGACTTATGATGGACCCATACTTATTCCTTAAGCCAAGTAATAATTAGGGCTTTAACGTCATGATTTAAAATCACTTAGAATGAGATTAGTTGAAGAATCATCCTCATTAACTATGTCATGATTTCTCATGAATTTCGGTTATAATTGATGAAATTTATAAGTCTCATTTTCCTTTTGTTAAATTCTCATTTACATGATGACAAAAGTTGTGAAAGTGTAAGGTATCATCTAGTTTTATCTTAGTAATGTTTCAATCCAGATATTTAGAACAAATAATATGAGAGTTTAGGGTAAGTGTGACTTTATGTTGACTATGCAAACCTCACAACCTTCATAACATTGCTTAGTTATGATACTATATTCTGATTAATTTTCAGAATATATAAGGTATCGAAAGGCGTTGTTAGAAGACTGATTATTATGGTTTTTATAGCCTTAACATTTAATTTTGTCACTAACTCTCATGTTAGTTATTTGTTAACTTCTGGTAAGGGAACATATAGAACTAGAGTCAACTAATCATGTGTTAGTTGGAATATTAAAATTAGCAGACTTAAATATCTTTAGTATGTGACTACCTAATTAACTTATCCAACTGTTCTTCTAAATAATGGATAGTCTCTTTGCTTATGCCTAGTCTAATGGCATAATTATGCTGTGAGATTCTCTCTTGAAGAACCTTAGAGTTAGAATTTTGTACTTGTATTTTGATTATGGACCTTAGAACAATCATATTTTAAAGTTTAAGTGGTTGTAAGGTGAGTAATAATTTATTTTCCAGCTTCAAACATTTATTTCTTTGTACATATGTTGCTTATCAACACATTCGTTATACTTTGGTACTTTTGAGTGTTATAGTTTATTTATAAGGCATCAAATTGCACAAGTGAAAATCTTAGTATGTAATGTACTGGAAAAATGTACTTATTTCCATGCGTAAGCCCTTAATTTTATGGGTCATGGTATTGTACATTATTATGTATTCACATATACCACTTAGCTTTATAGTTTAGAATTTTAAATGAAGGCATGCATCTTAGGAATTCTTATGATTATTCCACAATTATAGATTAGTCTTAGGAAAGACTTAATCTGGAATAACCTTTTAGTGACAACACTTATGTTAGAGAGTTCTTGATTATCATGAGAGACATCATTTTTTATTTGTCCTATTCATCATGCTCTACTTTTCTTCTTTAGTAATTATTATCAGAAGAGAGCAGTAGGATTATCATATCTTAAGGGATAATCAAGGATTCAATTTAAGAGCTAATTCTTATAGAAACTTTAAGTAAAGCAAAACATATTAGGTTTAAAAATTAGAGTGGATGAGATATTGATTTATAGAAGAAAGTTATAGTGAGTAAAATTATGGGTACTAAAAAATAAAGCAGACGAAATGATCATAAAATTAATGAAGGATCATTGATATAAGGATCATTATGTGAAGAGGTTGTGATATGTCTATTACTAACATCAAAATAATAGACTTATTTAAAGTTCTACTTAAACGAAGACAAATCAGCTTTGGCCAGAAGTGTAATCATTTAAGCATGTGTGCAAAGTAATCGTGACAAATCAGCTTTGGCCAGAAATGAGACAATCACTTTAGTTATGCACTTGTTAAGTATGCTAGACATAAATGAATTAAATCAGCTTTGGCCAGAAGTAAGACATTCACGTTTGTAATGCATAATTAACATAGCTACTATAATACTTGAACAATAAATAGATGCATCAAATCAGCTTTGGCCAGAAGTGATACATCAGAAGCTCATTCAAGTTAAGCCATTTTGGTTTTGTAAAACATTATTCGATCCTTATTAATTAACTAAGTATTTACAAAACCAATTATTTAAGTCTTAGTTCACATTAAACAGCCTAAAATAATGAGGTTTCGAGTGAGATCTCGAGTCAAGTCTCGACTCATTTGTAACATTATGAGGTCTCGACTCATTAAGGTCTCGAGTCGCAACCTCGTTGTTCCGAGTCGAAACCATGGTCTCGACTACTGTATTTTATGAGATCTCGCTCATAATTAGGTCTCGAGTCGCAACCACGGTCTCGAGTTGTGAAGATTGAAGTCCTTGGTCGAAACCTTAGTGGTCTCGAGTCGAAACCTTATGGTCTCGAGTCGAAATCGTGGTCTCGAGTTGTAAAGATTGAAACCCTTTATGATTTCGAGTCGCAACCTTGTGGTCTCGAACCTTCTGTAAACAACTGTTAGTGTGATAAGGTTGAATCAACTAATTTTAAGGGATTTGATTATAATTTCAAAATATCTTATGTGTATCTATCCAAGTTAATTATTCGATTATAAAAAAAATATATATATTTTTTATTCGAACCTTGGAGATAAAGTTACACAATTTTAGAAAACATAATCAAATCCTAACGTTATCCCAAAATAAGGGAATTTCTTTATAAATATAAAAAAGAAAAATTATGTACATTACTACCAACTAAAAAAATATAATTCGTTGGACTAATGGTTCATGATATTTTTTTTTTAATTCAATTAATTCATAATTTAAATTGAAAAAAAAAAAAAAAAGCTTGGATAAGGATTGCCTTAAAGTTAATTTAATCTGACAGATCCTTTCGTCATCAATCATAAGAATCAATCATAAGAATGCATAAAATAATTTACTTCAATTAAATATTGATGAACTGTAATTCGTAAAACAATTCAATGAATTAATTTTGATTTCAAATTTCAAAATCAATATATACCGATAATTAATCAGCAGTGGGAATTATTATCGAGAAAAAAAAATTAACTGATTTCGTTATATTCATAAAACAACTTAGCAATCATCAAAGATAAAATAATTTTGATTGATTTTAATTTCCAAATCGATTCATTGAATTCTTTGATTGAATTGATATAATCAACATCTGCTCTGATACCACATGTTGATTATATCAGTAGAACATGGGTAAAACATTAACCCTAATTAAATAAATTCAATCATAGATAATAAATCATGTGTACCTGGTTAGCCAGTAACCGCATCAGAGAATGAAGTAGACGTCATGTTCGTCAGATTGATTCGGTTCCCCTTTAGGATGTATGTTCTTGATGGTAGTACCGAGTTCTTTAGGGTTGAAGAACTCGTAGTAATGGAGAGAGGGGAGGGACGATTTTAGTGTGATGTTATGAGGGTCTAACCCTAATCCCTCTCTAGTAATCTCCTTATATACATCCAAGGGGAAACCCAATTAGTTAATTAGGGTAATCTGGCCCATCAACAATTACCAACTAATATATTATAGGTTTTAATATATTTTGATTCGTATTATATAAATGATAATGATGGCTACTAGATTAAATACATATAAATAAAATATTTAATCTTACACCTCTCGCATGGTGAAAGAAGCAGGTTCTGCTTTCATTCCGAAAGAAATGAAGTCCCGTGCGGCCTCGTCTACACAGATGATTAAAATTATTATTCCAAAAACTAACAACAAATTCGATCACATTCAATGCTACTTTTCCTGCAGTGGGGTCTAAAATTTTTTGACAAACAAAACTTTGCACCTTGAGATACTCATCCACGTCATTTTTCATTTGGTTTTAGTGTTTTACAAACAAAACTCTGTAATAGACTTACAAAAGCATATAAACTATGTGTATAGGATGATGATATAGCCAAAGTTTAAGTGAAAGTTAAGAGGTCATACATTTAAAACACAGCCAATTGCAAAAACCCTCAAGAGATCTTCTTTGGCCACCAAACATAACAGAATGAGAGTAAAAGGGAACTGAATGGACTGTAGCACATTAAGCCATCTGTTTACGACATCCAGCGTGTCCTCTGTCCTCTGAACGATGGAAAATTAATGCAACAATCAATGTGGAAACAATTGCACAGCTTCATGTAATCAAGCGAGCTGATTTCTTCAATCTGAAATAAAAAAACACCCATGATAAGGGATAAACTGCCCCGCATAAGTACTTGTAATTGTACTAATTTGTCCGGCTGCAAATAACTCGACATCCCATATATATAGAATTGGTACCAACACACCACCAAATCTCTATTCAAGGAAATATCAAATTTAACCTTCAAAACAAGAATAGACCATAGTTATTGAAGCGAGCGCCCGAGCGCCCAGGCGGCGCCTAGGCGCAAATAAGGCCCCGAGCCCAACAAATCGCCATGAGTGCGCCTCGCGCCTTTAATCTTCACCAGGGTCGGCTCAACCATTTTGGTGGCCTAAGGCGAAGTAAAATCTTGTGGCCTTTTTCCAAAAAAAAATATATGTGATTGAAAGTTAAACTTGAAGGGCCCAAGTGTAATTATTTGAAAGATTGTGTTAAAATTTAAAAACAAGAAAAAAAATGGTGAACCAGGGATTCGAACCCGGGTCTCACCAACATCCATACATACACAAAACCACTACACTACCAACCATCAATCTGTTGATAACCCACACCCTAAATCTTTTATAAATGGTGATCGACGTCGAAGTACCGATCAAAGATAAGAAGATTATATGCTCCTAAGTACCCTAAATTAGTAGTGGCAAATAGGGGGTCGAACCACCAAGAGCTAGTGGTTGGTGTAAGATCTCAATCGATTGCAAAACATGGTAAAAACTTAAAATTGGATTTGTGTCTTGATTTGAGAAATTAGAATTAACTAAAGTTGTAAATTCAATAAAGTGAACAATGAACACAACCCAAGTTTGATAGCACAATTAGTAATTTGAGTTTGTAAATCCGGTTTGGAAGATTATATAGACATAACCTTGTGACATCATATGTGATATGTGAATTGAATATTGAAAGACCTATACTTGTGTACCTAAGGTTACAACGACTGACCACCGATATAATTAGGCTATCACAAAATGATCACCATCAAATATAAACATGTTGACATAACCTTCAATCATATATCTTGACATTCAATGATTAAACACTAATTAACTCAAAATACATGAAGTGATTTAAGAAAACAATGTTTAAGAACAACTAACACATGAAATAACACATAAAAACTTAGCAAATGTCATAGATCTCTAACAAACACCATGAATTCATGTCCAACCTAGATAAACAACTCAAATTGAACTAAATGGCATACAAACCCCAGCCCTTGGTTGTGATCACAAGGGTTTTAGCCACACATGATCATTCTTGATGATGAAATGTTGCGATTTCGGTAGCAATTGGAGCAATCTTGATGTTAGAACACTTTGTGAATGAGTATTCCTTGTCCCTTAATGTCTCCTAGCCTCCAATGGTGAAGAATGAATGAAAAATCCAGAGAAAACCACTTTATTTTTGTCCAAAACCGAATAAAACCGTTTTGTATCTGCACCCGGAGTATGGAACGCCGGGTTTGGGAGTATGGAATGCCGGGCAGAAACCCAAACGCCCATGCTTCACTGTCAAACGCTGGTTCAATGTTAAAGTGAACGTCGGGGTGTTCCAAATAAGCCTATATAACTTTCCTTGAGTTCCTTTGATGTGTGTAAAGCTCCATGTGATAGGTTTATGATTCGGAATCATCACGCAATCTTCCACCGCTACCCTACATGTAAAAATGCATCAAAGTAACATGTCCCGATACAAATTCGATGCTAAAACATATAAATATTAACCATTTAGGCGTACCAAAAGCATACGCATCAAACTTCCCCAACTTAATTCTTTTTCGTCCCGAAAAAGAGAATTGCAATGGGATCAGACTGCTTTACAATCCTAAGACACTTTGTCTCCCCGAGGAGTTCGGAATAGGTTTGATAGGGATTGTACAATGTTATGAGATGCAACCTTCAAATGACTTTCAATGTAACACTTGGGTAATGATTAGCTACAAACATATACATATTTTTCACCAATGCAGCTAAGGTCATAAGGCATACCCAACCCACAAGACTTTGTTTAAAAACGAGTAAGCAAATAGATATGAATTGCCTAATTAAACCTAATATGCCTCAACTTGTCAATACTTAAAGTTTCACACTCCTCACAATGTGTCACTCCCCTCGGGATCATTTGTGGACTAGTAAAAATAGTACTAGTAAATTTTTTGAAACGCTCAACCCGCAATTGCAACATTATTATCATATGCTAGTACAAAAATCAAACCGCCATTTATTAACAAAAGACTAAATGCAAATCAAGAGGACTTTATGGGTTGGCTTTGGTGAATGGTTTGGAATTAACGTTGGAAAATGGCTAAAAGGTGAAGAAATCTGGATCCTTCAAACACTCGGGTTATTTTGACCCGTATACACAATGCTCACTTTATGCTATTTTTGTAACCACATACTTTGGTCAATTGGCCTCATACATAGCAACGTTTTTTTTTTCTTTTCCTTTTTTTTTTCTTTTTCTTCTTCTTCTTTTTCCAGGAAACAATAAACTAAACAAACTGTCAACTTTGATCCGGATTTCATCAAAAAGGTAAAAAGAAAAGGTAGAGATGGCTTCATGGTGAATGGGTGAATATTTGTGGGTTTTAACAAATGAAAGGAATAGGCTCAAATTGGTGATCTAATGGATAATTTAAGGTAGGTTAATCAAATGAAATGATGTTAATCAAAAAGGGGTATCCAAATGCCTCTATCACTTTTGCACAAATCTCAGTTCAAGATCTTGGAATGTATAATTGCACAAATCTCAGTTCAAGATCTTCCGGATATGCCGTCATGGGGATCAGACGAGGGTCTTGGAGAACGTCTCACTTGCTAATACTTCAATTTGACAACTATCCTTTGCTAATTTTGATATGACCACAAAGGTGATCATGTGTTTCATTATATTTTTACTTTATTCTTTTCTTGTTTTTGTAGTGCTCTGGTCTTTGTCTGGACTAAATTCTTTTTAAATTTATAACAAAATCGGTTTACATTTTAGTATTTTACATTCAAAAGTGAAATATGTATATATATATATATATAGTCTTTTTGGGATTTATGGAGTAACTTATGTGGTAGAATGTCCAGATCAAGTTAACAATATATATTAAATTACAAGACTGGCCAATTACAGAGATAACTATGCTTTCAATTTAGTTATTTGAAGTCATAACAGTACTCCAAAAGGCATTATATTGTATTTATAACCCTCTCGGATGTTTTATTATTAAAATTGCATTACTTATTTATTTTTTTGTGATTGTATATATTTTTTTTTGTTCTGTATGGCACACATCATTAAAGACTTATTTCAAGGAAATAGGAATGCAAATGTACTTCCACTCATATAGAAAAAAGAAAATAAATTGTGTTTACAATTTATTTTCGTCCATTATAAAAAAAAAAAAAATCTATATGGGTCTAAACTCCGTAATAAGCCCACAAAACCTCTCATGGTCACAAAGGTACAACTTAAGATACATGTTGACTGTAGTAGTGGCAGCTTGGAATTCCCAAATTTTCACTTCAATCCATCCATCCTTCCTTTGGCGTGGAAGGCCTTTAAATACTGGCCTATTGAGTGGGTTGTGGGTGTTTTGACCAGCCTTTGGACTAATAACTGGGGTTTGAGGACTTGTTAAATAGATATACCTAATTTTATCTACTGAATCGCATAGTTCGTCTATCACTTTCATAGGAGCCTTAAAACCAGATTGGTCTTCTGGTAATTTGTAGACAAGGTAACATGCATATGTTGTTTCAGATGATACTAGTTGGGACCAGACTTCTGTTATAATATTAACAAACATAGCATCCACCAACTCAATGGCTTCTCCAAATCTGAGAGATGTTAGAAAATCATCTTACATGTAAAAGATTTGCAAAAAATAGTAATTTATATAAGAAATCTGACAAGGGATATTAAAGAACCTTGATTCAGGTAATAACACTTTTTTGTTCCAAGATATGAGAGCCGCTGATATCATATGACATTTCTTCCCATTTTTGTCTAGAGAAAACCACTATCAAACAACGAGTATATAGAGATATTTAGCAATTCAATATATAATTCTCCCCTCAGGTGGAACCATGTTCATAGGCTCCACAACAACTACATATGGAAAAAAGATAAATGGATTTGCAATTCAGTAATGGAAGTATGAAATTGTTGCTATCAAAGTTACCTTCCTGCCATCATTGGTTAAGAACCCTTTGCAAAGAATTGAGTACGCTTTCTTCTTCGTCTTCTTTGCTGTCCATGGAAGATAATCAAAAATCCCTTTTTTTGACAACTTCATTATGTCTTCATAATCAGTTGGCAATTTTTCTTCCCAATTTGCATCTGAATCTGAATCTGATATGGTTTGCTTATCATCTATATGTTCCACCTGTAGAACAACATAACCATATCAGAAAACTAAAAGATATAAATTAATTAATTAATGATGTACATGAATAATCAAATTTTAATCTGGGTTTTCTTACATTGAACAATAACTAATGTTATGTGGCAGCTGGACACTAAGACCACCCGTAGTGGGGCGGTATTTTTGAACCCCCCCCCCCCCCCCCCCAATTATTTTTGAAAAAAAATTGCCCAAGCGTTATATATAAAATGCCTACAATTGTATTGTGTAATGGTTGACTGGGTTTGACCCACCAATAAGAAACTAGTATGTTTTTTTTTTTTTTTTTTAATGATTGGAAGGGGCATTATACCCACTAAGCCACTTTTGCAACAACACCCCATGCTGACTGGACTGCCACGTGTCGAATAATGCCCCATGGTGGAGGCATTATTTGGCTAAACCACTACACATGGTCTAAAAGAAATTTAAAAGATGATATTAATTAATTAATGATATACATGAATAATCTAACTTTAATTTGTAAACTTACGATCTCCAAGGGCAGAAATTCAATGCCTTCTACTCTTAAGGAATCGTCATCATCGTAGCCCTCAAACAAAATCTGAAAATGAACAATTCTGTAGTCACAAGTAAACTGATACAATTCACATGCCCACCATCCATCTTCTCTCTCATATGCAAGGTATGAAATTGAACTCTCTCTCTCCCCTTGTAATTTGTATCTGAGGAATATAGGTTCGCTTCTTCTCTTCCCTAGTAATTTGAACACAAGGTTGACCGTGTATGTGATTTCTGGTGACAAGAACTGAGTTTTTACATGTGTTTTCAATCTATCACGTCTATACCATTCGTAGGTGCCCACAGCAAATCTGCGTGAATAGCAGCAAAGAATGTTACATTGTAGGTGGCAAGTACTTGTCAAATACTCTAAAAAGCTAGAAACCGGAAAACTCACCTTGAATTATATTCAGATGAGAGTCTAAAACTCGGGACATCTGAACCCAAACATTCTGCAATAGATATCATCTCACAATGTTCTCCCTTCTTATTTAATGAAAACCACTGTACGTCCATTAAACAAGTTCAAGTTAGTTGATCGTGCATGTTAAAAGTTATATGTGATGGTAGCACTAGGAGGAGCAGTATCACTTAATGGGACGGTAAATAGCATGTGATATTCTACAACACAGACACAGAAGCTAATTACCGTTTTGTCACCGTTAAGGAGGATCCCTTTGGACTGAAACTTCATCAGTTCAACGTCAGATCTGTAGTTCAGAGGACATTGTTTGTTCCATTCACCTATAAACTCTTGACAAATGAGTAAATCTAGACTTCTCTCAAGTTCTGCCACAACCTCAGCCATCTTTGGCCGATCTTCACAAGATTCCTTCAAACATTGATACGCAATGTCTGAAAATATTTCTAAAGCGCTCTGCTCCAATGGTTGAATGGTCGGATCTTTGAAGATGATATCATTTAACTTGTTCTGTTCATAGCTCTTAATCCACGTGGTCACTAAGATCTCCTTAACATGATCCTTGCTATCAAGTGTATAGCATAATCTCCCGCATAAAACTTCAAATAAGACCACACCAAAAGAGTATACATCCGACTTTTTCGTTAGGGTGTGTGTCATCGCATACTGTGGATCACAGTACCCAGGGGTACTTGCTGCAACTGTGACAGTAACAGAGCTATGCTCATTAGCGGGGCCCATTATTGATAATCCAACGTCAGAAACTTTAGCATTCCATTGCTCATCAAGTAGGATGTTGGCGCTTTTTACATCATAGTGCATAAGTCTTTGGTGTCTCCCCCTTTGATCATGAAGGTACCTTAGCCCCTTTGCGGCATCCAAACATATCTTGAGACGATGTGACCACGTAAGATGAGGGGAGTCCAAATAGCGGTCAAGGCTTCCACGAGACACATGCTCGTACACAAGGAACATCTCATCCCCTTGGTAACAAAATCCCAGAAGAGAGACAATATTTTCATGCCTGTAACAGGAAAGAGTCCTGATCTTTTTCAAGAACTTAGGGATTCCTTGTCCATACTTCGGATCAATACGCTTAATAGCAGTCATGCTTCGGCCCTTACAATGAGACACTTCTCCTCTATAAACCTTCCCAAAAGCACCACCTCCAATATAGTTCTTCTCAACGTTGAAGTGGTTGGTGGCTGATGTTATCTCTTCTAGCGGGATTTTAAGATCTTGGAATTCCTGCCAGAATACCAACATATTTGGGGATCAGATAATAGTTACTAAATAGAAATCAAGGGTGGGAAAGCAATTGCAAATGCACAGCTTGACACAAGATGTTATCATATGCAAACATTTTCATTTCAATTCGTTGGTGTATTTCGATTTTAATTCATTCCGCAATCTTATTTCTTTTGGCTTTTAGAGTGAATCAACTGAATTCTTTCACATGAACAGAAAGGAACAAAAAGAAAACACTTGAAGGAGAAAAATAACATTTTTGCTATGCCTTTTAAAGAAGCTCCACTTATAAAAATATTTATCTTCAGCTTATACAAGTCTAGTGAAATTCCGAAATAAACTAACATCCTATAATTCTATAAATATAACTTAACAACCTACAAACATAATATGTACCTTCTGATATATAAGTGCAGTCTCAAGTTCCGTCACAACATCAGCCATCCTTGGCCGATCTTCACGAGATTCCTTCAAACATTGATATGCAATGTCAGAAAAAGTTTCTAAAGCGCTCTGCTCCAATGGTTCAATGGCCGTATCATTAAAGATGAAATCATTTAACTTCTTCTCTTCATAGCTTTCAATCCACTTGCGCACTAAATTCTGCTCAACACGACCATTGCTATATGTACAACATAATCTCCCACATAAAACTTCTAATAAGACCACACCTAGAGAGTATACGTCCGACTCTTTCGTTAGAGTGTGTGTCATCGCATACTGCGGATCACAGTACCCACGGGTACCTGCTGCAAAGGTGATAATAACCGATTGCTCCTCATTAGCGGGACCCATTTTTGATAATCCAAAGTCAGAGACTTTACCATTCCAGTTGTCATCGAGAAGGATGTTGGCGCTTTTTACATCACAGTGAATAAGTCTTTGGTGTGTCCCTCTTGGATCATGAAGGTACCCTAGCCCCTGTGCGGTATCAAGGCATATTCTGAGACGTTGTGACCACGTGAGATGGGGTGAATTTAAATAGCGGTCAAGGCTTCCACGAGATGCGTAGTCATATACGAGGATCATCTCATCCCCTTGGTAACAAAATCCCAGAAGAGAGATGAGATTTTCATGGCTGTAACGGGAAAGCGATGTGATCTCTTTCAAGAACTCGGGTATTCCTTGTCCATGCCTCCGATCCAGACGCTTGATAGCAACCATGCTTCGTCCCTTAGAGTGAGACAGTTCTCCTTTGTAAACTTTCCCGAAACCACCACGTCCAATACAGTTATCATCGTTGAAGTTGTCGGTGGCTGATGTTATATCTTCTAGTTGGATTTGAAGATGTTGAAACTGCTGCAAGTAAGCATCCATAATTATTAAAGATTGGTTTTATGTGATTAGTAATCTTTGTTAACTAAAACAGAGAGCTGAAGCCTGAGAGATGGTTAAGAAGGACACCTAAGAATAATCTGTTGTGATGAGTGGAATGAAAAGCAATCCCTTTAAACATGTTAATTTGAATATATTATAACACTAATAATTACACTTTATAACAATATATAGTGCTGGATGTGTCACCATACCAGCTGTTTATGATCTTAAAAATATTATAGTGGTTGTTATCATGGTTGCTTACGTAATAGGTTCTAGAAGACTTTTGACCATATTTTACTAATCTGCTTTATTTCTTGTATAAGTTTGAAAATGTTTCCTTCAGTCTCTTATAGATTTAACTTTATTTTAAGGTAATTATGTATATATTATTCTTGTTAATCTATTTTTTTAAGGTAACTAGGTTTATACCTGCCCGCGCGTTGCGGCGGGAAAACCGTATGTACAAAAAGCGTTCGATAAACCTCATCCGACATCGTTTGGTAATTGGTATTGCTTGGTATTGCTGAAGAAAAATACATGCAGCTATGGTTGAGTTGTTCACATTGTTTAAAGTTTGGATATCTTACTCATAATTAATTTTAAAAAAATCTGGTCTCATGCTTTGGTCCTATAAGTTTGGGCAATAAAAAATAAAGCAAAGCGCCAAACACACTTATAGAGGCGGTAACAAAAATTATGATCTTTACACCATTTTTTTTGGTCATTTGAAACAACATAAGAATTGAACCACTTGTTAGTAAAAAGAAATCAGTTGTTGATTGATTCTACAAACATAAGATCCCCTCAAAACTCCCTTTCTTCCTTACAAAACATCCTAAAACACAACTAATTTACACAAGACATGATCTACAATAAAGAATACCTCTTGCTCCTCGATGTCGGCGTGCACGACTTTGTTTCCTCAGCATTCGTCGAACGACGAACGAATCTCTGATGTATCCGAACGCCTGTTATCACTATCTTTGTCCTTCCTAGAAAACATCTTGATAAATATTTGTTTTGCTATCACCGCCCCTTCGCTTTATTGTCTTTTCACCATCTTTCTCCACCTCTCCTTTATGCCTTGAGCTCCTCACCTGTAGCAAACTTTAACAACGAAGTATTCAGTTCGTTTGCGATTTCAGCAAGGTAACCATTGATGATCTTGGCCACGCTGACTTTCGCATCTGTGTCAACAGGCGTGAGTTCCAAGAACTCATTGTGTCACCAAACCAATTCATGTAATACATATATTACTCAACATAGCTAACGATTTTCATATGAGCATTATACACATACATAGCACACACCAAAATCAACGGCAATTCTATAAATCAATCAAAGTACCAAACCAATTCATGTAATACATATATTACATAGCTAACGATTTTCATATTAGCATTATTACACATACATAGCACACACCAAAATCAACGGCAATTCTATAAATCAATCAAACTAATAGAAAAAACCTAAGAAATGTACCATTTGTTTGGGTGGAGTAATTGTGCTTTGACCTGGAATGCATAATTTCCAGCAGCATCAACAGAAGTGGTTATCACCTCTGGCACTATTTTAAAGAAATCTGATCCAATAATCTTCATTAATTTCTCTCTTAACGAAGCATCTGCGTAGATAAAGAGCCAGTAAGTATCAAGTCACTTACAAAGCCCGAGTAATTGGTCAAATTATAATTCAATCTTACTGTAGAATTCAAATCAATAAGTTGTTCAGAATTGGCAAGTTGCAACGCATTCTGATGCAACTATTTTTTCATTAAAAACTAATAATATGTCATTATTTTTTATTGAAGAGATGTAATTAATTTTAGTACCTGGCAGGTGATGTACTCTTCTATTGGGCCACGTTTTTGAAAGCCACGTGTATAGCTTATGTCAGTCACACTTGCCACATGTCTGCAACGTGTCTACCTACTGTAGAATTAGAATTATATAACAAATCCTTTTTCAGAAAGCAAAAAGAAGATAAAAAAGCATATGAAAATCCTATTTCCCTTCATAGTTTCATCACCACTAAGCTGTAATCAGATCTACTGTTACATATATGGCAATTTAGAAAGCAAAAAGGAGATCAAAAAGCATATAATGAATCATATCTCCCTTATTGAAAACATGATAACCAAATCAAGACCGGCCGAACCAAATGGTTATAAACCGAGATTGTTGTTGATTCAGTTATCAACTAACGACCCAGGCGGTCTTCAATCTAAACAAAGCGGTGAAAACTAAAATAAAACCGATGCAAAACCACGCATGCATTACACACGTCGATCGCTCAGTTTCAAACTGACAATGAACAAACCGGCCCGTTTTTAAAACATTGGTCATAACATTGTGTTCATAGAATCTCAACCGCATAAGTATATATTACTCTTGTAATCTAATGAAATCATGTGGGCCCTACCTATGAGAGTATATGAGTTCAAGAGTAATGGTTTCAATATTATTTTATGACATGTAAATGATGCCATGGTAGTCTTCGGCATTAGCATGTTGTCAGCTTGACAATATTTCTCATCTCTTTCCCTTGTAATGTATATACTTGTAGCATAATTGACCCGCAGGTGTAAAGTGGGTTCTCGGTCCCTTCCACTTGTCAATCTTTTTCATTCATATATATGTTGATACTTGATAGCAATTTCAAATATAATTATCTTTAACAATTAAGAATCTTCTATCTGAAATGAGAACACATGCTCACTGGATAAAGATCCTACTGGTCATAATTTTTTTCCCAGTAGTAGTAACTTTGCTGGCTTTTAGGTAGTACTTCAAATTTTATGGGCCTAATGAGTGATGTAGTTGGTTTCAGATTTACATTTTCTTCTTGTAAGGCTTTATATTTAGAAACCTTGTCGAGTTTGAATGGCATATTTTTTACAAATGACTCAAAGACACCGGAACACATCAATTATTCAAACCCAAAAGTCACCCTATAGTAGCAATGTTTTAAGCTTAATTGATACATACAACTTAGAGAGAACACCCAAAAGCATATTACAACCACACCATCAACAATGAAAAGACCAAGCTGAAAAAAAAATGATAGACAAACTATCAAACACCTGGTGTGCAGAATTTAAACAACCCTAAAAACATGGTTTGACCCGTCTCCAAAAAGGCCACCCAACCTCAAAATTCATCATTCTAAATTACTGTGCAGGAAAACCAAATCAATAATGAACACAAGACATTATAGATATTAAATACACATACAATCAATCTAAACCAAACAATTCACATAGAATTAGCCCACAACATTTTGGTCTAAAGAAAAGATCATACCTAGGGTTTTCAGCATACACTACGAACGGGCGTGGCCGGAAACAACCGTCGTCGACACCTCACCGAAACCCTAGCGAGGGTGGTAGCTGTGTAAACAGTCGGTTTGATCTGAGAGGGTTGTGGCGGTAATCGGATGGCGGTGCGATGACTGGTGAGAGAAATAGAAGAGACAGTTGTTGATGAGATATGCCCCCCTTTTGGAACACGTGGTTGAGGGTTTGCTAATGAGGCCATCACCCCCCCCCCCCAAAAAAAAGAGCCCAATGACCCCTCTCCCCCACGGCGTCAAAACATACAATAACTCGAATTTATTCCGTCAAATAAAAACGTATTATATTTGACCTGACTTGTTTCCGAAAAAAATTTACTTCAAAACGTACATAACAATAGGCATGAAAACGTATTATATTTGACCCTAGCCGTTTCCAAAAAAAAAAATATTGAAACATAAACCAACTTGAATTTATACCTACACGTACATAAAAATAAGCACATAAGAGCATTCACATCCAATCCATCAAATTATACATACATTCCACTAAAAAACAACTCATATATCAATATATCTTCCTATACTAATAAACAAAAATCTTTTTGTACACGTGTCACTCTCTGGTGCCTCCTCCCTTTTAATAATAGTATTATATATTAATTTTTATACCCAAAATATAATATAACATTAATTAATATAGTTAGAGATAAACGTATAAATTTAAATTTAATTAATAATTATCTATAACAAATATAAATGTATCAAATAATATAATAAGTATAATATTATTTAATATAGTTAGAGATCAAACGTATAATTTCAAATTTAATTAATAGAAAATTACTTTTTGAGTCCTATGTTTTAGTGGTTTTAACCATTTGAATCCAAAATCAAAAAGTTTAACGTCCTGAGTCTCTAACCGCTCATTCACACCCCTGTAAAAAAAATTCAAAAAACCTTTTGAAAGGCCAAGTTCTCTAAGTTCTCACAACTTGTCGAAATTTTCATTTTACCCTAACCATATATATTTGTTAAGATAAAATATATTATTTGGATATAAACAATAATTACTAATAAAGTATCAAATCACATGTACAAGTACTTATAGTATATAACTTAGAAGACTAAAATTACAAGCGGATTATCTAAATAAAGTACCAAATTATCTTTAAAGCGAACACTAAATGGTTTTTAAAAGACATATTTTTTTTTTGCTATTAAGTATATAACATTATATTTACTTAAGCCGTGTAATACACGTGTTCAATATTTTCTTCCAATTTAAATTTATGTTACTATCAATATGTTTTCATCTTAAAAAATGGTCTAACTTCCTAATAACATTGAGTTTTAAATATTAAACTTAATTTCAATCATATTACGCAACTAGAGACATTATCATCATGCTAAATAAAGACATTATATAATATTATAAAAATTTTAATTTGAATATTTAAATGTCAACTACTAATTAAAAAAGTTGTTGTAGACGCTCAAATTTATAGTTTAAAAAACTTTATTCCTACTTTTTTAAACGTATACTTTATTTTTAGTATGATTTTTTTAATATGTAATATTTTCTATATAATGATGATATTCGTATCTTGTCTCATGATCCATATATCTAAAAATAGCATTTATATCAAAGTATTTATTATATCATTAAGTACTTATAGTATATAACTTAGAAGACTAAAATTACAAGCGGATTATCTAAATAAAGTACCAAATTATCTTTAAAGCGAACACTAAATGGTTTTTAAAAGACATATTTTTTTTTTGCTATTAAGTATATAACATTATATTTACTTAAGCCGTGTAATACACGTGTTCAATATTTTCTTCCAATTTAAATTTATGTTACTATCAATATGTTTTCATCTTAAAAAATGGTCTAACTTCCTAATAACATTGAGTTTTAAATATTAAACTTAATTTCAATCATATTACGCAACTAAAGACATTATCATCATGCTAAATAAAGACATTATATAATATTATAAAAATTTTAATTTGAATATTTAAATGTCAACTACTAATTAAAAAAGTTGTTGTAGACGCTCAAATTTATAGTTTAAAAAACTTTATTCCTACTTTTTTAAACGTATACTTTATTTTTAGTATGATTTTTTTAATATGTAATATTTTCTATATAATGATGATATTCGTATCTTGTCTCATGATCCATATATCTAAAAATAGCATTTATATCAAAGTATTTATTATATCATTAAGTACTTATAGTATATAACTTAGAAGACTAAAATTACAAGCGGATTATCTAAATAAAGTACCAAATTATCTTTAAAGCGAACACTAAATGGTTTTTAAAAGACATATTTTTTTTGCTATTAAGTATATAACATTATATTTACTTAAGCCGTGTAATACACGTGTTCAATATTTTCTTCCAATTTAAATTTATGTTACTATCAATATGTTTTCATCTTAAAAAATGGTCTAACTTTCTAATAACATTGAGTTTTAAATATTAAACTTAATTTCAATCATATTACGCAACTAAAGACGTTATCATCATGCTAAATAAAGACATTATATAATATTATAAAAATTTTAATTTGAATATTTAAATGTCAACTACTAATTAAAAAAGTTGTTGTAGACGCTCAAATTTATAGTTTAAAAAACTTTATTCCTACTTTTTTAAATGTATACTTTATTTTTAGTATGATTTTTTAATATGTAATATTTTCTATATAATGATGATATTCGTATCTTGTCTCATGATCCATATATCTAAAAATAGCATTTATATCAAAGTATTTATTATATCATTACTGTACATAGTATAATTTAATTACAATTCATTTACCATAACCTCATAACTTATAATTATTTTTTAAAAATACGTACAATTTTATGATTATTTTTTTTATTTTTTAGTGTTAATTCTTTTTAAGACATAATAAAATGGATTGTAGTATCTCAAAAGAGAAGTGAAAACTTAGAAAATTATTTTGAATAGCGAAAATACAACTGTTCTTTTGTTTTATTATTTTATCTAAATAAGTCATTTCATTAATAGGATTATATACAAGTTTATAATTTATATTTTTTTCGTCATTTAACCCGTGTAATACACGGGGTTGTAAGCTAGTTACCACTAAAAACAAATACTTTTTCTCTCTCCTTTCAATTAAATAATATTATCATTACATTTTTCTCTCACTTCCACTCACAACCACTTTAAAAATATATTAAAAAATTATAACGGGTGAACAGTGTCCCCCAACCACTTTAAAAATATATTTAAAAATATCTCTCCTCTACTCACAACCACTTTTTATACCCTTTATAATATAAAAACCCCTCCTCACATAATTTGATGGTTAGGATGTGAATGCTCTAAGAACATAGTTTTTAAGTTAAAGAATGAAAGTACAGGGAATAAACTTTAAAAACTCAAGATAGTTAAATGACATTTTACAAAATTTTTAAAAATTAAAAAAGGTGTAAATATCAATATTGAAAGTTGAGAGAAAATTTAAAAAGTGTGAATACTATTTCACACCTTTTAATATATATTAGTTTTATTAATAATGACATAACCATTTTTAGTTGAGTATATAAGACTTACAAATTGCTTATAGCAAAAATAAAAAAGAACATATCAGGGATCGAACAACTGATGTCTAATTTATTATTAATATGCTCAACCAATATAGCAGACTCCCATTTTGTTTGCTTTTCGCCAAAGTTTAATATATAAGAAAGAAGAGGTGGGTGTGAGTAGAAAGCCACCGACTTTTAGTTATAATATATATATATATATATATATATATATATATATATATATATATATATAAACATGTGTAGTGGCATCGTACGCGACATGATAAAATATAGACTAAAATCGACCCAACTCTTTTCTGAACTAAATTTACGTCGAAACATAGTAACTCAAATTTATCTCGTCGAATGAAACGTATTACATTTGACCTGATTTGTTCCCGAACAAATTTACATAAAAATAAAACATTTTGTAACTGATCTGACTCATTTTCAAAGAAAAAAAATACGTTAATGCGTAGACAAACTTGAATTTATACTGACACGTACATCAAAATAACAACGCAAGAAATTAGTTTTAGGATAAACATAAACTCAATACTTTTGAAACTTGAGAGGTCAAAATGACATGTATAAAATTAGAGGGTTAGTTTTGTTATTACAAAAAGTTTAAGGGGTAGAAAGGGTTGGTGGTATTTACCACCGACCTTGTTCTTTAATAGTATATAAATATCTATTATCATATATAGATATCAGATATAGATTATTATATATAATTGTTATTTGGAAAAATTACATGTTTTTTCCTTTATCTTGATACCATATTTCAGGCGGTATCTTTTTCAATTAATTTTGACAGGTTTTGCACTTTATAGGAAAAATCATTGCACGTTACGTCATTTGACCATAACCTAATTAGATTTTCTTGTTAAATCTGGTCACATGTAAGTCACGTGATGGTTGTTTAGTCTTTATACATATAACGGACAATTTTTGTAAATACTCATATATTTATGTACTAGTTTATAGACCCCGCGTATTACACGAGTTTCTACAATATAAATGATATAGTTATATAGTCTTTAAAAAACTTTATATTACAAACGACCTATGTTAATTAGTAAAGAAAGTTTATATATACTAATTTAAATTTATCACAAGGTCCATCTTAATTAGTAATACTAAAAACACCATAATAGTCGTGTATTACAAAAGTTGAATACTGAAAAACATGTAATAAACAAATTTATATATTATTAATATGAATAAAATTATGTATTACGTTACATATAACAATGTATAAATAATAATAATTTTTATCATTGTGTATTTTTTAAATATAACTTTTATTTAAAATAAATCTCTAAGACCTCAATTTTGTTTACAAAATTCATTATTTAAGTTGTTCTTTTTCTCTTTATTGGTAAAAAGCCAATTTCATTGGTATGAGATAAATTAGATTTGTTATTCTTACTAATAATTGTTATGCGAATTTAATTAACAAATAGTATTTGTAAAGTTATGATATAAGTTAGAGGTTTATATATGATGAATAGAATCTTTTCACTATTAAAGGTTAATTGACTATGAGGCTGTTTGTTTACCTCTTAATGGTTTAGATCTCTTACTGGTTCAGCACTTAATAGTTCAGACTGTTTGTTTCACGAGCAGATGTCTGAATGGTTAAGACATTTGCCTCTGAATGGTTAACCATTATACAGAGTCTGAATGGTTAATACCTCTAATCTGAATTAGTCAGACATTTGCCTCTGAACGGTTAAGCATTGTACATGCTCTTAATGGTTGAGACCTCTTACTGGTTCAACACTTAACCATTCAGATGTTGCCAAACGGCCCCTATGTCACAAATGGGTATAAAATGAAATTAATATATTTCTTAGCTCTATTAAATTGAAAACACATCATAAATCAATGTAGCTACAAATCTTAATTTATCGCATCTATAAAACTTCAAAACATTAAGTTCTGACTATCTATCATTTTAAAACCGAGTTCAATAAAATTTTAGTCTTGTTGCGAGATAGTCCTTTGGTTAGTTACTATTTTTTAGCTTTTATTTATATGTTAGAAAAACTAGTATATTGATTTTATAGATAATCTCAGATATGGATAACAGTTTTTGGTTTTTTTTTTCTTTTGTAATTTAAACTACTTTATTTTAAGAAGTACTAAAATCATAGTTTTAAATATTATAGATCACTTATGTATATTTTTTTAATCATAAATTAGAAATAGATTAATTATTATATATTATTAATGAATTGTCATAAATTAGAATTAGATATTAATTATAACTAGATGTAAGCCCCGCCGCGTTGCGGCTAGGGGCATACTAATTAAGTCGCACCGTATACAAACAAAGCATAAACGCTATAAGAGGTAAAAACTTAATCTTTCATGAATTGGTCGATTGTCTGTTTGCTTGGTGAATCTTGAAGCCTGGTCAAAACCTGCTTCGATTGCATTTCTTGCAGCTATTTGGAAGTTGATGGTGACATGGGAAAATTCGTCTATGGCTAATCTCCGATTCTGACCCGCCTTTTTAGTGCGCCTATTCAGCACTCATTTTTACCAACTTGCAAATTTTACCAAACCCACACATTTGGGATTGGATGTCCAAATTAACAACCAGAGTATCAAATATCAAAAGTTAAAACGTTTTAAGCTCATTTTCATGCCAACCCCCACATATACAAAAACAACTCAATGTAATATAAATTGAAAGATATAAAGTGAAATCAAACAACCCCATGGTCGACCCCTAAACTCATTCGACGAATACGAACCAGAAAACAAACCTAAACCCGCAGACGCCGTCATAGACGATTCGTAAACCGCCGACAACATCAAAATCCCAAATCTCACCCTCATAAAAAAACAGATTTAACTAAACCAACAGACTCGTTTAAGCTACAATGGGATAAAATGAAAATTTACAATAAAAGACGAAATATACTAAAAGATGAAATTAATCAATACATATTGTAACAACCCGCACTTTTGTGCGTCGTTACTACTCGTTATACTCGTTACGCCTAGCACCAGAGATTCAGATCATAATGTAACTACATCGTATATATCGCTATTCGAAGGGCAATCGCATATTTTCGAAATACAATACCACTATACTACACTATTATCACACTAACACTCACGGAGGCATTGAATGAGGACCTATTCTACCTTCCACAGTGGCCGTGATGTGTCAAACGTAAACAATTACCGCTAACAAGGACCCTCGGGTGAGTGCTGTAGCTCCAGTCATCATGACGATGATGACAATACGAGTAAACGGTACCCCGTCAGTCTTTGTGGCACTATTCGAAATAACGTTCACGATGACATCAAGAAAGGACCTATACTACCCTCATTGATGGCCGTGCAACATCGATAATAATCGCATACTCGAATCGAAACCAACTGTTAATTATCGAAACTTTGGATTATGGATACGTAAATACGACCCCTAGTGATATATGTATATAATAAAAACAATATAATAATAATATAAACCTACTATGAAAAGCACGTACTTCGGAAACCATCAAAACGATCGAAAAACGGAGAAGTCCAGGCGTCAGGATAGCTATCCGGACGGATGGACCATCCGGACGGATGGACATGCGCACGGATGGCCATCCGCACGCATGGGCCATCCGCACGGATGGGCCATCCGCACGGATGGGCTACCCGGGCCAAAACCCTTCTCCTCTCCACTGTTGCCTATAAATACCATGTCACATCACTTGAACAGTGATGTGACAGCTCCTGTTCAACCAAACGCGCACCAAGACCCTTTTCTCTCGATTTCTTCGCGATTCCGGATCAGTACAGACATACTCGCAACCTATTCAATCAAGTTGTAACCTCGCTAATACGCACTGTGAGTATACTTGACCCCCTTTTTAATCGAATTTTGGGTGTAACATACGTTTCTAACAAATCAAACTTGTCAATCGAAATATTCAATCAATCGAGCTATCACTTGCGAATAACTGTTATGCATAGGTATACGTGATGCTAGTTGCATATGTGCTAGGACTTATACTCGCGACGTCCCACCAAGACTAGTATAGTACTATTGCGCCCGACGGGGTCTAGTTATGCCATCGTACATTCGAGCATCGAGGACTTAGTTGGTAGTATCAGTTTTGTGAGTATATATGTCATGTATTACGTTTATGCATGTGGAAATTCGCAGCACTTTTATTCTATTACGCTACTATTCAAACCTGTATACTCGCCAATACTTTTGTATTGACAAACTATTTTAACGTATGTTGCAGGTTAGATCGCAGACTATATCAAATCAAGCTAGGAAGTCTAGAAACTCAACTAAAATCTAGGTTGTCGGATTTGTATTGTTCGAGGGGACAAGAAATCTGTGATAACTTATGTGATTGTATTATTTGTTAGTATGGGATAACGAATGTATTAAATATTATCGCAATATAGTTGTTATGGATTCTCTTGAGCAATCTGATTCGCCTAGTGCCGCGCCCCGATGATTCCGCCATCGGTTGGGGTGTGACAGATTGGTATCAGAGCCATAACTATAGGGAATTAGGTCAGACTCGACCTAGTCCGGGTCGACGTCTTAGAAATTGACCTAGTCTATAGTCTAAGTACCAACAGGCCGACTCGTACAAACCCAGTGGGGTTTGTATTGGGCTTACTCGATAACTCTCGATCAAAATTGCTAAAAGATACAACTTTGTGTGAACCCCGCATACTACAACTTCACACGAAGAAGCCTTTCCTAAGGCTGAAATACTACTTAGCCTTTCCTAAGGCCGACACAGTACACTCGTTTTCGAAAATATTCGCATAACGAAACCGAGCGATCCAGTCGAGACCAGGTGTGAAAACCAAGAACTCTCGGTAGGATTGCTCACTCAGCGCATTTTTTCTAGCACGAGAACTCTTCATCGAGTTAGGAGTGACATCCACATCTCGACAAAAGTCTCCATTTCTAAATCTAGTGGAACCCACGAATTTATTCGAGGAGCATAACCACAATTAGGAACAAAACTGTTAAGCCAGGGGTGAAACCCGTACCTTAATAAGTCGTCCCATTCTCTATAAACTGGTTTTCAAAAAGCTCTCACCAAGGACTCGACTATCACGATAACTCGAGCCACGCGATGACTAGGAAGACGAATGCCATGAGCTGCATCCCAGTGGAAGCATGAAGTCCCCCCAGGTCAACGCGCATGCTCGAACTTGTTAGAGGTAGTTGGGCTACCTTGGGTAGTCGACGCCTAAAACACCCAAGGCACTCTATCATACGACCCGCCAATTTTACAATGATCGGAACTTATTTACGTTTTGAAACTTTACGCTCTATCGATTTCTCGATGTAACGATTTTTCACTCCCTACTTTATAAACACACGATTCGCACAGCCATCGCAATCTAAAACGAAATCCGAATGTTCGCAACAAAACTAATGCATAATCTATCGCATTCGCTATCGTCTTCTCACTTCGACGCAACCTCGCTTATTCTAATTCGACCTGTATATGTATGATTACAAATTACGTCTATATAAATATATATATATATATACATACATATAAACAAACAAGTCATTGTGTGAGAACTTAGGAATTTCGTGTTTCCTACGTGGCTCCTATGTGGTTCGTATTACTACTATAATATCACACCAAGTTTTGGACGCGCTAAATCGCAACGCAAAACTCAAAAATCATTATGATCGAATCTCACTCCAAGTCTCTTCCTGTCTAGATGCCTTCCAACAACCCTACCTCGAGACGAGTAGCTAGGAGGAAAGCCAAACGAAGCGCCGAGAAGAGAATTGCTTCACTTGTGATTAAGGAAGTGAGTAAGCTTAGTTCTCAAACTGCCGCTCGAGGGCACTCTCTCAGCCACTCTCGAGTTTCGGAAGACGTTAAGACAGGAGAGCCGCAATCTACTTTTCTCTACAAGCACTTCAAGGCCTGTGACCCGATGGAATTCACAGGTGAAGGAGGTGCGACTCAACTACTCCAGTGGTTCGATTCTATCGAAGTTACCCTTCGTCAAAGTGGGTGTCCCGATAGTCTCCGTACTACTTGCGCCACCGGAGTATTTCAATCGCGAGCACTCGATTGGTGGACCGCCGAACGTAACAAACGTGGGATCTCCGCAGCTTACGCTCTCTCGTGGAATGAGCTGAAAGAGCTCATGGAGAAAGAGTACTGTCCTCCTCACGAGATTCAGAAGCTGGAAAACGAATTTTGGGAAATCAAGCAAACCGAAGGTGACAATGCTGGCTACACCGCAAGGTTCAAACAGCTTAGCATAATCTGCCCAAGTCAAGTCAACACTCCGGGGAAGGCCATCGCGAAATACATTCGTGGCTTGCCCGAGTGCGTGGGTGATTTTGTCGAAGCTGCAAGGCCTGCTACCATCGAAGAAACCTACCGCTTAGCCGCAGAAATCAACGACAAACGACTCATGGAAGGATTATTCTCAAAGAATCCTGTCAAGCAAGCTCGTCAAGCAATCGCCAGTAATCCTTCAGACGAACATGTTGACGAATCTTCTGATGAATCTACTGACGAATCTTCCGACAAATCTACTGGCGATTCTTCTGATGAATCAGCTAACGACTCTTCTGACGGATCTGCTAACGATTCCTCGGACGAATCTGCTGCCGATTCTTCTGACAAATCTATCGACGGATCTTCCGACAAATCAGCCAAAGACTCCGCAAGTGAGTCTTCAGACGAATCCTCCAACGACGACACTTCTTCACAAGACACCGACAAACCCAGCCGAAAGCGAAAGACTTCAAGCCCGAACTCATCAAAAACCGAATTGCTGCAACCAGAACCTCTTCAAACAGTTCCGATGTTTCCAAAACGAGCCTACACTGGATCTCATCCTCAGTGTTACTCGTGTACCTATCATCATCCAGTTGGGGATGACTGTCGTTATTGCAATAACTGCAACCGCTACGGTCACTTCACCCGCAACTGTCGCATCGAACCGTGAACTTGAGTACTACCACAACAGCTCCAGCAAAAAGTCTTCATCATCAAGTGTCTGACAAGCATAGGATAAAGTTGTAATGATACGATTTTCGACGTTTATTTCTAAGTTCTGAACCTACTCTCTTATTCGAAGTCACCACTATATAGCATTAACTCTCGTTTTCGTTTTCTCCTCCGCTCTTTAATCGTCGCACTTAGACTAGATTCACACACATACTACATACTATATACTATATCACGAAATAATGTGTTTTACCCTCACTACACTCTTAGAACGAGGTACGATAAACGTGCAAGGAACAAATAATCACGGGTGCACACGGGATTATTTGGCTCAGTGCACGGTGATCGTAGTAAATTCTAAAGGTGCCATAGCGTCTGACAAAAGGTGACACCAAAACACGGGATGAAAGTAGTAGGGGTCGGGCGAGGAATGCCTTACCATACTACCGAAGTTCCGTGAAGAAAGTGCCACGTGGAGTTGAACGTTATTAGACCTATATACTATTGTAATTATTTTCAACACACTACACTCAATCGCAAGGCGTAACAAACCGTATCATCGCGAGACTTGTCGTAAGTCTGCAAACGCAATGCAATCGCCTCATCGATGGACTCTGGGGAGTCTACCTCGCAGGACAATTGCATCAACGCAAGACTGGTCGGAAGTCTATAGCGAGCAATCTCATCAAACACACGAACGCTCACGACATTATCAAGTGAGGACCTATTCTACCCTCCTCGATAACTGTGATGCGTCGCAACGTGACGTTAAGCTTACTCGAAACGAAACTCGACTAATCGCAATCGTTTATTATGTGTATCTCGAAAACTCTACCGCTTATTATGTGAATCGCTATCGTCTGCTGTGTATCAATCTATCGCTATACCGTTAGCTATGATATTCGTGTTAAGTTAGCACGCATGACCTCGCTTCACGAGATGAAACTCATATGACTAAAGCAGGGCGTTTTAGTCATATCAGCGACCTTTCGTGGAAAAAGGCCATGCGGGGTCTAATGCTAGTCCAACTCTGTGGTGTTAGTCAATCGAACCGAACCGCGTAAATCGAACCGCATACCTCCATCGTTTGCAACGCAACAACTATCGATTATCGTAATTCGTTTATCATCACCGTCATCACAAGCGTATTGTGTTTATTCGTTTAATCATCAAATCGCTGATCGTCTATCGTGAATAATCTACCGCTTATCGTTCATTGCAGTCTGTATAGTATTAAGACCACATGACACCGCTTCACAAGGCAAAGCTAACCTGGGTAAGCATGGTGTTTCGCCATGTTAGCAAACCCCCGTGGAAACGTGCCATGTGGGGGTAATGTGTAATCTAATCAAAACGTGCCATTCGTTTCTCGCTTATCAACTCGCTGGAATAATCTATTCGATCCTATCATATGCTCGGTCCGACCATCTATCGATTGGGCCGAGTAAACGCAATTCTATCCGAGTCATATCGGCACACCTGACACTGCCTCACGAAACGGAAGTAATATGGGCAAAACATGGTGGATACGCCGCTGGTAATTCCTATATATAAGTGTTTTAAACATATTAACGAACTTCCGTGGGAAAGTGCCAAGTGGGGCGCGATGCTAAATCATTCTTTTCAAAAGGTTAAAACTGATTTTTTTTTAGAGACTTTTATCAAAACCATGGAACAAGTGAAATTTCTCACAAATGTGGAGGTAACATCGAATCAGTTTAACTACATATTCAAAGGGAACTTCACAAGTTCAAATTTTCCTTAAAACCCTTTTCAAAGGTCAAAAACAGAATCTTCTTGAGATATTGGTTCAACATCGAGTTCAACTAGAACCCACATCGTAGGAGAGTTTACGTAACCCTTGTTTTCGTTTTCGAATTCCTTAAAATGTTAGAAACTTAAACTTCCTTGCAACATCGGTTAACATCGATTCCGTTGACCGCACGTTAAAGGGAAAATTTTCATAAAATTTTCATCCTAAATCCTTTTTAATATGTAAGACGAACGCTTCTTGCAACGTTGGTTAACGATCGACTCAGTTAACTCTACGTCGTGAGAAACCTATCGAATTACAATCGCATCGAACTAACGAACTCTACACAAGACAAGGTACTTTGAAATGCCAACTCGTGGGATTAATACTTTCGTCCTTACATCGTCTTCTCGCTAATCGCAGTCCATCTCTCTTCTTCGAAACGTTCACGCTGTCAACTCACGGTCAAACCACTCGCTGTATAGCTACTTATACAAAATCCACTCTTAGAAGTCTGCCTATTGGATTAATTTCGGGACGAAATTTCCTAAAGTAGGGGAGACTGTAACAACCCGCACTTTTGTGCGTTGTTACTACTCGTTATACTCGTTACGCCTAGCACCAGAGATTCAGATCATAATGTAACTACATCGTATATATCGCTATTCGAAGGGCAATCGCATATTTTCGAAATATAATACCACTATACTACACTATTATCACACTAACACTCACGGAGGCATTGAATGAGGACCTATTCTACCCTCCACAGTGGCCGTGATGTGTCAAACGTAAACAATTACCGCTAACAAGGACCCTCGGGTGAGTGCTGTAGCTCCAGTCATCATGACGATGATGACAATACGAGTAAACGGTACCCCGTCAGTCTTTGTGGCACTACACGAAATAACGTTCACGATGACATCAAGAAAGGACCTATACTACCCTCATTGATGGCCGTGCAACATCGATAATAATCGCATACTCGAATCGAAACCGACTGTTAATTATCGAAACTTTGGATTATGGATACGTAAATACGACCCCTAGTGATATATGTATATAATAAAAACAATATAATAATAATATAAACCTACTATGAAAAGCACGTACTTCGGAAACCATCAAAACGATCGAAAAACGGAGAAGTCCAGGCGTCAGGATAGCTATCCGGACGGATGGACCATCCGGACGGATGGACATGCGCACGGATGGCCATCCGCACGCATGGGCCATCCGCACGGATGGGCCATCCGCACGGATGGGCTACCCGGGCCAAAACCCTTCTCCTCTCCACTGTTGCCTATAAATACCATGTCACATCACTTGAACAGTGATGTGACAGCTCCTGTTCAACCAAACGCGCACCAAGACCCTTTTCTCTCGATTTCTTCGCGATTCCGGATCAGTACAGACATACTCGCAACCTATTCAATCAAGTTGTAACCTCGCTAATACGCACTGTGAGTATACTTGACCCCCTTTTTAATCGAATTTTGGGTGTAACATACGTTTCTAACAAATCAAACTTGTCAATCGAAATATTCAATCAATCGAGCTATCACTTGCGAATAACTGTTATGCATAGGTATACGTGATGCTAGTTGCATATGTGCTAGGACTTATACTCGCGACGTCCCACCAAGACTAGTATAGTACTATTGCGCCCGACGGGGTCTAGTTATGCCATCGTACATTCGAGCATCGAGGACTTAGTTGGTAGTATCAGTTTTGTGAGTATATATGTCATGTATTACGTTTATGCATGTGGAAATTCGCAGCACTTTTATTCTATTACGCTACTATTCAAACCTGTATACTCGCCAATACTTTTGTATTGACAAACTATTTTAACGTATGTTGCAGGTTAGATCGCAGACTATATCAAATCAAGCTAGGAAGTCTAGAAACTCAACTAAAATCTAGGTTGTCGGATTTGTATTGTTCGAGAGGACAAGAAATCTGTGATAACTTATGTGATTGTATTATTTGTTAGTATGGGATAACGAATGTATTAAATATTATCGCAATATAGTTGTTATGGATTCTCTTGAGCAATCTGATTCGCCTAGTGCCGCGCCCCGATGATTCCGCCATCGGTTGGGGTGTGACACATATAGTAAATTACTTATCTAATAGATCGTCATCGTCTTGACGGCTCAGTGTCGCCCCAGGCTGCAACCAGAGTTGGCACGCCAATAGGCAGGCTCCAATCATCGCCGGTGGTGAAACAACAATACCAGCGGTTGTAACAACCACACCACAAAGTAACCCAACATTAAATCACAAAATGCAAAGAAAAATAAAAACCAAAACGCTGACCTGAAGCCGGTGCCTCCGGCAACGGTGGTGCAATACTCATCGCTCCATTTCTTTCTCTAACACCACACAATCTCATTTGTATCATAGATAACAACAGATCCACAAATGACATTATGTCAGTGCTTTAAACCTCAAAGTGACAGATGCATTTCCAATAGCAGCAAGAAATAACTCTAAAAATATAGTCGATTAACCAGCAAATAAACAACATATACAATATATGCATTCTCCTAAGCCATTCTAGTTTTTACAAATAATCAGTCCACATTTCACAATAAATCCATTTGATTCAAATTCATCTACTTACTACTTATGTTTCATATTCATCTAACACAAATTTAAAATTCATTCAAATAATTCACCTCAGCAACAAACCAAAAACTAAACTAAAAAACACACAATTGACATTATTAAAAGCAAAAAAAAAAAAAAAACAACAATACCTTCAATAGCCTCTCTAGGAGTCTTAAATCCGAGACCAATATTCTTCCAAAACCTGTTTCCCCCCTTTCCAGGCCTCTTTCCTTTCCCGCTCTTCTTCGACCTGATAAAACATAACACATATCCACAATTCACACAAAATTAAACACATTCAACCAACAATCAAACAAAATCTAGCAATATTACATAAACCTAAAGGTCTAGGGTTCGTAACTAACCATAGGAACACCTTCGGTTACTTCAGAAATGCCTTCTCGGTCTGCGAATAGATGCAGGAAGCATATTAGAACATGAGAAGTGTTGATATTGAAAAATAAAATTGAATTTGTGTTAGAGCTTACTTGTTCTGCCATTGTTGATCTGAAATTAGAAGCTTTGCCATTGTTGATCTGAAATTAGAAGCTTTGCAGACGGGTGAGGCCGTGGTGGTCGGAACCAGCGACAGGGAAGTGGTGATGGAGATGGAGGCGGATGTGGGCGACGGAGTGGGTGGCGGTGGCGTTGGCGTTGAAGACGATGATGGAGGGCGGTGGTGGGAAGGTGTCGATCTGGTGAAGAAGTGAGAAGAATGTGATTTAGGGTTTAGAAGATGATAAAGCTCACGCCGTTACCGTCAAATTCACTGTTTTTCACTGTTGTTCGGTTATGTTGTGAATTAATATATATATATGAATATATTATAAATGAATTTAAGATGGAAATGTTAAGATGGAAATGCCATGTGGCATTTATTTGAAGAATGTTAGAGGAGAAAATGTAATGTGCCATTAGAAGTATTCTTTTATTAGCATTAGATAAAATATAATATATATGGTTGTAAATTTTTTACATTCTTTGTATTTAAAAAAGAATAAATAAATAAATAAAACATAAAAAAACGTAGTACATATATCATATTCAAAAATGTATTTTTATTGCGATCAATTTGACCCGACTTGAACTATTGAACTGACCCAAATATTTCTATATCCGTTTCTATGAAACTGAGACATCTGAAAATAGTGACTCTACTGGAATAAATTATTGGTCCCCCCCCCCCCCCCCCGGGTCAGAGGTTTTTTAGCCACGTTTAAGAGCTATGCAAATAGATTTTTCCAAACCGACCCGAACCGGCCAAAAAATTTTTTTATGTAGCGATAGATAAAAGACCCAAAAAATTTTCCGTATCCCATTAAAAGAATTTATGGGTCCGCCACTGGAGTCACCTGTGAAGAGTGAAATTGGTCATTGGATATTTATATAACACAAATAATTGGTATCTATTCATTTTTTTGGAAAATTATCATGCTCAGCCGATCGTTGATTAAATTTTTTTTTGCTAAGCCGACTAATACGTATTTTAATTAAAATGGCTAGCTGAGTTGATAAACGAAGCCAAGTTCAAAAGAAAAAGAAACCTGATTTCATTGCGGCGGCTTATCGTAACAAATCCTATGTGGACGACAAAATAAGCCGATGTCACATGTGTCGTCTACCGATTGAAGACTACAGAGGGACGCATGTCCCTGGTAGACTATTGCGTGATCCCCACCTATGTTTTGCATGATATTTTGTGCCAAAAGTGATGACGACTGAGCTACAACCGTTTAAGCCGGTGAGACCTACTTGACATGGTTCTCAAAAAAGGACTAAAAGTACTTTTCTTTTTCGCGAGTTAAACATGACTACTTTAGTAAAATTATTTTTTCACCGCAATGTAATATTTTATACTTTTTATTTTTTTAAACGACAAATTTGTATAAATGACGGATCATTGGAGTATTGCCATCGCGGAATCACACGTCAATGTTTTATGATTTGATCGGCTGGTTTCACTAGTGACACGATAATACTCTATTGGTCCGTCAGTAATCCAAATTTGCCGTAAAAAAACAGTAATTATGTAATTTTAATTTGTTTACTTTTTGTCTAAAATTTACAGTGTAAAGAGCAACCTAATCTTGAACAGCGAATCCATGCCCTTTGTCTAAAAGTGGCAACTTTTCACACACACACACACTCTCACTCACCGGCGGTGGAGCAAATTCAGTTAGCGACGGCGGCGGCGGTAGCGCAGGGTAAGCTTCTCCGTCCTCATCTCTCCTATTGTTAACTCCGTCCATCACCGGCCGCCATTCTCCGTCATCTCAGACGGCAGCTGTGAGATATTCGCAATTAGGTTATTCGAAGCATCAACTTCACTTCAGCATTGTTGTTACTCCAGCTGATCGGATCGATTCAACCGACTTAAACTGTCACTCGATCTGTTTCTAACCTTCAACTTTGTGCTTGTTTTGTTCTGGTTTATTGTGCTTTTTATTCTGTTAGATTTAACTTCTTCTGCTGTTACTTTATGAAAATCATATATTATATATTTGCATTGAATAAATTGAATAATTTGTGTACGTGATTTCAAACGGTTCCTCTTCATTTATGATTTAATATTATTATTATATCTGTACTGTGTTAGGTTAGGCTGTTAAGCACCTTTAATTTGATGTCTTATTTATAGAATTCTAGAAGATGTGTGTATATATAGGTAGAAAAAGATTATATATGTTCTTTAGCTATTGCTTCTTTTTTAAGCTTTCAGATCAATATTCAATACCCGTTGCAATGTTCTCTCATCGTTAAATCCGTTAATTTTCTCCGCTCGTTTTGTTTGTTAAGTTGTTTGTTACTTCTGTTTGTTGGAAATGTGATTCTGCTTTCTAGGTTAATGAATCTGAAGGTCATTAAAGTTTGTACATAGTATGTATCTATCACTTTCAGTGGAATATATCCTAATATATCACTTAGTTTAACAAGTGTGTTCAGATCTAGGTAGTTGAAGGCACTAGGCGCGCTCAAGGTGCTTAAAAAGCAAGGGCTTTTTTAAGCAAGGTGCAGAGTATGAGCAGACCATTCTTAGGTGTTTTAGACATATTTTAGGCTGGTTAGAGCGGTTTTTTTGTAGAATTTGGCTGGAATGTGTGCCTGTGAGCCTTGATACCAGGTTTACCAATTCATGTTTACACTATGTAGTTAATATCCCGATATATCAACCGATATATCAGTGATATGTCTATCGGTTATCGATCCCCTGCCGAGACAGCGGTACAAAATATTGGTCAGACTATCGGTACCGATAATATCAGCGATATTGTCCGATATTTGACCGATATTTGATCGATAAAATCACCGATTTTCCTGATATCAGTACCATTCTTCTTATTTCTACTGTTCATTTTTCTTCTTATTGCTGCTATTAGTGTTTTAAAAGCGAGAGCTTTTTTAAGCAAGGTGCAGAGTATGAGCAGACCATTCTTAGGTGTTTTAGACATATTTTAGGCTGTTTTAGACTGGTTTTTTTGTCGAATTTGGCTGGAATGTGTGCCTGTGAGCCTTGATACCAGGTTTACCAATTCATGTTTACATGACGATCGTTCTTGTTTTTCTTACCAAGTGATGTCCTATGTTCTCGTTCCTGTTCTACATGTCTATAAAAGTTATGGCCTCAGACACATCATTTTCATGGTCTATGTGCCGTATGCATTACCCGTTACCCATCACCTACCCATGAAATTAGTTACCAAAAGATTCTTTAAGTAAACAATGAAGACAAGTTAACCTATGACATATCTGTATCTTATTCTTATCCTTAGGAAAATCACGTGCCATATATCAACCTATGCAGTTATTATCGGTGATATATCGGTTATCGGTCCCCATGTAAAATACTGGTGTCAAATATCGGTCATAATATCAGTACCGATATTTCGGCGATATTTGACCGGTATATCACCGATATTCCCAATATCAGTACCTTTCTTCTTAGTCCTACCATTCGTCTTCTTATTGCTGCTATTAGTGTTTTAAGACTTAATTCTTAGTGTTAAATGTTGGTGTTTTAAGTCTTAATTAGTTCCTACTTGCTACGATTGTTATTGTTTTGCAAGTTGTAAAATGTTAATTTGTTAATGGTAGGAGAGTATTCTGAATTGTTAGTGTTAAGTTACTATGCATGATATTGAAATTACTGATATCCCACCTCGATAACCTATATCTCAAATATCGGTCATTGACCGATATCTGATTCTTTACCGCATTAACTGCTTAGATATCAATATGGACCATATTGTATCATACTACTTGTCATGTGTCTGAGCTTCTTAGGATCTTAGCATGTATGTTTAGACAAGTAAAGTGCAATTTTCTTTCATGTTTTTCTGCTGTGTTAAATAGCTCTTGAAAGTACAATTTTTTTCTTTAGAAACTTAACTTTGTGACTCAACATAATGGACTATGTATTTTATTGTGTTAGTTATACCTTTTTTTACCTTTTTTTCGGTCAAATGGTTATTAAGCATTCTGTATCGTGTTAAGGACAATGATGGTTTTTCTTGTTACCCTTATCTTCTATCAAAAGCAATTAATTGTTTCTTTCTAATAAATTTGATTATGCATGTGATATACATTTCTTCGTTATATTAATATGAAACTTATGAATTGTATATGTCTGCTATAAATTATAATATGCAGGTAGCAAAACTAAACAGTGGTAAACCGGATGGGATATATAGGTGTTCATGGCATTAATGCACTGCATAGATACAAATACAGTGGGGTTGATCACTCTTATGTTGCAAAATATGTCTTGCAACCGTTTTGGAGTCGATTTGTTACTTTCTTCCCTCTTTGGATGCCGTAAGCACTATTCATATTTTATACGTTAATATAGACTGTTGTTGTATGTATGTTTGAATGCATAGACACGTGTCGCAACACCCCCTTTCTACACATCACTAATTTCTTTTTAATCTTCTTGTTGCACGTGATGGATGCTTTTTAGACCCAATATGGTAAAATGCTTAAACTATTTTATCTTTTGTTGCTGTATAATCTAATCGTTATTTTCTCGTTTTCTTACACATTTCTTTTTTTAGATTACGCTAACAGGATTCATGTTCTTGCTCATATCTGCATCACTTGGCTATGTGAGTGCTCTGTGACTTCTATATGTGATGGCATAACTAGTAAATTGGCATCTTAAATGCATTAAGGGTAAAATTGGCATTTTGTTAATTAAATTTCGCATAGAATTTATATGCCTTCAATTTTGTTGATTTTTTTGAGACGGAGGGAGTAGTTGAGTATTTCTTTTCCATTTTTCGCGTGAAATTACTATCTATATTATTACTATATAAAGCATCTCCTTGGGATAGAAATGTAATTTCACAATTTTTTTAAGACGCCTGTTACAACGTTTGAACTTTGAAGCATAGGGTACACGTGCTTATACAATAGTTCCTAATTTGCCCCTATTTAATAAACTTCTCTTAATTAATACGTTATTTAATACGCATGAGATTATTTAATTCACTGCATTAACTATTATCTTATTTATAATACTTTAACCTAATATTTAAATGTACATTTACTATTTATATTTTTATAACTAAATACTACTTAAACTACTCTTCATATGCAACCTAATACCATTACATACCCTGCAGCATAATTTCTCGAAAATAATATTGCATCAAAATATTAATATTTGGCGTTTGTTACTAATTTGTATGTTATGTTTGAGAATATTATAGATATATTCACCTCAATTGGATTCACCTCCTCCAAGATGGGTTCACTTTGCTCATGGATTACTCCTCTTCTTGTACCAGGTTTGTTTACTATTATTAAGTGCTGTTTCAGCATTTGTATTGTTTATCTTTCATGCAAAATATTTATTTATTCTTGATACAAAATGCATGTATCAGCTATCATTTATGTAGTTAATATCGCCGATCACCGATCACGGATACTTCAGTTATCAGTCCCCATGTAAAATATCGGTGTCAAATATTGGTCAGAATATCGGTACCGATATTATTGGTGATATTGATCGTTATTTGACCAATATATCACCGATTTTCCCGATATTAGTACCTATACCTTTCTTCTTAGTTCTACCATTCATCTTTGTTCCTATTGCTGCCATTAGTGTTTTAAGTCTAAATTGATAATTGTTAGTGTTTTAAGTCTTATTGAGTTCCTACTTGCTACAATTGTTTGTGTTTTGCAAGTTGCAAAAGGTTAATTTGTTTATGATAGGAGAGTATACTGAATTGTTTGATATTAAAATGACCGATATCCCACCGCCATAACCGATATATTAAATATCGGTCCTTGAACGATATCCGATTTTTACTGCGTTAACTACATATTTACTCATTTAGGTATGGTTTTTTCAATTAGTTTGTCATAAATTTCTCTATGTTCATGCTAGACTTTTGATGCTGTTGACGGAAAGCAAGCTAGAAGAACAAACTCATCTAGTCCATTGGGAGAACTTTTTGATCATGGTAACTAATATATTCGGTGCTCTTTTATCTTTTCCACAATTACATTGACTTCTGTAAATTTATGTTTTTTTTTTTAATTTTGGCAGGATGTGATGCACTAACTTGTGCGGTACGTCATCCTCACCCCCCTTAAATGATAACAACAATTATTTCCGTTTATTAATTAATGTATGACTCAGTTGGAGGCATTGGCTTTTGGAAGCACTGCGATGTGCGGAAGATACACGTTCTGGTTTTGGGTCATTTCAGCGGTTCCGTTCTATGGAGCAACTTGGGAACAGTAAGTAGACCTAGTAATTATTTTGTGAGTAAAATGCCATTTTCGTCACTGAGGCTTGGCCAGTTTTGCGATTTTCGTCCAAAGGTTTGTTTTTCCACACCTGGATCCAAAAGATTTGAAATCTTGCCATTTCCATCCGGCTCAATAACTCCATCCATTTTTCTCCATTAAGTCAGGGGTACTTTCGTCTTTTTATTTAGTAAGGCTATTTTGAATCCTTGTACATTATGCTAAATGCTTGTACATAAAGTGAAAAAGAACGAATTGCCCTTTAAGTTAATTAAAAAGATGGAAATACCCCTGACTTAACGGAGAAAAATGGATGGAGTTAACGAGCCGGATGGAAATGGCAAGATTTCAAACCTTTTGGATCCAGATGCGGAAAAACAAACCTTTGGACGAAAGTCGCAAAACTGGCCAAACCTCAGGGATGAAAATGGTATTATTCGTATTTTGTTTATTTAGTACACAGTTTCTTCAAACATTACATTCTTAACGAGCTTGACAAAATGTAGGGGGTGTTTGGATTTGCACTTTGAAATGATTGTTGCTATCTGAAGTCATAATTATCAGTTTTATAATCTCTTGGATAAATGGATCCTGCTTCTGCTTATTTTTTCATCTACGGGTCAAATAATTTCAAGGGTGAAGTAAAATACTGAAGTTACTTTTATTTTGCAGTTATTTTACCAACACGTTAATCCTTCCGGCCGTAAATGGACCTACGGAGGGTCTCATGCTAATATACGTGGCACACTTCTTTACCGGTGTAGTTGGTATACAACTTTTAAGCTTCTAGCTTATTCCATCCTTTGTGACATTTTTTTGCATGTTTATCTAAATGGTGTCATTGAACGTTTCATTTTTGGGTCATTCTAATTCCAGGTGCAGAGTGGTGGGCGCAAGATGTTGGGAAGTCTATTCCTCTTCTTGGCTGGGTTCCATTTATAGATGGTACAGTTCTTCTCTCTCTCTCTCTCAAGATCTGATGAGAACTTCCCTGAGTTGTGAGAACTTGAGAACTCCGGTGGAAATCCTACTTCCTGTGTGAGTTTTTCAACCAAATTTTGCACAAACGTAGATTAACATCTAATTAAGACATCTGTGAAAAAATATAAAAAAAATTGACGTGCCGGCATTTATTTGACATGTAAGTTTGTCTTACACTGATGTAAATTTGTTTTATAAAACTGTTGACGTCACCAGGTTGAGAACGTTACGGTGGTGTAAATTTGTTTTACACTGTCGTAAGAAGTCGTATACGTTTTTTTTGAAAAGTTACATAAAAATAAAAAATTTCGTCTAATTTATACTTTTTTCCAAGGAGTTCTCAAGTTCTCACAATGGGGTGTTCTCACGCACGCACAAACGCACTAGATTTGATCTTTCATGTTATTGAATTCAGGAATCCCTACCTATGGAGCAGTTTTATTTTTTATGATAGTTTTTGCCGTTATACCAACACTCACATTTAAGTAAGTAATACTTTTTCGTTTCCTAAAGCAAATCTACTCTTTTTTCCTTGCTGCATATCATTATCTATATAGCATAAAGTCCTTAGACTTATATATTAACTGTCAAAACTATTAGCAAAAGTAAAAAATACATTTAATGAACCTGGTATTTTACACTTTGCTTTATAGTCAGATTGCTTTATATATATCAAGGAGTAAAGTACACATATGGTCCCTATGGTTTACCAAAATTTTGGATTTGATCTCTAGCTTTCCAAAAGTACACGGATGGTCCCTGTGGTTTGCACTTAGTAACGCATTTAGTCCCCAACCAACAAATCTAAAGATTTTAGCATGTCCAAGTTAGGGACTAAATGTGTTACAAAGTGCAAACCATAGGGACCATCCATGTACTTTTGGAAAAAGCTGGGACTAAATGCGTTACAAAATGCAAACCACAGGGACCACCTATGTACAGTACTTTTGGAAAGCTAGGGACCATACCCAAAATTTTGGTAAACCACAGGGACCATCCGTGTACTGTATATCAAGATTAGAAAATCATTATAAATTCTAGAGTTGGCAGAGGTGTTTTCTTCTGTTCTTTTTTTAACGGTTTTGATTTATATATGCTCCTTATATTTGTTATTACTTTCAGTGTGCAAAATGTTTATAAGGTTGTACGCATGAGACATGGAAGCATGCTAAAGGCCTTGGCTATGGTAAGTGCATTTTTTTCTTTTTCCAATTATATAACTAATATCTTGATTTTTGAAGAGACTTTTTTTGTATCTTTTTATGCCAGCTTGTCCCGTTTGGTGTACTGTTGGCGGTAGTTCTGCTATGGGATTATATGTCTCCATATGATTTAATTGGGAAATACCCGCATATGGTTGTTATGGGAATTGGACTAGCATTTGGATTCCTTGTGGTAAGATTGTAATTTTTTTTGTCATTCCTTTTCTTCTAATTGATTACTGAACATAAATGTCGGTCTATAAACTAGCTTTGGCTTTATTGGCGTGTTTTTACATGTTATAAGCTAGTTCTATTTTGTTCATAGTAAATGTGCTCCAATATTAGATCATGATGTGATGTTCACTAAAAAAAGCGTACGGTATGTAATATGTATTTTAGTTTACATAAATCTATGTGGAGAACCAAATCACTATTCATGACCGTTAACTAATCCTTCTTTGAGATTTCAGGCTTTTCAGCATCTGTAGATCATTTCTTACCTGTAGAATTTTTTGAATTTATTTTTCAAAATTTTGTGCAGTAAAAATTTGATTGGCTTCCAAGATTTTTCCCTTTTTCCCCTTCAAAGTTTCTCAGGTTTTTGAATTATTATTTTACTAGGTTAGAAACTTGTGTATTACTCAGGGGTTGGATCGATAAAATATTAAGTAGTTTTGATGAGCGGAAAAAATAAAGAAAATAGTTGAGAACAAAATATTAAATAAATAAGAGAGAACTGGGAAAATATGATTCATTATTATTATTTAATTTAATTAATAGGAGATAGAAGGGAAAAATTATGATTTAGTATTATTATTTAGTATGAGACAGAGGCAGGGAAATAAGATTGAGGACGCACCAGAAAGTGACATCTGTCCTCAAAGATTTTCATTTATTATATAGTATAGAAGATATAGATATAGGTTTTTAATTTACAACACTCCTGCCATTTTGGAATACGAGAGGCTAAATAGTCATTTGTTTGCAGGGAAGGATGATATTGGCCCACTTGTGTGACGAGCCTAAAGGGTTGAAAACTAGTATGTCCATGGTAAGTTTGATCTAATATCATTTTGTTAAGAATTTAATTACCATATTGCTTCTATTTTAAATTCTGTTTTCCGTCAATAGCCTTCCTAATTTTAATAGGGAAGTAGGTTTGTTTAATAAAAGTGCAAATATGGGCGGGTTGATCCATTCAGTCAAGTAGCTTTTTAAACCCTTACTAGTGGGTTACCACTTACCACCCGCGCTCTGCGGCAGGTTCGAAGCGTAGATAAAAATTAGCAAATCGCGAGAGTTAAAGTTGTTTGATGTTTTAATTAAGGGGCTAAACATGTCATTATTAAATTTGAGGGGCTAAACATGTCATTATTAATGTGGAGGGGCTAAACATGTTATTAATAAAGTTAAGGGGCTAAAGTTGTTTATTATTCAAGTTGAGGGGCTAAAGTTGTTTTAGTTAAGGGGCCAAGCATTTCATTAACAAAGTTGAGGGGCTAAACATGTCATTATTAAAGTTGAGGGGCTAAAATTGGTTAATGCCAAAGTTGGTTGATGTGACAAAATAGCATATTTATATTTTATAGTATATATAGTAAATTTTGGTAGTAAAACAGTATTAAATCAGCACATGTCATAAATATGTATATTTAATTAATAATGTTTAATAGACTTGAAAGTAGTTTTTTTTATATAACTAAATATCTACCGTAGTGATGATTGACATTTTATTTACATTGCTTATACTCCAGTCCCTGTTCTATCTCCCACTCGCGATTGCAAATGCACTCACTGCGTGGTTAAATGAGGGGTACGTGTCATCTGACTGAAAACGACACTTTTTTATGTATATTTTGGAATGATATTATAAGTTTACTATTTCTTAATCTGTCGGTTGTAAATTCGTAATAGTTATAGATATTCAATTTTTGTGGCAGAGTTCCCCTAGTTGATGATAAGTGGGTTCTTCTCGGCTTCTGTCTATACACTGGTATGATTGTTAATCATGATATTCTGAAATTAAATTAAATTTAAATTTAAATTTTCTTCTAAATAGTTTTCATGAAAATTGGAAAATATATTTAAATTTTCCTTTTTGTTATTAATGAAGAGTGTGAGTATATACAATGTTTGACTAATGGTCAACCATAAATCAGGTGCACTGTATCTACACTTTGCTACATCGGTCATTCACGAAATAACAACAGCTCTTGGAATTTATTGTTTCCGGTAAGTAAACAATGTGCTTAATTGATCCGCATTTATTTATTAACCGAAATGCTTAACCAAAACCCAATATAATAGTGTGCTTTTCCCTTAATTTGGCTGCTAATTTTGCGATTTACAATATCAGGATCACAAGAAAAGAGGCATGAGACCCGTGCATGTCGTATATGAAGGTATGTTTTGTTCATAGGCAGAAAAATTTTGCGGGTTGGGTAAAACCGTTTTACCGAACCCGCAAAATTTTACTAAAACGGGTCAAAATGGGTGCACGGTTCAGTGTTTCCATACTACGTGTATTGCCCTTAATATGGAGCATGTTATTGGTTTTCTAGGGTCATGATGATCTGGTACTTACAAGTTCACAATACCATCAAATCAAACGGCTGAAAATAGATCTCAAAATGTCAACTAGATTCAGTCTCCTACTGTTTGGTGCAACTTTTGCTATGCATCATGGGATTTATTCTCTTGTAGAAAAATATTAAAGTTTACTTTATGTGTCAAATGTCAGTCTTTGGTTCTTAAATGTAATTTAAGGTTAATTTTTGTGACCAGAAGTAGATTATGTTCCATTTTCAATGGGTTGACTTTGTCTGAACTTTTAAGGTTACTTTATCTGGTTTGATTTTGATAAAGACAATTATTATTATTATCTTTATTAACTAGAATTCACTGATGGCTGCTATATGCCCAATCACCAACACATTTAGCCGAATTGGCGGTCCATTGACTCAACCCGATTACTACCGAACCGCATTCACCTGATTACTAAAAGCCGAAAACCAATTATCCGAATCTATATTGGATCTGTAATCAGTTAAGATTACAATCAAGGAAAACCCAAGGAACCTGGCCCGACAAACTTATAACCTGATTACTTACTGAAACCCGAAAACCAATTAATCGAATCTAGATTGGATCGAATCAGTCAAGATTACAATCATGGAAAACCCATGGAATCTAACTCGATCATCCAACCCGAACGGCTCCCCTAACACGAAGTAGCTTTCATATGTTATCTACTAGTGAAAACATGTAGTGGCATTTCGTAAATAGGGGGAGACAAGATTGGCTAATCTTTCTAATGGTAAGATATTCATGTCAGTTTTTTTTTTTTTTTTTTTTTTTTTTTTTTTTTGTGAACGGCAAATTTGGATCACTGACGGACCACTGGAGTATCATCGTGTCACCAGCGGAACCACTCGATCATATCCATCTCCACTAGGCTATAGCGTCTATACACCAATTCAAGAGGAAACTCAATAACTCTGGGATAACCTCCCTGTGAGAATCGAACACAGGACCTAATAGTCTCAAAGCTTTATCCCACCCGTAAGATGTCACTAGTCCATGGGCATGATATTCATGTCAGTATCTAACTAACGCGAGACAAATAAAAATCCCTCAATGCAGTCACGCAACGTTTCAAATCTTTTTCATGAAAGAATTGAGACGAATTATTTTTTAAATTGAACACTGACAAAAGAGCTTAGGCTGTGGGGTATGGGGCGGGGGTTTGGGCATGGGTTGGGGGGAAAACGCCCAAGCCACCACCCCGGGTGGGCTTGGGTTTCAAGTCGGGCGTGGGGCGGGGGTGACATCCTAGCTGGCTGCCTTCTATTCGCTGACCATTTTTTGTAATTTTTTATTTAATAATCTGCCATGCGGTGCACCCAACCCAAGCCCCGCCATACCCCGCGGACACGTCACTAGGCGGTGGGGGGGCTCCCATTCCACGTGTCAACAAATGCCCCAACCCAAGCCCCACCATACCCCACGGCCTTAGAGCTAAGGTCTCAAATCTACAACTATTATAATATTAGTGCCAATGAGCTTATACTCCATTGGCAGCCTCATGACCTTCCAAAGTAGAGGTCATGGATTCGAGTCTCACTTGGAACAAAAATTATATTGGTTGAGCCATGGTTTTACCACAGTGGGCTACGTTCGCGGACGTGGGTGACTTTTTGCCATTGGGTTTACCCGGATGAACAGTCTTTTGTTGGCCGTTAAACAAAGTCAAACAAAATCAGATGATACTATAAGAATAATAGTAATAAATTGACTAGGTGGTTGTATTATTAGCTAATTTGTGGGTCAGATGATACGTTAGTTTGATTATTTGAGCTAGTTTTGACATATATAAATTATATATATATATATAGGACAAAGATCCGTTAGGAACCTCCTCTTATTGCGAGAACCGCGAGAACCAATGTGAACGCAACAAAAAATGCCTAAAAATAGCTAAAAATCACACAAAATTTTTTATTTTTTTTTAAATATTTTTTATAACAAAATCGCTACTTTTCGTAGCAAAAAAAAAAATTTAAAATTTTTAAAAAAAAAAAAAAAAAATTTTTGGCTTCTAAAAGTAGCGATTTTAACATAAAAAATATTAAAAAAATCAAAAAAAAATTTTTAGATTTTTTTAGATTTTTTTTAGATTTTTTTAGGTTTTTTGGGGGTTTAGTTTTTAGCCTTTTAGCTTGGGGGGGAGGGGGGTTTAGGTTTTTGGGGTGGGGTGGGGGGGGGGGGGTTAGGTTTTTGGGGGGGGGGGGGGTGGGGGTTAGGTTTTTTTAGGTTTTTTTAGCTATTTTTTGTTGCGTTCACATTGGTTCTCGCGGTTCTCGCAATAAGATATATATATAGTTTTCTAATTTGACATTAACATAAGTGGACGACGTCGTAGTCAGTTAGCTAACCATGCAACTTTGAATAAGCATCACGAAATTAAGTCTGTTATGACAATTCTCAAGCATATAATAATATCACCTAATAACAATTTCTTTGATGAACTCAAATGAAGACAATGTACTTAAATATTGAAAGTTAATAGGAATTATTATGTAATATAAGGAAATACATAATGGTCACAACAAATATATTTATGGTACACCAACCAGATTTGAAACTTAGAATGTAGTTATAGGATGCAAATTATTTTCCGATGTCAAAAGAACTTAATCGGTTAATGTGAGTCTTGGTGTCTCTCCTAGACGTAGTAAGGCGGAGGTGGTGATTTGTAGTAGTATGGGGGTGGGGATGGAGATGGAGGGGGTGGTGATTTATAAATATACGGTGGTGGTGGTGGTGACGGTGAAGGTGGGGGTGGAGATTTGTAAACATATGGTGGTGGTGGTGAAGGTGATGCTGGAGGTGGGGATTTATAGATATAAGGAGGTGGAGGTGATGGTGAAGGTGGTGGGGGTGATTTATAAATGTATGGTGGGGGAGGAGACGGAGAAGGTGGTGGTGGAGATTTGTAAATGTATGGTGGTGGTGGTGAAGGAGATGGTGGAGGAGGTGACTTGTAAATGTATGGGGGAGGTGGTGAAGGTGAAGGTGGTGGTGGGGACTTGTATACATATGGAGGAGGTGGTGATGGAGATGGGGGAGGTGGTGATTTATAAATATATGGTGGGGGTGGTGATGGTGAAGGCGGTGGTGGAGATTTGTAAACATATGGTGGCGGTGGTGATGGTGATGGTGGAGGTGGGGAATTATAGACATAAGGAGGTGGGGGTGATGGGGAAGGCGGTGGGGGTGATTTATAGATATATGGTGGGGGAGGAGACGGAGAAGGTGGTGGTGGTGACTTATAAATGTATGGAGGAGGTGGTGATGGTGGTGGGGGAGACTTATAGATATAAGGAGGAGGAGGTGATGGAGATGGCGGAGGAGGTGACTTGTATATGTATGGGGGAGGTGGTGAAAGTGAAGGTGGTGGTGGGGACTTGTATACATATGGAGGAGGTGGCGATGGAGATGGGGGAGGTGGAGACTTGTAAATATAAGGGGGAGGGGGTGAAGATGAATGTTGTGGTGGAGATTTGTAGACGTAAGGAGGTGGTGGTGATGGTGGCGGTGGCGGTGGTGATTTGTATATATAAGGAGGAGGTGGTGATGGAGATGGTGGTGGTGGTGATCTATAAATGTATGGAGGTGGTGGTGATGGAGAGGGTGGTGGTGGTGACTTATATACATATGGCGGAGGGTGGTGATGGAGAAGGCGGTGGTGGTGACTTATAAACGTATGGTGGAGGTGGCAATGGAGAAGGTGGTGGTGGTGACTTGTAGTAATAGGGTGGTGGAGATGATTTTAGTGGCGGTGGAGGTGAATAGTAATGATAAGGAGGGGGCGTTGATCTTGTCCATGGCGTTAGTGGTGACTTATAAACATATCTTGGCGGAGGTGGAGATGCATAAACATAATGGTCATCATGATCAGCCACAACATGTGTAGCTAACACGCCTATTGCAATGGCGACGAGTAACCGCAGCCAAAGCATGGCCATTTTTATCAAGAAATGTTTACTAATAGAATGAGAGATTTGGATATGTTAATACAAAGCATAGACCCCCTTTTATAGATTATATTCCATCAACTTACATAATATTTAATTGGGAATATGAAGTAGGATAGATAATTGGGAGTCACTAACATGTTGATGAGAAAGGATTTGGTCAATATTATTGATATTTTCAATTGCTACCAACATATTGAAATAATTTCATGATAAATTAGTCAAATATGGTATATTAACATTAACAAACTATAAATTAGCAACATTTGTGTGCATAGAGGTGTGTACCTCATGCTTGGGAGGTTTTCAAAAAAAATTTGATGTTTCACTTTTAACCAAAACTATTTGTTTTTCTACTTATAACACCAAAAGTTTTCATCTCTTGCAATTTAACCTTACAACTTTTGTACTTTCAACTTTGGTTCCCACACTTTTTATATTTCACAGATTTTTCGTTTTAAATTTTGTGAGTTAACACGGGGTAACGTGTGTGTGGTATAACGTTTTAACATTTCGTTTTACGCTTCGTACTAGATTTTGTGAGTTAACACGGCTCAACGTGCGTGCGTGGTTCAAAGTGTTTACGTCGTCTATCATTTCCCCATTTGACATGTTTGTTACAACGCACGGGGGTCCTAAATCGACTTAATTATTATTTTCTATGTTTTACGTCGCAGTCTAATTTCTTCGCATTAACACACCGTAACTTCATTATTGATTGTTGACATTGGTACTATTCTGCATGGTTTAACACCCCCGCCGCATTGCGACGGGTGGTAAATCTAGTTATTATGAACAATGAAGATGAAGCATATTTTTAGCCAAATGGATTTTATTATAATCTGCAGGCCTTTTTGTTTGACTTTTTTTTGTTAACCAAATACATGAAATTTGAGCATCAGTTTTACCAACTAAAGGCAAAAATTTTGTTTCTGGAAATTGTTTTGGTTCAAAACAGAAGGTTATACCATCAAATACATAACTATATCATCGTTTGATTAATAACCAATGGCTTTTACCGTCGCATTACTTTAACTGGCGGATCAACGACGAAGCTTTTACCGTCGCATTAAAAGTCTGAACTTATGAGATGATAATAATAATAATAATTCCATAACTACTATTGTAATTATCATGTTGGTTTTCCAATATGTAGATGTTATTCTGATTAAACCACAAACGATGAGCGCAAAAAAAGTTGCTCGTCGATGTAATCATGTAAACAAAACACGAGCGCAAAGGTTTTGTCTTGCATTTGTATTCGCAAGTCATGGGCATCCAGAAGTCCAATTTTTCCAAACCACTAGGACGAAATTTCGCTCCTCGTGAATGACCCGTTGGACCCTGGTCAGTGGTCACCAACTCGGTTAATGTGAGTCTTGGTGTCTCTCTGTCGTACACATTATGTGTTGAGAATCTTATCTCGTTATTTGAAGTTCATTTTGACACAACTTATCTTCATGTGAAGTTCTCATCATAACTAAAAAACAAAACCCCATAATATTATTAATTATAGAGAAAATTACCAATCTAGCCAAGACTTTAATCAAATTACCAATCTAGCCACCTCATGCCTCCTTGGAAGGCCACTCACATGTATGGGATGAGTCTTTCAAGCATGGGATAAATCCTTGGGGAGAAACCCAATAAAAAATAGACACGTGGCCACAGACGCATGGGATGAGTCTGCGGACGCATGGGATGAGTCTTTCAAACATGGGATGAGTCTTTCAAACATGGGATGAGTCTTTCAAGCATGGGATGAGTCCGCGGACGCATGGGATGAGTCTTTCATGTGTGGGATGGGATGAGTCTTTCCACGTGTCAGTTGGGGATTGGCAGACGCAATACTTGGCCATGCAGACGCATCAGAAGACTTGGGATCTGTGAGTGGCCTTCCATGGACGCATGAGGTGGCTAGATTGGTAATTTGACTTTTTTCTTGGCTAATTTTGTAATTTTCTCTTAATTATATATCTAGTGAAAGTGTAAAATACAATATTCCTTAACGTACGATATGAAATTACGCACGTTATAAAACTCAAAACTCTAATTACGCACGTTATAAAACTCAAAACTCTAATCACGCATTTTGAAAACCATAATCATGCATGTTGAAAAATCATAATCATGCGTGATTATGTTTTTTCAACATGCGTGATTAGAGTTTTGAGTTTTATAACGTGCGTTTTCATATTGTACGTTAAGGAATATTGTACGTTAACCTTTCCCTATATATCTAATATATAAATAATTATTTAGATCACTGACGGACCACTAAGTACAAATAAACACAAATCAAATGGAAACAATGTACTAAAATACCGAAAACTTTATAGGAATCATATAACACAAGGAAATAAATTTATGGCATATACCAACCAGGCAACCATTAGTTACAACTTACAACTATATAAGTTGCAATTTCTTTTGACAGAAAAATAACATGATTAAGATGAGCAATAAATAAAGATTTAAAAACATAAAATTAAGGTACAACCGCAGTCGAAAGAGCTTCAAGTAGTTAATTGGTTAACTTGCATTAATACTTGGCATCATTCTTAGACGTAGTAAGGCGGAGGTGGTGATTTGTAGTAGTATGGGGGTGGGGATGGAGATGGAGGGGGTGGTGATTTATAAATATACGGTGGTGGTGGTGGTGGTGGTGATGGTGAAGGTGGCGGTGGAGATTTGTAAACATATGGTGGCGGTGGTGATGGTGGAGGTGGGGACTTATAGACATAAGGAGGCGGGGGCGATGGGGAAGGTGGTGGGGGAGATTTGTAAATATATGGGGGTGGTGGTGAAGGTGATGGTGGCGGTGGGGACTTGTAAATGTATGGAGGAGGTGGTGATGGTGACGGTGGTGGTGGAGATTTGTACATGTAAGGTGGGGGAGGAGACGGAGAAGGTGGTGGGGGGGACTTATAAGCGTATTTTGGCGGAGGTGGTGACTTATAAGCGTACTTTGGCGGGGGTGGTGACTTATAAGCGTACTTTGGCGGGGGTGGTGACTTATAAGCGTATTTTGGTGGCGGTGGTGACTTATAAACATATTTTGGCGGGGGTGGTGACTTATAAGCGTACTTTGGCGGGGGTGGTGACTTATAAGCATACTTTGGCGGGGGTGGTGACTTATAAACGTATTTTGGCGGGGGTGGTGACTTATAAACGTATTTTGGTAGCGGTGGTGACTTATAAACGTATTTTGGCGGCGGTGGTGACTTATAAGCGTATTTTGGCGGAGGTGGTGACTTATAAGCGTACTTTGGCGGGGGTGGTGACTTATAAGCATACTTTGGCGGAGGTGGTGACTTATAAACATACTTTGGCGGCGGTGGTGACTTATAAGCATATTTTGGCGGCGGTGGTGACTTATAGTGATATTTTGGCGGAGGTGGTGACGCATAAACATAATGATCGTCATGATCAGCTGCGACATGAGTAGCCAACACGCCTATCGCAAAGGCAACTAGTAACCATGGCCAAAACTTGGCCATATTGAGAAATGTTTAGTGATAGAATGAGAGATTTGGATGTGTAAATACAATGCATAGAAACCCTTTTTATAGTTTAAATTTCCAAACTATTTAATTGGGAAAATTAAGTCGGTAAATAATTGGGAGGCACGATCAGAAATGAATTGGTCAACATTGACATTTTCAATTGATGCTTATAAGTAGCCGAATATTGTATCTAGCAATGGATTATATATCAGCCGTCGTGGATACTTTTGTTTTTTTAAATATTTTAAAATTGCAGGCTTTTTGTTTGTATTTTTAATTAATAAAATACATGAAATTAAATATGGCCGTATCAGTTTTACCTACTAAATTCATCTGTTTTCAACTCTTTTTACCCGATATTCACAACAACTATATATTTTTAATGTTTTTGGAAATGGATTGGTTCAAAACAGAAGGTTCTACTAACAAATTATCTATTATCTATTATCTATATACTAGTAGGGTGTCCGCGCGATGCGGCGGGGGCGACACTTTGGATTGCGGCACTCGTTGCTGGTAGTTTTCTTATTTGTATATGATAACATTATTGTGGTGGATATATGTCATAAGTGTTACACGTAGGAGCCTAACACCTATAATGTCTTGCAATGTTCGATCAACTGCCTCTATCGCCTGACGTTTCGCCATCGATGCCTCATCCCATATAATTAACTTGGAGGACCTAATTAGTTGACTTATAATTCCTAAAATTTTGGGACATAGTTTACTATTTATCTACTAAATATCGTAAATTAGTATTAAATAATTCCTAAAATTTTGGGATATAGTTTACTATCTATCTACTAATATCGTAAATTAGTATTAAATAATTCCTAAAATTTTGGAACATAGTTTATCTTCTATCTACTAAATATCAAAGTTTTGTTTTGTTATAAAAATTAATAATAAATAAAGTATAGAAAAACTGTTTTAAACATGTAAAGATTCGTTTGTTAATAAAAAAATACTAAACAAATGACAAAAGTATATTAGTTGAATCGAGATGTAAATTATAAGTGCAATAAAATAACACAAAACATAAACTTCAAATATAAAATAGACTTTATTATTCATGGGATAGTCTAGATCAAACAAAAACAACTGAAAATGAAAAAAACATAAAAACACTTGATATGTTTCATCTAATTTCTCTTCTTTTTTATCCGTTTTTTCTTGTTTGTGCTCGAATCAGCAGTATCATCTAATTCATCTTCTTTCTCATCGTCCTCAGAATCATCTAAATTTATAACATCGACTCATTTCCATTCAGAGAGTCTCTTAGATCTTTTCTTTTGATTCTCATACTTCCGATCCTTAAAAAACCAAAATTTAATAAAAAAGTTAAAAAATGATTAAATACATTTTATAAAAAAACAAATATTGAATAATTTTTTTTTAAAAAGATTAAATAAATTTTAAAATTACCTTTTTACTAAATTGACGTTGAAGATTAGACTTGTATGGACTGAACATTGCACCATAAGAAATAATTTCAACACTATTATCACCATCATTCTACAATAAAACACCAAATAATAACATAACGAACTTGTTAATATAAAAGATTATAAGCGAAAATATTACTTAAAAACTAACAAAAGCTTGTTCGACAACTGGGGTGTTTAAATTGGTGTGTTGAATCTGAAAAATCAAATAAGTTAGTATTCACATAAAAGTAAATAAAAGAAAACAATTATTCATTATTGCGATATAACAAAACTTATCATAGAACCGACCTTAGATTTTTCAATATCGCATGCGTGTTTTTTCGAATCAAGTGAATTCAGAACTGGCTCCATATTTTAAATCTGTTTAGCAATAGAAATGTAGAATTGTGAGTGTTTGCTATGTATTTATAGTAGTCCATTAGGGTTTAGTTTTAGATTGGTCATCCATTTATTTAGGAAGTTTGTTGTGAGTTTTAAGTTTTTAAAAATAAGATGCATATAGCCTGTTTAGTTTGTTGTGGCATGTTTAATAGGAAGTTTGTTGTGAGTTTTATCTATACTATATTAAACATGCCATAACAAACTGACTCTGTACAAGTAAAATTAGGGAATATTTTAGTTTATTAATGCCGTTCAAAACAAAAAACTTGGGTAAAAAACAAATGTTAATGCACGGTAGCTAGGTAATGGTCAAAGTTGGCTTGGGTAAAAAACAAATGTTGGCTTTAATCAATTGTACATTTACGCATCGGCTATTTGTACTTTATGAACGCACGACGAAACTAAAAAAGACAACTATCGAAACGTTTAAAAAAATGTGCCGATCGTCATGGTACCTTCGGATTTTTTTAAAACATTACGGGTTGTAAGATATCGCAGGAATACATTAAAGAATTAAAGAGGGGGGGAAGTGTAACTAATTACCCATAATTATGTTAAATGTTAAGGATTTAAATGTAATAGATTGAGGGACTAAAAATAATTATGGTTTAAAAGACCACTTTACCCTCATTCTAGGGGTTTATTTATAAATAATGGGGGAAGAAGTTCTTAACTTTTGGGAATCATTCCCTCATGTATTATAATATAGTATAGATTAAAAAACAAACACAATGAACAGTGATAGACACATTAGGCTTAGGCTGTGGGGAGTGGGCGTTGGTTGGGGCGGGGGATGTCCTTTAATTTAGATTGATATATAAAATAGGAAATTCACTAGTGAGCGAAACCCTCATGTTGTAGCGGGGTATTAAAATTTGTAAGGCTCGACTTCAATGACTTGTACGTTAGTTATTCAAATGCGGAAAAACTTCATGTCAAAATGTTGTTAGAAACTTATGCGTCGCAACAACGAAATAAAAAAAACTTATAAACTATCATATTGATGGTCAAGAGATTTCGCAGGTAACTTGGTTCAAGTATCTAGGATCGTTTGTATAAAGAGATGGGGAGAGAGATAGAGACGTGCGATAGGAAGTTCCCAACTAAATTGAAGGGGAAATTTTATAGGGTTGCAGTTAGACATGCAATGTTATATGAGACAGAATGTTGGGCCATCAAGAAGACACAAGTGCGCAAAATGAAGGTGGCAGAAATGAGAATGCTGAGGTGGATATGTGGGCACACAATGCTAGATCGGATACAAAACGAGGTCTTTAGGGAAGGCTAGGAGTAGCTAGTATTGCAGATAGGATAAAGGAGGGGATATTGAGATGGTTTGGGCATGTGAGAAGGAAGGAGTCGAGGGTGCCAGTTAGAGTAGTGGAAACCCTCATTGTGGAGGGGAACATGAGTGGTAGACCTAGATTGATATGGGATGAGCGGGTTAGGCAAGATTTGCTAGAGTTGCACCTCTTTGAGGACATGATCCAGGATAGAAGTGTATGAAGACGTAGAATTAAGGTTAAGGTCTTTTAGATAGAGTGTATAAGTGTGTGTTTTAACTTTGTCTCAGGGTTAGATTTTTCTTCGTTTTAGATGGGATTTGCATGTAATTGTATGCTTGTTTATATCTCTCTATGTCGTTTAATCTTGTTATATATATATTTTCTCTTTCACTATGTTACTCTTTCACCATTCCTTTTGTTTTTTGGTACATATTTATCCTTTGTATTTAGTTGTGTTTGTTCGCCTGCGGTTTGTTTTGGAGTCGAGGGACTCTTTGAAAGCAGTCTCTCTATCTATAGGGATAGAGGTAAGGTTTGCCGAAATCTCACTCTCCTCAGACCCTACCAGTAGCTTTATTTAAAAGCATATATATAGTCCAAACACGATTTTCATCCGATGCTTAAATTTTGCTTTCTAATTTAGAATTGCATGGGAATACGTTTTAACCTATCTTTGTACGAACCTTCCCTTCATGGTAACCGCAATGGTACGGCATTCCTAATCGAAAGGGTAAAGAAGATCAGGTAGTTCTTCGACTTTAGTTTCTGGCATAGTTGTAAAAATCCAGACTAGGCGCCGATGGTGATTAATCCCCGATTAATAACAAATTAATTCCGATTAATCCTGATTGATCGCTAGTCCCCACCCCACCGCCCGACTAGCGATTACTACAACACTAATCTGGTTTAATTCATCTAATCGACGTCATAATCTGGATTTTTGTTTACATTAAGAATCATTTAGGTTCAGGTTTCGGTGTTGTCAGAGAAGGCCTCAACAATGTCGGCAGCGGTAGACAAGGGCGTAGCTTTGTGAGGGCGGCCGATCCCTCGAACTTTTCGCTTAGTAGTGGGAGCATGTAGTTTTCGTATAGATTTTTTTGGGTATATACGTTTTTGACCCCTGGTTTTATAGAAATTTTTGGTATATACGTTTTCGACCCCCCGGTCGGAAATCTCAAGCTTCGCCACTGGCGGTGGACGCGGTATCGGCGGCCATTAGGCATGAGAGGCGAGGAACAATAGGTGACAACGACAAACATTGTCGCGGGTGTTTCTTGCCCATTTGAGTCCATTTTAATCCAAATTAACCTTTGACTCATTTACTGACAGGATCTTTATAAGCAGGCTTAGCAATAATCATTAAAGAACAAAAATCACATCTTTTTTTAACTTATTTCATATAATCAAACATTAAAACCTGTAGTTTGCCATTTTTGCACATACAAATAAATACATGTTTTAACAGTCTGTGCTTATGAATTATTATAATAATTATGTATGATGCTTCAAATAGCTTTAGAGAAGAATCCGAAACTCTTGTCAACCCAACTTCTTCCTTCAAACATTAAACCCACTCATGTAATCACAGCCGCTGCATCCATGGTCGCAACCATCACCTCCACCTGTAACCACTGGCCGCCATAAAACATATAGACGACCTACTTTGATAATGTTTTCATCTAAAATGATTCATTTTAACCAGGGTCCATTTTGATCAGAACCCGTTTTGACCCAAGTCTAATCTCATCGGGGTGGGGGTTGTTAAGGAAGAGGTGGAGCAAATGGCATATAGCATCAGGTGTAGATCGGCCACTATGCCTTGCACATATTTGGGTCTAACTATTGGCGCGAATATGAATCGCATGGCAAATTGGGATTCAGCTTTACAAGCTTTTGATAGGAGGTTGACCCTTCGGAAAGCTTCGGCTTTGTTGGTTGGAGGATGGAGACAAACGAATTGGATACTTTGCTGGGTTTACTTCAGCAAGTGCGTTTAGGTCACACTCTGAACCGTTGGATTTCGCTTGAGAATTCTCAGGAGTGTCTATGAAAAAGTTGTTATTTGATGCCACTAGAACAGCAGCACCATTTGTAATTGACTGGAATTGTTGGGTTCCAATAAAGTGAACGTTTTGGTTTGGAAGGATGAGAGGAATAGACTTCCAACTCTTTCAGCGTTAAGGGCGAGAAACGTACAGGTGAGTTGCAAACTGTGTGGGCATGAAGAGGAGTCCAGCGACCATCTTTTTAACTCGTGTATTTTTGCTGCTCGGATTTGGCAAGCGGTGGCGGCATGGTGCCGCCACATATGCCTTTTTCCACCCGGGACCTACTGATGGTTCACAAGGCGCAACGCTTGGATCGGCGATTGAAACATGGGATTATAATCATGGCTTGTTGGTGCATATGGAAGGCGAGGAACAAAGCCGTATTTAACGGCACAACGGCTAATGTTGCGAAGACAATGGAATAAATCAAGTCTTTAAGCTTCTTTTGGATTAAAAATAGGTCCACGCTTAAGTCTTTTGTCAAGAAAAAATTGATGCAACTTTCTTGTGTAATAGTTGTTGCATAGTTCGTTTGGTTAATGAAATATTGCCGTTCCAAAAGAAAACCCAAACCAAACTAATAATTTTTACGACGGCCCATTTTGACCCGTCACCCGACCCTTTTTGCAAGGCTTAATTAATGACCATACGATGATAACCTAATATCCAAGTATTTAGGACAAAGTAAGATTACTGAAGCACGTTTACAATGATTCTGGACCGCTCGGGTGACGGATGACTAAGAATATTTAAGAAGCGGGGTCACAGTCTTGAAAGAGTTCTTGAGTTACGAAGAATATTTTTGAGATTTAGTAAGAATATCGAAGCACGTATACATAACGTTAAGATTAAAAAAAATACGGGCAACAAAACAGTTTAAATAAGAGTAAAAGAAGATGATATTACTACCTCCACTTGGGAAACAAGTGTACATTCACAGTTTTGATAATCAAATTGTTCACAAACCTGAGATTCATGAAATGCATCCAAATAGGCACAAGTGCCCCTCATCGCGAGCGGGCTAGTCCAAAACTTACATCAGATTGCTGCTGCTGAAACTGCGAACATGTGTTAGAAAACGTCATTAATACTCAAAATACATGCAGAAACAATCGTCAAAACAAACAATATATTTATCATCTACTATACTTTTAACAAGTTATTTGTTCCTAAAGTTTAACGCAATTATAGTTTCAATAACTATATACTTTTTAGGAAAATGATAAACATAACCAGCCACCTTAATTTTTTTTTTTTTTTTTTTTTGGGTTGCAGTTTTAGTAAAATTATTTCGGCATGAAATATAATGGAAGTTAATTACAATAACAAAGTGGGTAACTAACTGTAGTATACAAGTTATCTTAATATTTTGTAAATAATTAAATAATCAGAATTATAAATTATAGTTACTTTTTCCAAACACTAAACAACTTATCATTACGACTTCTATTTGCGATAATCAAATGACCGATTTTTGTAAAATATTTTGGCTTTGGCTCACCAAAATTATCTACCAACGCAATGGAATAATAAACGATATAAAAGAGTAAAATGCCATTTTCGTCCCTAAGGTTTGGTCAGTTTTGCGACTTTCGTCTAAAGGTTTGTTTTTCCGCATCTGGATCCAAAAAATTAGAAATCTTGCCATAATTATCTGGCTCGTTAACTCCATCCATTTTTCTCCGTTAAGTCAAGGGTATTTTTGTCTTTTTTGTTAACTTAAAGCGCAATTGGGTCTTTTTCACTTTATTTAAAAGCATTTAGCATAATGTACAAGTATTCGAAACAAATTAAAGTAGGTAAAAAGACGGAAATACCCCTGACTTAACGGAGAAAAACAGATGGAGTTAACGAGCAGGATGAAAATGGCAAGATTGCAAACATTTTGGATCCAGATGCGGAAAAACAAACCTTTGGACGAAAGTCGCAAAACTGGCCAAACCTCAGGGACGAAAATGGCATTTTACTCCAATATAAATTATATTTACCTGTGCCAACTGTTGGTGGGCCTGTTCATGAGGATGAATGAATGTGACCCCAGACCGTGGAGTAGGGTATTGCATGTATAGTGTAGAGCCATGATTCGGATTAAACGGACCCACCATTGACTCCAGAGGTCTATAACCAATACTTGCGGGTGAGGATGGTGCAACCCATGGTCCAGGTAACTGTTGAGTCAGAGTGAGTGGCTGGTGTTCAGTAGAGATAGGTGAAACCCTATGAGTATGAGCTGAACCAAGTTGCGGAAATTCAGTGTTGTAGGTCACAACCGGCGCGTACATAGGTTGGATCGGGTATGAGCCTCCGTTAAATCCAAAGCCTGGATCGAATCTTTGTGCATATCTGATAAACACGATTAATTAGGGGTCTACATTTAATAGCAGTGGCTAGAACTGCAAAAGAACCGAACGAACACGAACAAGTCGTTAAGGAAATTTATGTGTTCACGAACTGTTCATGAACACTTACCAAACGGGATTTTTTGTTCGCGTTCGTTCGTTAAGTTTAGGTCACGAACACAAACGAACATTAATGAGCACAAACGGACATTCATGAACACAAAGAAACATAAATTAAAATTTGAATAAAATCAGTATACGCAAACGAACGTTAATGAGCACAAACGGACATTCATGAACACAAAGAAACATAAATTAAAATTTGAATAAAATCAGTATCTTTCATCATAAATATTACGTAGATCCACCCATAGTATACTAACCTAACATTTATTAAATAATTTAAATACAGTACAACAAACTAATAATTATTAGTGGGAATTTGGAAGTATTTAAATAACAAAATATAAAAAATTAGAACCCCAGTGAACTATCAAACCCAAAGTAACATAAACAAACACGTTACTAAACGTTCACGAACATAAACGAACGAACGCAACCTTTGTTCATGTTCGTTCATTCAACTAAACAAACGACATTTCTTGTTTATGTTTGTTCATTTATTAAATGAACAAACACAAACGTACTTCCCGCCGAACGGTTCACGAACTGTTCATTGAACGTTCAATTCATTTGCAGCCCTAGCAGTAGCAAAATGAGTGAGTCATGCGGGTTGGCTAATGGGTCAAAACAGGTAAACATTCAGATCAGGTCGACATGGGTTTGACCCAAAAACGATTTTGTCAAAAACAATTAGCTGTTATATAAACAGATGATGTGTAGATGTGGGAGAGAGAAGCAAACCTGTCATAGCTCCTATCATAATCAGGATCCTTCCGCTCAACTTCATGGTCCCGAAAGATCGCTACTTTACCATTATTCCTAGACCTACTAATCGGCTCGTCTATTCTAACACTACTTGCGGAACCCGTATCAGCAACCGAAGTTATCGAACCCCTGCCACTGTTCACATTCGTTCCTGTTGAAGAAGATACTTCTTCCGCCTTTATCGCCCCTAAAGAGCCCTGGCGGAACCCTTCGTGCATTCTCGAATCACTCACTTGCTTACCACTGCCGTTAAAACTACTAGAACAGAATATTCTCGCACGTGCGCGATTATACTCTTCTTTTCTCTCCTCAACGCTTTTCAAGCTATTGCTCTTTTGTAAATTTGAATTTGCTCCAGCAATTTGTGATTTTTTATTTGGCCGTTGTTTGATCGCAACCTTGACAACATTGTTGGTTGAGTCATCGGTTGGTAACTTTACGGGAATGTCAGCTAAACGTATTAGAGGAAGACGGGGTCCGGAAGTCTTGTAGATGATGATTCTGGTACCGGAACCTTCCGGAAGGGTGTTGTCGAGTAAGACTGTGGATTGAAGAAAGTAGTGTTGAGCAACGCGATGTGCTGCTAATCGGAGATAAGAAGTGGGTAGCTGTTGGAACTCCATTTGTTGTCGTGTAGGATCTCTGATGAACTTTTCTACATCTTGCTCCATCCTTAACACTGAATATAACATAATAAGCATCTGTTTTGACTTAGATACAGTGTTAATAAAAAGTAAAAACCATAGTTAATAAAACACTTGATAAACAGTATAAGGTAACTGATCCATTTAGCATAGAAATTCATTCTAATTTCTACATCCTGCTCCATCAAACAGATACCCAGTGAGACCCACGGCTCGAAAGTGCACTAATTTTAACGTTATTTTACTAATTTCGTGAAATTAGAAATTCATTCTAATTTCTACATCCTGCTCCATCAAACTGACACCCAGTGAGACCCACGGCTCGAAAGTGCACTAATTTTAACGTTATTTTACTAATTTCGTGAAAATAAAGTTAAAAGAGGGGATGGTTAATCATGCATCATGAAGTGGCGTTGATAGCCGAAAGAAAAAGGGGTACATGCATTAATCGGCATTTGTCTCGGTTGCTGAGTGTTAAGGTTGTCTACATCTTACCCTCCTCAGACCTACCTTAGCTTTGCTATTGGCGGGATTTACTGAGTATGATGATGATCTTCCTAATATGTCACTGTTGTTCAAAAACACACTAATATGTCACCAAACTACTTACAATTCAAATGATATACATGTGAAAATACACAATGTTAAATCAACATCTTCATACTAGCTCTCCCGTTAGACGGGAACTAACAAACACCTTGTAGTTAATATCCCGATATATTAGTGACATATCGGTTACCGGTCCCCTTGTGAGATATCGGTGCAAAACATCAGTCAGAATATCAGTACCGATAATATCAACGATATTGATATATCACCGAGTTTCCCGATATCAGTACCTTTCTTCTTAGTTCTACCATTCGTCTTTCTTCTTATGTGTTTTAAGCCTTAGTTGTTAGTGTTAAATGTTTCGCTACAAATGTTAGTGTTTAGCAAGTTGCAAAAGGTTGATTTGTTAATGGAATAAGAGTATACTGAATTGTTAGTGTTAAATTGCTATATACATAAATTCTACATGATACTAAAATTACCGATATCCCACCGCGATAACCGATATCTCTAATATCGGTCCTTGACAGTTGATCAAAAACACAGTAATATGTCACCAAACCACTTGCAATTCAAATGATATACAAGTGAAAACACACAATGTTAAAGCAACATCTTCAAACTAGCTCTCGCATTAAACAGAAACTAACAAACACAGACCTGAAAGGCGCTCCCTAGGGTTTTGCAACGCTTCACGAAGAAACTGATCGACAGAATTCACCATCTCCTCCAACGCACCACCAGACGATGACCTAGCCGGAGCTGAGGAACAATTAGCAGTCAAATTGTTGGTTTCTGGTTTAGATGAGAGCATTAACCTGCTCATGGTGGCGTCTAAGTCCGCAACCTCCCATGAATCAGGCGGAGGACCTTCTTCTACTGAGTTTTCCATCGTCGTCTAGTGTGAAGAGCGATTGATGAGGATTTTAGGGTTGAAATTGTCGCCGGAATACAGAGATTGGTGAGATGATTGTGGTGTTAGGTTATCAGAATTGTGATGGTCATCGAGAAATTGGTTGAAGAAGACGATAGGGTTTGACGAAGGGGTGTGTTTGTTTATGTGTATGTTTTCATCCACATGTATGTTTTGTCCATTATCTTAATATCACTTAGACCATGCGTAGTGGTAGAAGGTTATAATGCCCCCACCATGGGGCATTATACGACACGTGGCGTCCTAGTGGGCGTTATAGCAAAAGTGGCGTAGTGGGGCATTATGCCAATAACGCCCATATTATTTTTAATGAAAAAAAAAAAACAAATCAGCCTTTAAAAAAAAAAAAAAAACAAATGGGCATTATTGATTGGTGGGGGAAAAAGTTGTCAGGGAATCTTGAAATTGATTGGCCACTTCAAACCACACAAGAACCAAATAAGCGTTTTAATAAAAACGCCGGCCTCCAATTTTTTGCTTTAAAACGCCCCATGTAATGGGGGTGGGGGCGTTTTGGGGCGTTATTTTTCAATTTTTTTTAAAAATCACGCCCCACTACGGGTGGTCTTATGAAGCGGTGTCATTTTTAACGAATTTTGACAAGTTTTACCCTTTACAAGGAATTTTGTTGCACATTTTTGTTCTTTAGGCTTAACCCAGTTAGATTTTCTTGTTAAATCTTGTCACCCAAGGGTATTTTAGTCTTTTTACCAATTTATTTAATATTATTTAAAAGAACAAAACAAAATATTTTAGGGTTGACTCTTGAAATAAATGGGTAAAAAGACTAAAATACCATTGGGTGACAAGATTTAACAAGAAAATCTTACTGGGTTAAGCCTAAAGGACAAAACGTGCAACAAAATTCCTTGTAAAGGGGCAAAAATTGTCAAACTTCATTAAAAATGACACCGCCTGAAAGGTGGTATTAAGATAAAGGACAAAACTTGCAATTTATCATTTATTTTATTACACCCGTTACACGGACTTTTCAACGAATAGTTCATGAACCGTTAGACGAGAAGTTCGTTTACATTGGGTTGTTTAATTAATGAACGAGCATGAACAAGAAATTTCATTCGGTTAGTTAAATGAATGAACACGAACAAATGCCTTGTTCGCTCAATTGCGTTCATGAACATTTAGTATTGTGTTGGTGAACATTCTTTTATATTAATTAAAGATTTTTAGTATTTATTTATTTTATTGAAATTTTTTATATTCTTTAATTCTTATTTATCTCATTACCCAAATAGGTAATATAGGAAACCCTATCTCCACATTGTTTAGCACAGTTCCACTTTCCATCTCATTATTCACATGACCTTCGTTCAACGATTAGGGATTCAAGGCCTAGCGTTGCTCCCTCTCACCATCTACATCTAGCCACCGCCATCTTCGTCGATTTTATATGTGTTCGTGAACACGTTCCTTTGCTTAATGAACGAACACGAATATAAAATCTCGTTCGGTAAGTGTTCATGAACCATTCGTGAACACATTATATCCTTAACGAACGAACACAAACAAGGCATTGTTCACCGTTCGTTTGGTTCGTTTACAGCCCTAGTTACACGTTAATGTCTTATTTTATATGTAGTGTTGCAAATGAATCGAACTGCCTTTTCGTGTTCATTCGTATGAAATCATACCGAACAAGATTTTCTGTTCATGATCGTTCATTGAGAAATGAACGTGTTTACTGTTAGTTCACAAACACAGACAAAATCAGCGGAGGCTATATGCGGTTGGTGGAAGGAGTAGCAGAGGTAGATAGTATTCATTGATGTGATAAAAGGGAAGGGGAATAGTGCATAAACGAAGTGGGAATGAGATCTCCTATTTTATTTGTTAGGGTAAAAATAAATAGAAATTAAAAAATATATAAAAAGTTTAGATAAAATAAATAAATCTATATAAATTTTTAATATAAACAAACGAAAATGAACAAAAGTAAATGAACGAAGGTTCACGAACACATTATCGAAAGTTTACGAACACTATTGAACGAAAAAGACTTGTTTTCGTGTTTCTTCAGTTAACTAATCGAACAAAATTTCTTGTTCATGTTACGTGTGAATTCGGCCAGTGTCGGTTCAATTCGTTATTAACATTGTATTTGTCCATACCATTCTAATTTGGTGTTACTTTTTTACAATGATGGGTCCGACGGGTTAAGATTGGATAATAAAGGACGATGGGTGAGCTGCGATATAAAGGTAAAAACATAATTTTGCATGACCATATGTGCTAAATTAAACTCGTAATGTCTCAACACATGGCAACTTCAACCCATGAATACAACATATTTGTCCTTAGGCCATGTGTAGTGGGAGTAGAAGACAATGCCCCTACCCTTGGGCGTTTTGCGTCATGTGGCAGTCCAGTTAGCAACGGGGCATTATGGGGCGTTTTTTCTAAAATGGGTGTAGTGGTATAATGTCCAACAATGCCCCATCCAATGATTACCCAATTATTATTTTCTTGTTTTTTTTTAATTTCAAACTAATGATATTTGATTTGGAATTATCTCATTGGCCAAACAATTTGAACAAAGGCGTTAATAAAAGCACGCTTCGGAGGATTTTTTTGAAAAAAAAAAAACGCCCAGTGGGCGGTTTTCCGGCGTTGGGGGAGTTTTTTGGGGAAAACGCAAGAAACCCCCACTACGGGTGGTCTTAAGGGGATAGCTTGGTGGTAAGGTGATGTGTTCCTCAACCAAGTGGTTGTGGGTTCAAACCAATTTGGTACCGAATTTACCGTAGCAAGTCATTTCTATACCAATTTGGTACCCACTCTTTGCCGTTTTCGGGATCGGTACTTTTGTTTCAGTAAAGTAACAGTATTTTACCGATTTTTACCTTCAAACGTACACCAATTCATATTGTACTGTCCGAGCATTTTCACTACCGGTACCCAATTTTGGCGATTTTCGGGATCGGTACTTTCGGTACCGGTACAGTACCGAGCTCATCCCTAATGCAGGGTCATGGGTCGGGTCAGAAACAACTGATGACATTAGTAGTAGCACTTGCTGACATCATCAACTGCTTCTGAGCTCAGTAGAGGTGGTTCAAGCCAAAACAATTGTTGGTTCCACTGGTCAGTTGTTTCTTAACAGTTGTTCTAGCCTGTAGTTGTTTGACTAACTAGGGTGGCTGATCAATTGTTTGTGATCACCACTTTGATAAGATGATTTAGCACTTTAGCCCATCAATGGTTCTGGCCAATTGGGTTTGAAGTTCAACTTATTAAACTAAATTCCAGAAAAAAGGATCACCCAATCTGGTTAAGAATTGAGTGATCTATGGTTATTCAAAGTTAGGTCTCCTAATAATCGTCCGAAAGTTGATTTTTGACCAATCCGTTTGTATCGGCTGTTTGGAGAACGATCAGGAAAAGGTGAAGACCCCAAGGCTTCCAATGACGGAAAGGAACCCGCAACATGTCCACTTTGGGTGAAACGGTCATCAGGCCAATGCAGGGGGGAGGGCGGGTCCACTATATAAAGGGTCTCGATGGTTCATCGTTCGACACACCAGATCTCCAAAGATCACTTCCGACTTACTTCACTCCTCCCGCCTTTTACTTTACCTACAAAATACTTCTTCTATTGAACCACCCCCCCCCCCCCCCCCCAACCAACCCCATCCCCCCAAAAAAAAATATAAAAAAATAAAATAAATAAATAAAAAACGAGCAAGCCATAAAGCAAACTAAGGGGCTGTTTGACAACTTCTGAATGGTTAAGTGCTAAACCAATAAGAGGTCTGAACCAATAAGTACTGAACCATTCAGACTCAGTATAATGCTTAATCGTTCAGAGGCAAATGTCTGAACCATTCAGACATCTACTCACGAAACAAACAGTCTGAATCATTAAGTGCTCAACCAATAAGAGGTCTGAACCATTAAGAGTCTCGTTAAGAGGTAAACAAACAGCCTCTAACACCAACTTGCACTTGGCTAATTTTACGAGCCAACTTTGAGCTGAATTGGCTCGTTTTTTTTTTTTTTTTTTTTTTTTCTAGCTGATACTGAGCATGTAACGAACCACGAGCTACTTGAATGGTGGTGATCGATGCATTTTATGTACACTCTAGTTTATATTAATCATAGCAATATGCATCGATATTGTTACAAAAGATACTACTTTGATCAGTTTTTTTCATTATGTAGATTTATAGTAGAAAGATGCCAAAAGATATAAATTAATTTAAAAGAGAAAAAAAATATGTTAATGATCATTTTTGTATTTATTATTTAAACCTTGGTTGAGTTGAAAAGAAAAAATAAAATAAAAGATAAAGAATCCTAAAAGAAAAGATTTACAACTTCGTTGATGTAGCACTAGACGATTGAAAATTAGGCAAAAGATCAAATACAAATAATCTTAACATAATAAACATACACATTGAAGGAAAACCCAAAAAGACAAGGTGGCATTTTTGTAATTACCACCAACTATCAAAGTTACAACCAAATATACCTAAAAAAACACAAATTTTTTTTTTTTAACATTTTTTATTAAAAAATCGCTACATTTCGTTAGCAAAAAAAAAAAAAAAAAATTTTTTTTTTTTTTTTTTTTGCTAACGAAATGTAGCGATTTTTTAATAAAAAATGTTAAAAAATAAAATAAAATAATTTGTGTGTTTTTTTTTATTTTTTTAGGTTTTTGGGGGTTTAGTTTTTAGCATTTTAGCTTGGGTGGGGGGGGGGGGGGGGGGGGGTTAGGTTTTTTTAGGTTTTTGGGGGGTGGTGGGGGTGGGGGGGGGGGGGTTAGGTTTTTTTTAGGTTTTTGGGGGGTGGGGTGGGGGGGGGTAGGTTTTTTTAGGTTACTGGGGGGTGGGGGGGTAGGTTTTTTTTAGGTTTTTGGGGGGTGGGGGGAGTGGTTAGGTTTTTTTAGGTATATTTGTAGAGTAACTTTGATAGTTATTGATAATTACAAAAATGCCACCTTGTCTTTTGAGTTTTCCTTCAATTTGTATGTTTAGTATGTTAAGATTATTTGTACAAGAACTTTACCCTTGAAAATAACTGTGGGTGTTTTATACACTAATTGGATAAGGTTATTGTTTTGGTCCATGATTCATTACTAAATCTAATCTTGACAGCCCAAGATGGTGATGGGAAATTAGCAGTTTGTCTTGAACCTGGTGAGTAGCGACCCAATAGCAAGGACTATGGAAATGAGAAATAATTGTAGGGTTCGGTCCATCGGATGTTTGAACAGTTTGCTTTTATGTATTGCATTGGAATGAGATTAAAATAATAAAATTGGGCTGAAGTAATAATACATGGACCCATGTAATTAATTAAAGTGGCAGCCCACATTCTAGCCAAGGGAAATAAAAGAAAGTTGGACGCAAAAAAGAGGACTGACGGTTACGTGAAACGAAACAAGTAACAGCCCTTGGCTGCTTTGCACAGGGATCGAGAAGCACAAAAACAAAATATGATAATTGCTTTGAAGGTGATGCGTGGCTAGTCTCTTCGGTTTCACCCCAGTGTAGGTAGTTGTATTTTCTAGGGTTTATGCATTTGTTCTTTGATTCGACTTTGTGACAACTTGTATTGATTTTTGAAACCATTGACAATAGTTTACATTTGTTCGTATTCGTAAATTGTCGAACGATGTTAAAAGTTATGACTTTGCGAAATGGTTATGTGTAGTTATGCGTTGTCGTGGTTAGGATTTACTTGTGTTGATTACAAAGTGCATTCTTGTCCGTTCTTCGGGACGTTGATAGTTATTGGCACCTAAGTCACGGTACACTAAATCCGCTAATCGTATGCAATTGAGTTGAATTAAAACATGTAGGAACCCTAGGACTTACAATTACCGAAACCGGGTGTGATCCGTATTCTTAATTCCTGTTTTCAATTAAGTAGTTTAGTTTACAAGTTTAGTTAATAAATCATTGTTTTCGATAACATCAATTTGTCGGTTCATTCCGATTTATTTTAAAAACCAAACAAATAAATAAAAATAGCAATCTTCATAATCATCTTGTACATTATTTGTAAATAGTCTAACTAATCAAACGGGTCGTGCAATACTGACCACCTGCTCTTCGTGGATTCGATACCCGACTTACCCTAGCTACCTAGGTTTAATTGGGTTTTTGACTGATCGGGACGACACGGTCACGTCAGGTGGTACCAACTTTGATGTATGTATTGCAGAAAATCATATATACCGAAATACACCCATCCCTTGAAGCAAGGAATGTAAGTTTAAAATCACCCAAAACATAAATCATTTATCAACTTTTATAAAATATAAACATTTTTTAGTATTTACTTTTATTCAATCATCAGCCTTCTTCTCCAAACTCTCTTGTAAATCTGTCATGTAGTTCAAGGTCTGATTTGCTTACAGTCGGTTTCTGTCTTGCCAACACTTTATCAAAATCGGTTCTTGATATCGGTGGCGGAATGATCTGAAAAACAATATCCCAAACCCGCTTTTAGTTTCGAGATTCACAACAGTTTCTGGTGCTCAGGTTTAGTTCAATGTTTCATACCTTTGATGCCTCGCCACGAGTTGCTAGATCCTGCATAGTGATCTCAATAGCGCCCGGATGGCGGGGTCCACATGGCACCCAAATGTCATCCGATTTTTTTATGAAGAACATTGCGTCTTGGGTTTTACGTACCGGTTCAAACAGGACCTCGTTTACCTACAAATGGGTCAATTTGGGTTATGCTTTTATCTCAAGCCGATCAAATGGGCCAAACCGGTTAAAACTCATCCCGGATGTATTCAAATGTATAAAAGATAATAAAAAAATTATTTAATTTTTTTTAATTAAGGTTTGATTATTTTTATAATAACATGGTTATTGTGATCATATTTACCGCATTAATTGCTTATAAAAATAAATTTTGGATAAAAACTTACACAAACAGCAATATCCGAACCAGAGAATCCTTCGGTTTTATATGCCAATTGCTCAAAATCACGATCAGTTAGGCTGTGAGGCGTATCTCCAAGGTGTACCTACTCATATAAATTTAATAACAAAAACAATAAGCGAGTTAAAAACATAAAAACGTGTTCCTTTTGCCACCATTACTTTAAACGAGTTTATTCTACATATAAATGTGTTCATTAAAAGTATCTAATTAATGCAGTTGAGAAAATCTAATGTTACCTTAAACATGTGTTGTCGTGCCTTAAGATCTGGTAGAGGAATATAAATCCGCTTGTCAAATCTTCGCCTAATGGCCTGTAATTCACTTCGTTTAATTGTTTTAGCAGTCAACATTTAAAAAAAAAAAAGAAAAAAATTGATGTCCGAAATGTAACCTGATCTAATGAGTATGGTGTGTTTGTAGCTGCAAGAACAAGAACTTTCTTATCATCATTCCCAACACCCTGAAACAAATACAAACGATATTAAAGTGTCTAGCGTCGACCCAACCTCACCCGTGACCCATTTCAACCTGTTAACGTTAACTGAACACAAAATTTGGTAGAATATATTGGAAATTCCCCAAGGTGTA